>CALNHX010000429.1:0-341541 GCA_940337035.1 Agriotes lineatus | reverse complement strand
AGTCGAGTCATAATTTAGACATGAAGTATCCTAGGCGTTTACTTCATGTCTAAATTTTTTTTTAATAAATGTGTTAAGCGCAGTCTGTTCTAAGCACTACTTAACTCTTTCCATGCCCTTGGCAGTAAACGCGATCTTGACCTTGATTTTTTTTTAAAGTAGCCTCAACCTCGAACGCGGGTTTGACCTTGAACGTGGCCTCGCTTCGAACGTGATCTTGGGCTTGAACGTGGCCTCGCTTCAAACGTGAGCTTGGGCTTGAACGTGGCCTCGCCTTGAACTCAAGGCCAAGTGGTGGGGGGAGGTTCCAGAACCATCCACTTCCCTCTACTAAAGGAATCTTCTCAATATGAGAAATAAAATGATTCCCACTATTACAAACAGACTGGCAGAGACCGTAGAACCCACCCTTCGCAATTAACAAGCAGATTCCAAACCTCATCGCTTAATAAGGTTATATCCATTGTGCATCTTAACAGCTCATCGAATACGTCCGTAGTAGTGTAGCTAGGCGGGTTTTGGGACACTTCAATTGGTTTGGAACTTGGCTAAGTGTCACGTGTCGAGGTCATCGGCCTCTGGTTTGAAACTTGGCTAGGTCTAGCCGAAGGTCACGGGTCTAGCCGGTGGGCGGGGTCATTGGCCTTGCCGGGGTCACGTGCCACTTCCGGTTCCTACGATGAATTTTTGGGGGTAAAAGTGTAATTTAGAAATTTTACAAGATTCTCACCATGAATTTTTGGGGTTAAAAGTCTAATTTTGAAAGATTCCCGCGATGAAGTTTGAGGCTAAATGTCTATAATTTTATTTCTACGCTTATCAAAATGTTCCCAGGCTCAACAAGATGTGACTCTTTGGGAATGCAAAACTTGTTGAGACTTGTAGATGCAGGATGTCTACCAATTGAACAATGGCGTCCATTGTTTGAGAAATCTGCACGATTGCAAAAAATAATTAAACAATGAAGTCTTTGTTGTCTGGACGAATTTTTGCTGACCTCCATTATCAGATAAACAGAATGTTATTGTCTGTAGCATCAGACTTGTCCAGACATGTTTGAGAAATGTCCAAGACTGGTAAAAATTGAACAATGGAACCCATTGTTTGAGAAAAATCTGCAAAACTGCTAAATTGAATAGAGCCTTTATTTGAAAATTAAAGCTTGTTTGAGGCTCTGGGTGAGACACACGAGTGACTGGGATCTGGTAGTTGATAGTCTCTCGCATATTTTGATAGTTATTAACAATCAGTTAGTAAACAGTATTTAACATAATACAAAAGTGTTGGAGTCTTAGAGACATTGAGAGAAACCCTCAACATTGTTTGTAAGCACCGAATGTAAATATTACGTGTTTTTTCCCGTACTTTATTAAATACACAGTGTCGAAATTGAGCCGATAGTTATTTATTTCGTTTTTTGCTGTTGGATTTATGTACAGAAGACAGCATCCCTCACTTTAGCAAGAAGCAAGTTCCTACAGAAATATTATTATTATGCTGTAGAGATTTACAGGTTACAGTTCGGGGCGTAAACTGAGTTAAAAAATTTAGGATATTTCTATACAGCTATTAGCAACAGTACCATTTAATTGCATATTGTTTTCTTTTACGTAAGACCCAAATTTTAGATTCGATTGTTTTAATATAGGTTCGAAAGCACTGCTGACAGACAGACAGACAGGCAGAAAACTTGTAATGCAGCTGCCAAACCGGGCCTTGTCAAATATCGAACAGCAATATACACTGACCGCCTTTTTTTTAATGCAGTTTTTTGTCAATAAAAGGTAATGCTACAACTTTTGTATGTACAAATTGCGAACACTATATACTGTTAAAGAATACTTTCAAAAATCACGTTTTTCTGTGCGTTAATTTGCATTGCTTTTGTTTATAGGAAAGGCTCAGTTTTAAGTTCCTTCGCTATTTTAAGTCTGCTTTTGTTTTTGTGTTTTCTTCTTATCGGTTGTTTTGAATTATGCCAGTCCTAAGTCGCGATAATGCAGTTAGAGTGACAGTGTTGTTGGAAGGAGGAAGAAAGCAAAATGATGTTGCATTACAGCTAAGAGTTAATCAGTCTACAATTTCTAGACTTCAAAGACGACTTAGAGAGACTGGAAATGTCGGTAGAAGATCGGCATCGGCTGTAGATGACCGTTTCTTACTATTAAGTTCTTTACGAAATCGCACCCTTACAGCTCCAGAACTCTAAAACAACCTTGAGACCACAAGATGGATAAGAATAGGTGAGAGAACAGTGAGGAGAAGGTTAGCAGAAGGAAACCTTCACGCTAGACGCCCTGCAATGTGTCCCATTCTGTCCAGACGGCATCGGACGACTCGATTAGTTTTCGTTCGTCAGTATGTAAACTGGAGAATAGAGGATTGGGAAAAAGTTTTGTTCACAGATGAATCACGGTTTTCTTTGAAGGGTGCTGATGGTCGTCAGAGAATGTGGAGAAGAACTGGCGAACGTTACGCTGAATGTGCGATTACCGAGAGGGACAGATTTGGGGGTGGCTCAATAATGATTTGGGGGGGGGGGGCATTTCTTTGAGTGGCTCTACAAACCTTGTTGTGTTTGATAGACCAAGTGTAACAGCACATTCGTATATAGAAAACCCAGAGCCTCAAACAAGCTTTAATTTTCAAATAAAGGCTCTATTCAATTTAGCAGTTTTGCAGATTTTTCTCAAACAATGGGTTCCATTGTTCAATTTTTACCAGTCTCGGACATTTCTCAAACATGTCTGGACAAGTCTGAAGCTACAGACAATAACATTCTGTTTATCTGATAATGGAGGTCAGCAAAAATTCGTCCAGACAACAAAGACTTCATTGTTTAATTATTTTTTGCAATCGAGCAGATTTCTCAAACAATGGACGCCATTGTTCAATTGGTAGACATCCTGCATCTACAAGTCTCAACAAGTTTTGCATTCCCAAAGAGTCACATCTTGTTGAGCCTGGGAACATTTTGATAAGCGTAGAAATAAAATTATAGACATTTAGCCTCAAACTTCATCGCGGGAATCTTTCAAAATTAGACTTTTAACCCCAAAAATTCATAGTGAGAATCTTGTAAAATTTCTAAATTACACTTTTACCCCCAAAAATTCATCGTAGGAACCGGAAGTGGCACGTGACCCCGGCTAGGCCAATGACCCCGCCCACCGGCTAGACCCGTGACCTTCGGCTAGACCTAGCCAAGTTTCAAACCAGAGGCCAATGACCTCGACACGTGACACTTAGCCAAGTTCCAAACCAATTGAAGTGTCCCAAAACCCGCCTAGCTACACTACTACGGACGTATTCGATGAGCTGTTAAGATGCACAATGGATATAACCTTATTAAGCGATGAGGTTTGGAATCTGCTTGTTAATTGCGAAGGGTGGGTTCTACGGTCTCTGCCAGTCTGTTTGTAATAGTGGGAATCATTTTATTTCTCATATTGAGAAGATTCCTTTAGTAGAGGGAAGTGGATGGTTCTGGAACCTCCCCCCACCACTTGGCCTTGAGTTCAAGGCGAGGCCACGTTCAAGCCCAAGCTCACGTTTGAAGCGAGGCCACGTTCAAGCCCAAGCTCACGTTCGAAGCGAGGCCACGTTCAAGCCCAAGATCACGTTCGAAGCGAGGCCACGTTCAAGGTCAAACCCGCGTTCGAGGTTGAGGCTACTTTAAAAAAAAATCAAGGTCAAGATCGCGTTTACTGCCAAGGGCATGGAAAGAGTTAAGTAGTGCTTAGAACAGACTGCGCTTAACACATTTATTAAAAAAAAATTTAGACATGAAGTAAACGCCTAGGATACTTCATGTCTAAATTATGACTCGACTAGGATTCGAACCTAGGTCTCCCTGTATATCCGCAGCGCAATCTGCAGCCGAGGGTATCTTTACCTCTAGACCATCGAGTCTGATAGAATATTTGGTTACTCATCCAGAGTACCTTCGTAGAGTGAAAGATACACATAATTTAATAGAAAGTTATATTTAAGATGCACATACAAAGAGTAATTACAGTAGTGGCTAGACTAAATGATTATAATACCAACAGATTAAGAAATACGTTACAGACATACACATTAGAGCGAATAAAATAGTGCTTAAAACAATAGTAGATATACAGCAGGAATTATCCGCGGGTGAGAGCAGCTTCTTCAAGACATCATGTTTATTTTTTAGCAAAATCGTTTGCCAATTCGTATCTACCGCATATGAAGGGAAATGGTATTTTATCTTGAACGTTAAAACGTTATGTTCAGTAAAGTTGTTCACTTGTATTTTAAAAACGGAAATAGTTGTCAAGGAACTGGTATCTATTTTACGCCACGTCACGTTGTGCACTCCATCATTGTAGGCGAAAGAAGCTGAACTGCACCGCGGCGGTTGAAGGACGTAGAGAATCCCATCATGAACTGCAGCAAGAGCAACCAAAAATTGTATTGGTAGCATGTTCAACAAGTCGATGACAACTAGTGAATGGTTTGGCGCCGCACTTTGCATCACTTATGACAACAGCAACCTTTTGTTTTGTCGGCCGCGCCCGTTCCATTGTTGAGAGCCACATCTACTCCGGGGGAAAAATTCAACGCATCGATAAGTTGCATAGTCAAGTCTTCTATGGTTTGTAATTGCTGGTAGACCTTGGCAATTTTGCAGTTGGGTGACCAACGGAGGTGTTCAGATAGGGGTTTGTCATTGCGCTCCCAACCAGAAATTTTAACTCCGCAATAGAAACACTGTACACAATTAATCGTGTCGCTGATGCAAAAGAAACCGGCATCTGCTAGCGATTCTGGAGTTTGACCTCGACTCCAATCACCAAATGTTCGTAGCCGTTTGGAGTAGCTCCCAAATTCTGGATATCGAGATTCTGAGCTCATGATGGCAACTAACTACGCACACGTTTGTGAAAGTTTTATATTCTACAATTCAAGGTCACAATCTCGAAACTTTGAAATAAAACCACCGAAATATTTGTAAATATATTTATTTATTTCCAAGTATAAGTTATATATGTAACTTCCCCATCGTTCAGTAGGCCTAGGTGTCGATCCACTGGCTTGAAGATGTGGGTCTGCCACCACACAGCTGACGATCCGTCGAAGGGTGCAGGCCACGTCCGTAAGGTGGTCGTCTCCGCTAGGGTCTCTCCTTGTAGGTTCAGGGCGTACTCCATTGTGACCACTCCCTGGAGAGACCGTTGAGAGGATGCTGGAGGGAAACTAGCCAAAAACCGACGTAAATGGCGGTAAAATTGTTCTGCATCCTTGAAGTTAGTTGCCATAGCTGCTTGATGATTATGGTAGGCGCTGGAGGATTATGGCAACTGCTACAGAAAACAGGCAACTTAATATATAGGAGCGTAGTCAAGGATGGAGACGTAGAAGGCCAAGGCTCTTACCTTGAGATTGACATATATAGCGTAACTTTTTTCCACTACAGCTACCAGTCATCATGCCTGATATTGTTGTTGATGCACTCTTTGAAGATGCTCCCACATTTTACAAGGAGTTTGAATACTTCATCACCTCCGAACCGCGACCTCCATCAGCTCGTCAACTCCAGGCTGCCGTAACAATAGACTATTCGATGAGTCTTAGAAGCGAGCGTCTATGGCAGTCGACCCTCCTGAGGACGCTACCCACCACATACGAGGGCGACCCATTCCTATGGTGGCGGCAGCATGTAGAGGTCCCCATTCAGCGCTTTCTCGCTCAATTATTAGATGGGGATGTAGTATATATTACTTATTGTTGGACTGATTAAATATATGTGTATATAAAGGTGTCTGTGTTTTTATTGCACTCCTAGCGACGTCTATGATTATTGATATTTTATAAGTAGAAGCCCACGCTTTCGGTATTCATATCCAGTTCGACGCTTGAGCAATGCCTATCGATAAATTTGGCAAACATATGCATGCGAATTCCACGTCACACCCGCAGGTGTTTGTGGTTGAAGAGCTAAGCGAGCCATTATATTATGAACGAGATTTACAACTACAATCCTTCGCCTTCAATGTTGATAGATGGTACATCCTAGCGCATGGTAACATCGAATATACTATTCCCTTCCGTAAAGCTGAAATAACAAATGTCTTACTTTATCCCGAAAATACCCGAATTTATATCAACAACCAATGATCGGGATGACATTAAAAAAGGGTGATATGCTAAAATTTTGGGCAGTCGAGCCAAATATGCTATATGTGGAATTTCAACTCAAGGTTCCCATAATTGTTGAGTCCAAAAAGGCAGTGCAGTAAACATGACTTCAAGGTCACGTTTAGGGTCACCTCCCACTACATGTAACCTTGGAAATGTGAAATAAAGGCGCGTAGAAGAGTCTGCAAAGGTAGTAGCATCCGATAGTCGTGCAGAAATGGAAGCCTTGTTAAAATCTATCGAGGTAGTTCAGAGTAATAAAGCAAGAAAGCCGCAACCACTGTTCTGTCCGGAACTTCTGAATAGTAGGACGTACAAATTAAATAAATGAAGTTCTAAGTACGTGAGTGTAGGGTTTGATTGGAGTTTGCAATTTACCCCAAGTATTATAATACGAGGTGCCAAAAATAACTGGGTGCAGTTAAATGAATGGGAGTGGGCAGCCCTGATTGCAAATCAAGGAGTGATTTCCAACTACTTCTATTCTCTCGACGGTAAGAAGCCAGCTCTGGAAATAGGAAAGAAGAGGATTGTTTTTGAAGCGATCCAGACAAGGAAAATAATCAAATTGGAGGAAGTGGGCTTGTCAGAGGTGCGTTTAGCGAGCGAAACTGTAGAAGAATTGTGGCGCTTGAAGAAACTCGTGGAAGTGCGATTCGCACAATTAAAAGCGTTGCACTTTGAGAGTTTCTGTAAAGAAATAGTGAAAAGTGTAGCAAACCTTTGTGGAGACTGTTTAGTAAATGTATGGTCTGTAGTGGATCAGCTGGAGGAGAACTTTGAAAAGACTGCGTGTATGGTGGAAGTGCTAACGTTCGCGAGTTCTATGGTAAAGTGCGACATCGAAGTGGAAGCACTGAGTCGTCAGTTGGCAGTGTAGTCATGTGGATGAATTATAGAGAGGCTGCTCGACCAGCTGCAAGAGACGTACCTAGTGCGGTTGAACGATTAGTGAGTTCGTTAAAGGATTTAGCTTTCGAAGCGTCGCACGAAGTCGTATATGGGTTAGGACGTTCCGGATTCAGTGACGAAGAGTTGTATAAAAAAGAAAAACAGTACAAAAACGGTGCAGCTGTCGGTCAACTATTTTTAGACGGAGCCATAAATGAAGGCCTCCTTGTAGATTTAATGGATAGTCTTGGCCTAAAATGGCATATGTGTGAAGTAAAAGCCTTTATAGAAAGAAAGGAAAATGAAGAAGAGCGTGCAGTTTGACGACTCGAATAATAAGATGTACAATTTGCATACGTGGACGTATGCGTATCGAGAAGCTCGGAGAGGACGGTGGGAACGAGAAGCTGTGGATAGGTTGCGGTTCCATCGGAGGATACTTACTATGGATGGAGTACTGCGAGACGTCTTGTGCGCCGAACATAGACAGACAATTTATGTAGAACGCTTTTCCACTAGTACGTAGATGTTTAATCCATGTAGTTAAACTGTATATATTGTAAACAAATAAAAACAATAAAAATGAAAAAAGGTTGTTTTATTCCATTATGTAGTGATTATAAATATGATACACGTTAGATAAAGCGCAATAACAAATCGGTTTGGAATGATATAAACAAGCGGGTTGTGATGGGGTGAGGGCCGGTCTTTCTTCCACTTCGATGATTGGGATGGTAGTAAAGCGGCGTAGAAAAGTTGCCTTTTCTCGACCTTTCACATATACTTCGGTGACACCTTGCAGAAGACGTCGCAAGATTGCAGGAAACATGTATGCCGGAGTAAATCCCTCATTCCAGTCGATGCAATGGTGATTAGTCATTACCCAGTGGGCTTGTTGTAAATGAGGTGTTAAGGAATGAAGGGCGAAAGGGGGTTTAAAAATGTGGTGAGATACTGAGGTACCGTTGTAGGAGGCCAATTCTTTTGGGCTAAAGTGCT
The DNA here is from genome assembly GCA_940337035.1 of Agriotes lineatus. Lineage (NCBI taxonomy): Eukaryota > Metazoa > Arthropoda > Insecta > Coleoptera > Elateridae > Agriotes > Agriotes lineatus. Next base: position 333,486 of record CALNHX010000429.1, on the reverse strand, counting down.
TATCGGACGTCTTAAAACCTTGAATATCGATAATGATCTTCATCGTATTAGGTAGAGGGAGCACGGTCTAGTTACGCTAAAAGTCGAGGTGCAACTAAAGTGTTTTGCGAAATTACAGTTGTTTAACTGCTTTTGACAATGCGTTGTAAGTAAAAACCCGATCGTGGAGAACGAGACAATACGCAGTTGTGTTGGCTGGCACGTTAGCGGAAGTTTCAAATTCAACACGAAAAACGAAAGCGTTTGCATGAAGGTAGTCTTTTTGATGGGAACAATCGATTACAACAATGGGCGCCTTGTCTGCAAAGTCGTGGCGGGAGAAGAAAGGCTCATCAATTTTACTATTATAAGATGATTGAAACTTGGAATACATGTCGTATAATGTTGCGTAATGATTGAGTGCATAATTGTTATGCCAATTGTCGTATGGGATTCGTTCGGTGTTCAGATAAACTCGGAAATTAGTAAGACCAATTTTATCGAAATTAGCATTGTCCTTAGCGATTAGCCCCGAACGACCTGATTGAAACCCTACGATGACATATCTGGGGGTTTGTAATTTTGTGCTTGTAGCGATAGCGTGAGAATGTTGAGTCACAGCATGAACACCAGGTATGATATGAAGCTGCCAGCTGCGAAATGCGACTTGTGTGTCAATATTTTTATCGATGTATTTGGTCAAGGCTAATTCTTGAGCAAGACCTGGAGTGATATGAGGAACCTTCCAATATAATTTGTCAATCGTAACTTTAGCCGTCTCCCCTACGGTAGCACTGAATACGGCGTCGGCATCGGTATTGCTGCGAATTAATACGAGTTCTTGTCGGATGTTAAGTATTACTTTACCATAATCTTCGGCGAATCCTAACAGCATTCTCAACGGTATGCAGGCACTAAAGTTACCTTCCTGACCGGTAATGGGAGGATCGCCACCGGCAAACCAACCTGCATTTTGAAGCTTTTTAACGTCAGCCGAACTGTAGGACACATATCCCTTAAGAGTAGACGTAATACCAGGTTTGGTGACAGAGTCGACAACGACGCCATTGATTTCGTATCGGATTTCGCTAAATAAGTGAGCCAAACCATTGTTAAGGAATTTAGCCGTTGTAACTTCACCGTTTTCCTTCCGCAACTTTCCCTCTAGGTACAGATAGCTCAGGCCGGGAAGAGTTGACATATCTTCGGGAGTTGGAATTCGAATATCATCGTTATAGTCAAAACGATTTGTATACGGTCGATTTGTGTGTGCAATTGATTGCTAATGATGGAAGTGTCGACGAGGACTCGCTCTCCAATATTTAAAATACTCATTACACTATCGTAAAGCCTAAGGACCGCAAGAATTCTCTGTTTGCTTTAGTTAGCTGCGTGGTGGACGAAGCCGTACTGATCTTACGAGGGTGTGGGCGACGATTCTTATAGGAAGTGAAGCAGGGGCGGTACTGAGTGGTGAATCGAAAACCCATTACAGTTTGTTTAAATGTAATGTTACCGTGACGGTCTCCTTACTAAAACTGACAGGATTATCCGATTGGTCTAGTATTTTAATAGTTAAGTTAGTGATCTGTTTCGTGCTGATCGGTAGATAGATGTCTGGGTTAGGGGTTTCCACTATTTTGTACCCGGGCGGTACTATGGGGAAGAATTGGTGAATGATATGGCCGGGCTTACCATTTGTATATGAACCAACGGAGATGTTGCAATGAATAAGAATCGAGTTGATGTTCAAAATTTTCGTAACATGTTCAGCTGTGTGCCACCTATCTGCAGCATAAACTTTTTTCTCAAAGATTAACATGTCCCGGATAGTATTGTCGCTTTGAAAGTCGATTGAAACGGTAGACTTTATTTCGGTTTTTAAGGTGCTGTTTTTTCCACGTAGCAGTACCTGTTTAACACCCACATCAGAATCGAATTGGTTATGTAAAAATTCGGCGATGTCCGTAATTTCATATGCTCCCTCCGGTATAATAATAGGAGGTTCTCCAACAAGATGAAATTCATTGTTGGGAGGTCTAACGTTTGGAATAGTATATTAGGTTTCGAAACTTAACAATCCCAAGACGTATTCGCTACCATCGTCTAAGAAAATGGGAAGGTCAAAATTTGCAGTAAGCACAGATGAATCTCCCGTAAGAGTGAATATACTGGACATGATGAAGCGCAACACTTAAACTGACGACAAAAGCGGTTTCGCAAAGTTATATAAGAATTTGAGACACAAATGTCCGCATGTGTGTGACGAGAGTTATTGATATCTATTAGAGTTGTACATAATTGTGTTGTTGCTACCGTCGCTGCGAAAGTAGTTTACTAATTCGGGAGGAGGTTGTAAGCGACCTATGCTATCGAAATACAGAACAAATCGATCAGCTTTAACGTAAGCCGTCCAATGTGTGCCAGGTCCAACATCATCGTCTAAGTTAGTAACACCACATTCTCGTTGACGAATTTTGTTGGGTAGGGCATCTCGCATAAATATTCCTCTAAAATGGGGAATTTCTAAGCGTTTAACGTACTGTGCAATATCGATGTTCGTCAACGCTCGGCGTGGTAGCTTCAACGGTAGTTTTTTGACTGATACGGTCGTAGATATAGCCCTTTTCCTCGAGCAATGGATTCCATAGCTTTGTTATGCCGGTCCTTTTCCTGGAGATCCTTTTTCGAAGCCTTTGAGTTCTCTACCGCTTTAGCGACTGCTGCAGCACCGCCTCCGAGGGACCCCAATGCTCCTAATGCAGCAAGTATGGGTACAAGCGGCAAAATACCTCCTCTCTTGGGAACAGGTGCTACTCTAGAACGAATTTGACGTTTCCTTCGCGATTTAAAAACGACAGCGCCTCCAATAAGTTTACGCCTACTACACCTTGTACGCTTCCGTTTTCTAGATACTCCCGTACCAAATTTTTGCGCAATACCGACAATAGTAGTGCACGCCTTCGTTTCCGGGAGACTCTCACACCAACAGTGGTTTGTGTTCGCTTCCGTTTTCTAGATACTCCCGTACCAAATTTTTGCGCTGCAATAGGTAGTGTACGCCTTCGTTTTCGGGGGATCGTCACACCAGCAGTGGGTAGTGTACGCTTCCGTTTTCTAGATACTCCCGTACCAAATTTTTGCGCGGCAATAGGTAGGTACGTCTTCGTTTCCGAGGTGTTTCCATAACAGCAATGGGTTCTGTACGCTTTCGTTTCCGGGAGACTCCCATGCCGAGTTTGGTTTTCCCTTTCATAATCCCTGTAACAGCAAGAGCTGCCGCTCTTTCCCCAAGAGTAGAGTCTTTTGCTTTAACGCGTTCCCAAGCTTTCTGTGCAAAAACTTTATCCGCCGCGTGACGTGTCGAAAGATTGCTAGATTGTGAGTATGCGATGTCGTGTTGCTTGCAAGCCTCGTCCAGAGGGTTTCTTCCTCGATCAAATCGAGAAAGCCGTTTGTTTAAACGAGCACCAGGTCCGCAAAACTTGTAACCTGGTATATGTAATTCGAAGGGTAACTTGTCAATAAGGGTGTTCAACAAACCGCGACCTTTCCGTCTTACGATTCGACGACGACTACGAGTTTTACGTCTAGTATAACTCATCTTAAAGAAACGCTCGTCGAAGAGCGACTGACGGTGTGAAGCTCAAAGGGGGTAGATATATACTTCGCACAACGCGGTTAGAAGCTAGTTTGTCTCCGTCCGAAAACGATGGAGAACGTCAAACTTGTGAAACAAAAATGTTCGCTGCCGGTAGTAGATCATACAGTAAATTCCATGTCACAGAGGTACAGACGACACGGCACTTTACTGGGTATGGGATGTAAAAGGGGTTTGATCATTAGTCCTTCCGGCTCTGGGAAAACCAATGTGATGATCAGCCTTTTGGTGCACCGCAATGGGTTGCGGTTTGAAAACTTGTATTTGTATTCCATAGTAAGCGATAAGTTTGCAATTGGGAATAAACAGCTTACTTTTGAGGGTCAGGACATGGTTATTACAGATCACGGCAATAGAATAGTATACAAAGGCACTCCCGGCTTTTACGAATTAATGTTCTTAAAGAAACCGATGACTTATACAACCAAAGATCTTGACAATTACCAGGACATAGTGAACCGGTCCGCCGAAAATCGTAAGAACTACGATCCAAAACAAAGGATAAGCGGCAACGCCGGCTCAAAATATATAAAAGTAGTACGCCCCCTGAGTACATCTTCCGGCGTTAAACTGCTTGCCAGAGCCGCATCGAAAGTGCAGCGTACCGGTAGGGGATTATTAACAGTAACCAATAAAAAAGTGGAATTTGTTCCTTGGAAGGATCCAAATTCATTAGGGGATCGTCTGCGCATATTACTAGCCTCTCAGGTAGCGGGGCACACCGGCCATTCCAACGAAATCGTAAGCATCACCCAAGCTCTACGAGATGCAAAAATAATTCACTAAGGCGAGTACAAAAGCAGAGCACCTATTGAATTACGATCAGAAGGTGTTAGACTATAGAGTAATGCCCATAGACAAATTTGGACGGTACTACCATAGCGCACGCTACGGTTCTCATCGCAAACATATCTTTATGAAAGTTCAAAATGTAAACCAACTCCATATAGAAGTACCACTGCTGCTAATGGGGCGTGGTTATGATGAAAGCGGATATTCCAAAATTTTCGGTAATAAGGAGTACATTTTTCCGTTAACGATCGGTGAGATCATAAGTGTTCAACTCAGCGGAGCTTTGGTAGTATCACACATCAACGGCATCAAACACACCACGCTTGTGGGTAAGACATTGCGGCGAGGAGATAAACTGCAATTCGAATCCATAAACAATAAGTTATACGTGCAAGTGCTGCTTAAATGTCCCATAGCAGTCGATACAGCAACATTCGGCAATGAGTCCTAAGGAGGATCTAGTTGCAGAACTTCACAAATCAGCGGGAAAAAATTTCAAGAGACGACGGGTGATTCTCAAAGGATTGCATGATTTACTACAAGCGGATTTGGTGGAAATGCAGCCATATGCACGAAGCAATAAAGGTTATCTATACATTTTAGCTGTTATTAACGCGTTTTCTAAATACTTGTGGGCTCTTCCGGTAAAACGGAAAACGGGAAAAGATGTAGCGGCAGCTATGCGAAAAGTTCTTGCTAATATGAAGGTATCTTCTAAAAACGTACAAACCGATTTGGGAAAAGAATTTTATAACAGCGATTTTCAAGCATTGATGCGATGTTACAAGATAAATCATTACAACACGTATTCAACTATGAAAAGCAGCATAATAGAAAGATGTAACCGCACCCTTAAGAACATGATGTGGAAGCAGTTTAGTTTGCAAGGGTCCTACAAATGGTTGGACATTCTGCCCCAACTTCTAAGGAAATATAACACAACCAGGCATAGCACAACAGGTATGAAGCCGGCTGAAGTTAATCTTAAAAATGCCAAACGTCTGTTACACACCGTGTACAGCCACACAAAAACTGTAGATCCGACACCTCAAAAGTTTCATAAAGGAGATTCTGTACGCATTAGTAAATATCGTTCGATATTTGGCAAGGGCTACACACCCAGCTGGAGCAACGAAATATTCAAAATAGCCACAGTGCGACTTACAAATCCTACCACCTACAGACTCACCGATCAGGAAGGGCAAGAAATCAAAGGTGGATTTTACGAGCACGAATTACAGAAAACCAAACACTCGGACGTATACCTGGTAGAAAATGTGTTGAAGAAGGGTAATCAGCTTTACGTAAAGTGGTTGGGATTCGATAATCGTCACAATTCCTGGATATCCAAAAACAATGTTGTATAACTTACTACGATTCTATAGAACTCTTTCAATAAAACACTTTTTTGTTTTACTACCATTTATTTTCTTTAAATAAAACATTTTATGTTTTACAGTAATTTATTATTGTAAATGCTGAACATGAGTGACTACAGTGTTAAATAACAAATATACTTGGTAATGCGGACCCAAACAATCAGATTTTTCGTAAAATTTAACTTACTACCTATATCGTACAAGCTAGTGCTCCTAACCTATACTATAATTGTTATATACAATAACTAAACCTACAAAGTACAAGAAAGCTCCTGCCGTGTAGGACCTCTGCTGTTAAGTAATAACGAATACTGTTCCGCGAACATATTGCTACGTCATCGTTTCGGCAATGCGCAGCAAGTTGTCTAGACGACTGTTATCATCATCTATGTCACGGTGACCCCACGCTAATGTTTTGGTAGTATTAGGAATAAGGAAGCGTTTATCATCTCGCGAGGAAAGCGCAACCTTATTCATTAATTCGGTGTACATAGTGTGTAAACGGGAACGAAACATACATCTGACAAAATACAACTTCCCTCTTGTTTTCTAACTCTCTTCGCTTTTTTGTCTTCCTTACCAACAGCGTTTACACAGTATGTTTTTGCACCGACCCCGTAATAGCTACACACAGCCACCCCAGCGTACTCATCCTTAATTTTTCCAACAACAGACTTGGTTATCGGAATTCCGTGCAGACCATTCTTATAATTTGATGTATCAAAGAGATGAAGGTGCTTTTGCATGTCCGCGTAAAAATTTTCAGTAAAAATTTTCAGGATGAATGAGTCCGTGTCTGTATACAGTAGAGACACATTAAGGCCGTATTTATGCTTCAAAAATTTGTAATAAAAATCGTACATTACCGTTTTCGAAAGATCTACAACTGGGAAACCAACATAAATGGGTTTGTTATATAAAACCAACGTTCTGTTCATTTCCACTTCTATTAAATTTTCCCCAAACCAAATTCTATCTTTAAAGTTAGGTTTCGATATCAAAGCTTCTGCCCCCATTCTATTACCAATTTTCTCCCAATGACTAATTAACTTTACAAGAACCCTTTTGTCCACGTTTTCCATGGTTTTACCAAAGACGCTATTGTTAGCTAGTTTGAATGAATTTCGGTGAAATTCATTATCAGACTGGTTACGTAAATTTGTGTTTAAATCGATGTAGGATCTGAGCCAAGGAGATTGTCTAAACTTAAATATTTTATGCGTTTTAACCAAAATCAAACCAACCTCTAAGCATTGCCTCAAATTTCTGTAGTGAATAATATAATTGTGTTTGTGATACAAATTTGGAATTAATTTTGCATTTTTAAATTTTCCCTGTGGAGGCACCAATAGCTCGGGGCAAAAAGGGAAGTCATTGTGATCGTCATGTAAATTTTCGGGGTACCGCAAGTCAACTTCCAACACGTACCCAGTATCTGAGTCGTCCAAAATTTGAAATACGTCAAAACTATCAATTTCCTCGTCAGTCAACCAAACAAAACCACCTTGCTGTAAAAACTGTCTCATACTATGCCCATATAAGTTGGTTGAATCTAGAAAAACAATAAAAGAAGTGGGTTTTGAAGCGTCATAGTTACCCGCAAATTTATTGTTGGCAATAGCCTTTCGCCCGACACAAGTGCTAACTCCCCCACGAATACCCTTTCTAAAAAAGTGAAACATATCCATATCCGTCAACAGCTCCAACTCAACCCCCGTATATTTTAACATGGCGTCCCAACTTAAACCGGGGGCGGTGAAGTACTGCGCCGGATCTAAATTATATTGATTTAAATAAAAATCTCGAAAGCTTTCGAAAACGTCTGCCAATATAAACACGTCACATTTGAGGTAAACATCGGAATAGTCGCCCAACGTTTGACATTTGAAAGTTTGCCAGACCTTAACGGCGCGCTCGTAATCAACCTCAGTAATATGCGTCTCGGTTAAATGATCATAAAACTGGGCGATTGTGGGCAACGTCGGCTCGTCTAATTTTGTAAATGAGTCCAGATATGAATAGGGAAACACACCTTTCTGTCTCATCAGTTCGAATTTGATGTCATGTCCGAATTGCTTATGAATTTCAACACACTGATCATCTGATAACGTGGCATCTAGCGATGCCAAAGAAGCACTTAAAAATCGTAACTATCTAACAATCGAATTTGCATATAAACGTTTTTTCGTTTTCCGTCAACAACGACTACATCCACCCAAAAACGTTTACCAATTGAAATATATTTTTCCTTATTTTCCGGAATGATATCAAGCTCCTCGTTATTTTGAGCTAACTGTTTGACAAAAAGGTGGAAATCGTAGTTTAAATTATGAAAAAATACGGGAATAAAATTTGGAAGTTTATAGTTTAGATTGCAATTGGAATGGGCAGCTCCCCGATATTCTCCGGTCAAATGGTCGTGATCGCGAACCTTTACGTCCCCCTCTCCAAAGGGACGATTGCTAATATGGCATGAAACAGCATCCTTAAGATTTTGAATTTCTTGCGGAGCCAGAGGCTTGAGGGGTACAACATGCTTCAAACTGTTGGAATATAGCGCGCGAACGTCTCTGTCTAGACGCTCAACAAACACGTCCACAGCGTCCTCACCCCTATAAATTTCGAATTTGGATCGAGTATCATCAAAAGAACATTTCAAATAATACGCGAAAGAATACGGTTTGTGCTCACACGTTTTGACTGTATATGGTCTTTCGCGATTCGGCTCCTGATTCCCACCATCGACAGGTGATAAAACGGTCTCGAAATCTGCATAGATGCAAAATGGCACTTTCAATTGCTTATGATAATTATCAAATTTAAGAATGTTCTGGGGCCTCACCTCCCCACACTTATCCACGATCAACTTTGTCGTAGGCAACTTTGTACACACATGGTTACAGTCAAAAAGCTTATGGTTCTCCAGGTGGGCATCGGTGCGAAAGTAATTTAGACAACCATTACAAAAATGTTTCGCATTGGCCCTAGCCGTTATTTGCCGCGAAACTAACCTAGACAAATCAGCGGTCCAACAGTAGTGGCTATTACCTTCGCCGTCTGTTAGAAGCAGCAAATTTATATGTCCGTTTTCTTTTATACGTGGCGAATAGTACAGAGGTCCCACAACTTTATATATGGTAATATCGTTTTGAAAAGTTTTTTCCAACGCGTATAAATTTATAGAAAGTTGAGGGTTATTTTTTTCAAATTTAGAAATATCGCTCAATCTAACAGGGAATTCAATGTCCTCAAAATTTAAAAACTCGCCGCAATCTGGATACGAACTCGTTCGATTAGACGGTCCATCTGGTTCGCAGATGGCCGAGGTTACCGCCCACCCGAAACAACGCTTGTCATCGACGTTTTGGACGTTCACGATCGCTTTCTTGGACTGAATCTGCTTCGGGAGCGGGATATACGAAGACGCTCGAAACGGATTGAATTTATTTATATTTAATTCTAGGTAAAGGAACAGCTTCAAGATCCACCCTGTAAACATTTTGCGGTTATTATCAATAACAAGATTTACAGTTGTAGTACACACCTGAATCGCGCTCCTCAAATTCGGACACCTTCTGGTCCAATATCCCCGTTAAATTATCATATACTTCGTTCAAGTCTGTACCGCGAGTGACCACCTCGTTGGTCTTATTAAAACTTTTGACGTCTTGTACATCTTGAGTCTCCAAAATAAAATACCCGAAAAGTTCGAAATTGAATTTTATACTGTTTAATTTGGTCAGTTGCCCTTCTATAAGACCTATAATTTTGTCTTTCAATTCGGTCATATATTCTACAACACTTATATGATAATTATCCGTGGACACCCTGTAGCTGGCAACACGGGACTTGAAGGCGCTTGGAAGGGCCACCACTCCTTTCCCCAGGTGGACGACATCACACCGCCTCGTGTGACGATTGCTCCTCAGATGTCCAACGAAACAAGTTCGAGAAACATTTTCATCACACACGTCGCAGTATTGCGTCCTGGGGAGCTGTTCTGTTAAACCAAACATTAGAAAACATGAAACACTACAATAGAGACACACTCACCACCGCTGGAGTCATTAAGTCTTGGGCGTTTACTCGCCGATGGTCCCTCACCAGCCGCCACCGAAGCCTCCATAGCATCACCTTTAGGAAACACACAATTGGTATAATCAGCAGCAATCAACACGTTTCCACTTACCACTCGTCGATGGGTGGCCCAGCTCGTGGCGACAGCTATCTCTTCGATGGCGAAACAAATTGTCAGCTCTGGTGAAGGACTCTCCACAAGCAGTGCACCTGAACATAATGGCGAATTAGTCTCGCGCAATCGGTTAATATACTAACTGCGCGACTAGCTACCCAGCTCGAGGCTTGATATTTACAATGAATAACATAAAAAATGCTACAAACACTGATTAACAATTTAAACCTCGAACGGAATACCCAGATGCCACCACGCGGAGGATTCGCTTTTGACACCCTGGAGAGGATAGGGGGAAGATTATTTGTGTTAGGGGTGTATGATATGTTAAGCGATCATCTACTCTTTATTTCTTCTTTTTATCGAGCTCCTGACGTCTTGCACGAATCGCACTCTCCACAGCTAACAGATCTTGGATTAGCTCTAGCCTTGCTAACGCAGCATTCTTAAAGATGTCCATGTTAGTTGCGCTGTGGCCGTGGCGGATCTTAGGTAAAGCAGCTATGCGTTTTAGGTACTCATCGTGCATCGCCGCTTTTAGGCTGGCGGTTCGAATTTCTAGGGAGCCAATAACAATATAAGCTATTAAACTGGGAAAAGCACGTTCTGAACACCTTCAATGTTAAATAACATATATGGATAGAAAATAATATCTAATATACCTTAGGTAATGCTCTCCACTGCGAAGATCGGCCGCTTTAGCATCTATCGCATTGCGATTAGACACGTATTCACGTTTGGCACGCTGGGATAGTGACATGTCATCCATGTCTTCCTCATCCTCCTGCGGGGTAGACGTAATCAACACCACAGTATCGACTACGTCACTCCCAGTGGCTGACGACATGACAGCTGCACCGCCCGAAACCGAAGACTGCACAATTACAGACGGTGCGGCGGTCACATCTTCTGAAGGTTGGATTGTTGGCTGTTTCGAAATTCGACTGGTCGATCGACTTGAACCAGAGTCTATCTCCAAACCATCTACAAGGGCTGTAAACTCTTGCGCCGCACCGTCGCCGGAAGCCACCTTTTCCAATAGAATGTCGTCAAAATCGAACGTTTCCATACACATTTTCGTTTGCGATAGATGAGGAGACTTAGGTAACATTTGGATTTTTGCCACAGGAACCTCAGCCTCACATTCATGCCAATATTCTCTACATATTTTGCCAAACTGAATTTTGCCGGACTTTTTTTCTTTTCTGACTTTTCTTTAAAGCTGATTTTAAAATTTTGCTCGAACCTTGACTACTACTTTGGGAAATGGTTTCGTAAGTAGGCGCAACTACTACATCACTTAAAACCTTTATGGTGGCTTGCGGCGACGCTTGTACGGAACTTAGGGCTAAGCCGCTTTGTTTTGTGCAGGCGCAAAGTTAAACATTATCCTTGTTCGTTTTTTTCAAACTGAGGCTATTAAATTTTGAAATTTTTTTCTGCAAAATAAAACCTGTACAAACACTGCACTGCACCATCGTAAAGCAAGAGAATGGCTGCTGCCAACTTCGCTAGGTGTATTTATAGTAAACTTGGTGGGGGTGAAGGACGACTTTCGCACGCAAACCAGTTGAGGTCGTTGCAACCTACACTTTTGTTGAAACTTAGCTTACACAAAGGAAGTTAGCCTTGAAATACCTTTGCGTTTGCTGTATGTCTACATTTTTTGCAGACAGCGCGTGCAAAGGCAACAAAAAGTATTTCTCAAACACAGTTTGCAAGTTAATACAGACGAGAGTGATATTATATTTTACAGTAACATTCATTAAAATGTGATACATTTAATTGGCTTAATATCTACCAACCTATTAATTTCCTACTGGTTATGAAATAGAAAAACGTACACGACCTATATTTTTTGCAGTTGTTCTATCAACAAAGACGTATTTATTATTTCAGATGTGGTAAATCACGTTTAAGTAATATTTAAGTTTATTTAGATTTTAATTGACAACCAATCTATGGGAAATTGTAACAATTTGTTTTTTAATACTTGCTTATAAAGACATAATTAAATTCACGGAGCTCTGAGTAATTATTTTTCGTTCGAGACGTTTATTTAGATTTTAATTGACAGCCAATCTATGGGAAATTGTAACAATTTGTTTTTTAATACTTGCTTATAAAGACATAATTAAATTTACGGAGCTCTGAGTAATTATTTTTCGTTCGAGACGTTTATTTAGATTTTAATTGACAACCAATCTATGGGAAATTGTAACAATTTGTTTTTTAACACTTGCTTATAAAGACATAATTAAATTTACGGAGCTCTGAGTAATTATTTTTCTTTCGAGACTGCTACAACTTTCACCGGTTTTACTGCGTATATTTAGACTGATAAACAAACTGTTGTTTATAATTAAAAATGATCATTCGAATACTTCGCTCTATTTTTTAATTTAGATAGATGTCGGTTTATTCATCTTTAAGATGTTTACAAAAACATATATTGTTATTTAACAAACAGATTTAACTTGAGCAAAGCTTTTTTAAACTGATATAAATTAACAGTCTGTTTAGTTTCGTTCGCCATTTCATTATATAATTTGAGTCCATTATAGAATAAGTTTTTTGAGGACATGATTTTGCTGTTAAGGGCGATCTAAAGTCATTTACAAATCTAGTCTTATAATTATGAATGTCCTTATTGTATACTATAAATTCAGTCATATTACTAGACAGTTTATTGTTAATAATTTTAAATATTAAAATAAATCCTTTGCTTAATGCTAAGAAGCTTAAAGGTTTCCGACCAAATGCTTAATTTGGAACTTATTCGACCAAACAAACCTATCTTTTTCGCAGCTTTAATTACAATACACTCAATATGTTGTTTAAATTTCAATCTATTATCAATTATAACTCCTACATATTAGTAATAAATTCTATATCTATCTTTACATTCGCTGCCACATAATGCACTGGTGATCCACTTTTAAAATGTATGTAATTACTATCGTATTTATACGGGCAGCGGTCTTGCGTTTAACATTTATACAAGAAACTGGGTTCAGAGAAAGAGTTTAGTATGCAGACGTTACACCTACGTTTCAGTGTCGAACTGTAGAAATTAAAAATATTGTCATTAGTATGCACTTGCACTAAGGGACGTGCATGACGTACGCGCAAAACCTTAAAATGCAAACTTAAATGCGATGATTTATATTCAAGGAAATGCGGCCATGCAAGACTATCGATTACACTTTTTACATTTTAAATTTAAAAAACACTGCATCTAATTTGTACAATTATATCAGGAGCAACGACTGTTTGGTAATCCGTAATTATATAGGGTGTAGAAATGCTTTAAGCGCCATAGGGATTTCAATGGTAATTTTTTCATCTGAAAATATTTGCTTCCCTAATTATTTTAGAGCAAACTTGTAAATAGGTTTTTTTGTTGCATAGAAAAAAAATTCTGCATCCATTTGCGCCAGCATTTGTCATTTTACGTCAGAAAACCTAATAATGAAATAAACTAGAATCATAATTTTTAAAAATCAGTGCAAATTGTGAAGTGGTGGTATGCTGGAAGCAGATCAGGTGCATCAACAAATTAGATAGCTGCACCTGAGATGCTTCAATAATTTCAAGGCACCGCTGATTTGTCTAAAAATGGCAATTTTATTTCTTAAAATTTTCGGTTTTCCGAAATGTAGAATGACAAATGCTGGCACAAATGGATGCAGAATTTTTTTCTCTACAAAAAAAAACCTATTTACAAGTTTGCTCTAAAATAATTAGGGAAATTCCATTAAAAATGTTACTATTTAGTATCAAACGGTTCGGTTTTTAACGAGGAATATGGCGGTGCCGCAAAAAAATTTCTATTATTTAAAATAGCTGAGAAAAACGCAAAACTAATTTCTACAGCATTAATTGTCTACTTCTTCCCCCAAGTCGCGAGGCGAGCTGGGGAGCTCTGTATATAAACAACTCGCTGTTGCATGACAAATCACAGTTTCCTCAGCTGCAAAAATCTGCTCCATTGGTAGGATATGTTATATATATGTTTTATTTTATATGTCCACGTATTTGAACAATGTAAGAGAAAAATTTATGAAAAAAAGGTTTTTACTTTTCTAATGTAATCTTAAAATGATCACATCTACGTTGTTTATATTTGATATATATGTGATCCCCGTCTTTTGTGTTCCTACTTCCATCTACACCATTTCTAATATTTTTCTGTTTCTAAGCAAAATCTTAAAATGCTTGTATCATCATTATTTATTAAAATATTTGATTGGAATCTTTTGCATTGTACAGTTACTTCGCTATTCTAAATTCTAAAACATTTTTCAGATTAAACGAACAGAATGGGTAAGACGCTTATTTTTTGTATTCTAAACAGTATACATATAAGAAATTTACAGAAGAATTCCTCGATTCAATTTTACTAGGGGCTGCCATGTCAGCGTTCGGTAATATTGTGTTAATTTTAATATTTGATGTAATAAATTTTTAACATTTTAGAACTGCAACTGGTGACGCATATAGCAGAAAAATATGACACTGTAAGAAAATATATATATATATAAATCCGGTTCACAATAAATTTCTTTTTAGAACGACATAGCCTTACTGAAAAATTCTACTAACATCCCAGAAGCCACCCTGCTAGAGGTGGGGTGGTTTCTGGGATGTAGGTTTAAAGTATATAGGGATCCCGACTTGTTGGACATGCTGTGGGTGATCTATGTGACCAAAAGTTGATTTGCTTCTTTGAAGAAACTAAGTGTTCTTTTTACAGCAAATGTGAGGCCACCCACACACCGTCCTAGGTTAGGTTAGTCTGTAAGTTAGTTTGTAATATATATAATAAATGCTTTAAATCTTTTAATTTTTTTATTACATCGTTATAATTACATGATAAACACTTATTGTTCCAACGTTTGCTGTTGTTGTTGGGCGTATTGTTTGAATGCAATATCATATCTAATGACGTCCAAAGCATACTTTAGCATTTCATGCATGCAGCGCACATTTTCCGATTGTATGGGTGGTAACGCATTCTCAATGCTTCTTTTAAAGTCACCGGGTAAATTCCAAACCCCGTCTATTACACTGCTGTAAAATTTTTGAAACATCTGACTTTTCAATAGTTCAGTTTTAGACTCCAACAGCGGTAGCAACCCCCACAATTCTGCTACTGATTGCATACCGAGATACACTTGGGATCGCTTAAGTTCCTGCAGCACAATCACTTTCCTATTTCCAATTTTTTGAAAATATATTCGTTTGCCTGGACTTATATCTACCGGTTTTAACTCTCCATCTTCATAGTTAAAATGCCTGTTTATCACATCTTCATTTTTAAGAAAGACTTGCCACTCTCCTTCTAACAATATAAAATTGTTGTTAATCCCACTAATTAGCACTCCCGGCACAAACGATCCAAAACAGGTCAAACCCAAACTCACAAATTTATTTCTTGACTTATTCAACGGATAACTTGTTGCGTTTAACAATACTGGATATAACAGTTTCACGTTTTTCTTTAATACTCGCCCCTTCACAGTTTCACCAACCTTTTGTACTTGATCCATTGTTTTTGCTAGTACAGCACACGATACACTACTGAACACAAAACTACATCTCCTGTTATACTCATTCTTCAAGGTTACTGTCGGTGGCCTCGCTCCGAAAGTGGCCTCGCTTCGAACGTGAGCTTGGGCTTGAACGTGGAATCGCTTCGAACGTGATCTTGAGCTTGAACGTGGCCTCGCCTTGAACTCAAGGCCAAGTGGTGGGGGCAGGTTCCAGAACCATCCCCTTCCCTCTACTTCCTTTTCAATTTAGACACTCACCAAGATCACCCTTCTTTAAGTGTTTGATAATGAGACTGTTCTTTCACTCTAGGTATTATTTCGGTGATTCTGAATAACTCAGGTGGTATACTATCTGTTCCGGCTGTTTTTCGAATTTTAGCTGGTTGATTGCTTTCTTAAATTCTTCGACAGTGGGTTTATTTGAAAAAATCCTTAGATGTTTGTGTACAGCCCTTTGGTCACGATTGGTTATCTTGCGTTGTTGAATTCCCCTGCTACTTATGTTAGATGGGGAGGTGATCTATCCATTGCTTTTATAGCGTCTTGTAGCCCTCTTAGCTGTGGTGTTGGCCTCTCTGTATTGTCTTAATCTGGCTAGCTACTAGTTGTGCTCTGTCCCTCCTTTAACCTTTGTCCATGTTTTAATCTTAGACAATGTGTCTTCAGATTGTACTTGAGTGTGGTGCTGGGTCTGTGATCGGTAACCTCGGGTTACACCGGATGAATGCGGCATTTGCTCCGCATCTTATGTTAAGGTTATTTCGTCTTTATTTGGCCATCAGGGCCTCGTTAAGTAAAAACAGGATAGTAGGTAAAGTTGACATTTGCGTAAAAGGGGCTAGGTGTTGCGTTTTATTATACCATTATTATCCCCTTGCGATGCAATACTCTGTCAAAAGAGAAACTCTAAACACAAAAAATGTCTTCTGGAAATATAAAGATGATGAAGTTGGTAGACTTATGGACAGCTCTACTACTACGAGTCTTGATACTTTTCACAGTAGAAATTCTTATTCCTAAAGCCTCAGCTGCTCGCTGCAATAAACAAACAATTGTACAATAAGATTGTGAGTAGTACTAAATTAACGTGTCATACCTCTTGCACACAAGATAAAGGCAGTAAATGCCCACCATTTTCTTTTTCCTTCTCAAAATAACTCAACAGATTCAGCAACAATTGTTAAGACTGCGAACGCAATGTCTTGCCTTGTACTGCCATATTAATGCGTACAATAATAATAATAATAATAATAATCCATTTATTGAGTTCTAAATAAGTACAAACATTGTATATAGGTGAAGATAAAAATAAAACAAAACCCAAAGGAAACACAATCATCTTACTTGCTAAAAACAAGTAGGTGTTCTTCCCTGCTCCCCTAACTTAAAACTAACTAAATGTCGCAAATGTTGAATACGGCGCCAGCGGACAGGCACCAGGTTGCCATAACTATTTAAGAAAATTTGAACTGAAGCCATTTTATATTTGTGATGCTTGATAAGAGAGTAGATATTATCGAAGTTGAGATTTAAAACAAAGAGGTGATACCACGTCTTCTGAATTCTGAAAAGAACTGCTGCCTATTGTTGGCCAAAACTGTCAAAACACGTTTGTACGGGAACTAACCTCGAAAAATGTGAAGGACAAGTCAGATGTTCATCAGGTGTTTGTGGAAGCATACAACAGTGCCTATATTTCCGGATGTTTTACAAAAATCTGTAAAAGATCTTAAATTGTTCGTAAAATTTATCTAATTTATCTGTAATTTCTGAATTAACCACACTCAATTTTTTAAAAATAATTTTGACGATATATGTAGTTTATTTACTGTTTACTGATAATATCTTTATTTAATCTACGGATTTATTATTAACGTCGGCAACACTGTACTTTACAGACACATACCTCGCTAGTCAAATCCACTCCCAAAGACCCAGAGACGTGCTAATTTCTGTGCTAACTTCGTGTAACGATGACGCAGGGCTCATCTTTGGCTGGATCCATATAGGTATGTATTACTTCTACCGGGTGGTTGGTCATACCTCTGAATATTGGCAATTTACATGGCTTATCACGGTTATGCATATTCCTGCTCACCACTTTTATGGAAAAAAATTATAGTGGTACTAAATTAAAGAGAATAATTTTCCGCATCGTTTAGTATTAAAAACTTATTGGATAATGTTAATTGTGCATAAAAATTATAATTTTTTAAAATTTACATATTCTCAAATCTAAGTGAGAGGAATGTCTAAACTTTAAAATTAATCTTTCTATGCACAATCAACATTCTATGAAATTGTAAGGTAGATAACCATTTACTGGATCTATAATGTTTACCCTGATGGGTTTACATATTCACCAAAACTTTTTCCACCTTACAATCCGAGAGATAATATCAGCTAGGTTAAAAAGGTTTAACTACGTGAAAATAATTACGTTTTTGCCAAGACACAACATTTATTATTAAAAATTGATAAAAAGACGTTACGTTTCGCTAAATCACAAAGTTAGCTTCTTCAGACAACATTTTTTGTCATAAATTAGGACACTTTATAGAACAGGATCACATTCTGTTTTAAATTCATCTTTATTTTATTTGGTAGTTCTTAAATATTTTGTTCCAAAGTCAAATAAAGCTTCTCTTGTAATTTCAGTTTATATTCTTTTAAATTGTACTTTTTTTTGTTTTGGTTTGTGTTAGTTTAAAACATTATTGTTTGAATTATTTGTTTTGAAATTCGTTTAGTTCAACCATTGTTCTCCTTGTCGATATTTTTTATTTAATTTGATAGCATACCTTTAGTTTGAGACGGTATCTAATTCTTAAATACTCCCTCTTTTTTGACATTTTTTTGTCGGCAAAATGACCATTTTCGGGATACGAAACGATCATAATGGTTAACACATAAGGAGGTGATATTTTGACTATTTAAATTACTTTTAAAACGGATAGGAACCGAAACACAACTAATTATATTACAAAACTACGCATTCAAAGGTTTACATTAAAAAGAAAAAAACAAAAAACCACAAGCATTTTTCTTCAAAAAATGTTATAATTTTCAAGAGTTCCCGTTGCACCCCAAAGAGTTCTAGCTAATTTTTAAAATAGTTCTATGTATTTAAGAAAAAAAATTTTAATGGAAAATTTGGGGTGCTAACTTAACTTTGTTCTCGGACAAATACCACTATAACTCTTTTTCTGTCATACTTATTGAAAAATGGCAGAACACTTTTCGATAGAGCTTTTTGGGGTGCTACTAGAACTGTAACAAAAACAAAACAATTTTCAAAAAAAAATTATATACCGGAAAAAATATCTTTTTAAATTTTTTTAAAATTTCGAAAGTTCTAATGGGAGTTCTAGTAGCACCCCGACGATTTTTATAGATAACTCTAATACCATTTTTTGATAGGATTCGAAGTAAAACAGTTACACGTATTTTTGTGTTAGTATTTTTACAAAACTTGATCCCTGGAAGATTTTTTTTAAAGTTCCGGTACATTTTTGTATACAGTGTCGAAATAAAGTAACGGAAAAATTCATTAACTTTGTTAATATGAATTGTTATGAAAAAATCTTGAAGGGGTATAGCGATTTTAATTATAGGACATACACTACAACCACCTTTATGTTGCTACGCCATTTGTTTTAAAGGTTATGACGTCGTCAAGTACCTGTATTTTTTATTATTGATCTTGATAGTACTATTTATTTTGTTTTCAATGATATAGCATTTTCAATATGTTACATCTAAAAAAAATGCAGAAAAATGTCTTTAAAGTTTAAATATTAAAACCAATAAAATGAGAAAAATAAATTTAGTTACCTACGCTTGACAGAAAGTCATTGACGGCACATTCGTTTTTATTGAAACTTAAAAAACAATTGAAAAATACAATAATAAATAATAAAAAAACAATTCTCTGTCTCGCCGCTTAATTGTATCATTTTTACTTCCTTTTACAATAAAGGAAGTATGGATTTCACCCCAAAAATTCGAAATTGAGTTTTCAACAGTACAAGAGTCCCCAAAAAAAATTTTGTTGTTGGTCTGCCTGAGTAGAGGGAAGTGGATAGTTCTGGAACCTCCCCCCACCACTTGACCCTAAGTTTAAGGAAAGGATACGTTCAAGCCCAAGGTCACTTTCGAAGCGAGGCTACGTTCGGAGCGACGCCACCGACAGTAACCTTGAAGAATGAGTATAACAGGAGATGTAGTTTTGTGTTCAGTAGTGTATCGTGTGCTGTACTAGCAAAAACCATGGAGCAAGTACAAAAGGTTGGTGAAACTGTGAAGCAGCGAGTGACTAACAAAAACGTGAAACTCTCATATCCAGTATTGTTAAACGCAACAACTTATCCGCTGAATAAGTCAAGAAATAAATCTGTGAGTTTGGGCTTGACCTGTTATGGATCGTTTGTGCAGCCAGTGGTAATTAGTGGGATTAACAAAGATTTTATATTGTTAGACGAAGGAGAGTAGCTGCTCTTTGTTGCAAATAAAGATGTGATAAATAGGCACTTTAACTATGAAGATGGAGAGCCAAAACCGGTGGATATAAGTATTGGCAAAAAAATATATTTTCAAAAAATCGGAAACAAAAAAGTGATAGTGCTGCAGGAACGTAAGCAATCCCAAGTTTATCTCGGAAACAAGTCTGTAGCAGAATTGTGGAATTTGTTGCCCCTGCTGCAGTCTAAAGCTGAACTAGTAAAAAGTCAGATGTTT
Source organism: Agriotes lineatus (assembly GCA_940337035.1). NCBI lineage: Eukaryota > Metazoa > Arthropoda > Insecta > Coleoptera > Elateridae > Agriotes > Agriotes lineatus. The sequence continues at coordinate 313,191 of CALNHX010000429.1, read as the reverse complement.
GAAAAATTTTACAGCAGTGTAATCGAAGGTGTTTGGAATTTACCAATCGCCTTTAAAAGGAGTATCGAAGAGTTTTTGCCACCCATACAATCGGAAAATGTGCGCTGCATGTATGAAATGCTAAAGTTTGCTTCGGACATCATTACATATAATATTGCATTCAAAAAATACGCACAACAGCAGTAAGTGTTTATCATGTAATTATAACGATGTAATAAAAAAATTAAAAAAGTTACAACGTTTATTATACAAAAACTTAGAAACTAACTTAGTAACTAACCTAACCTAACAACTTAAAAACTACTCTTCAACGTCTCTGTCGTAGTCCGAATCACCACCACTGTCACCGTCTTCCACACCTTCGCCACCACTGTCACCGTCTTCCCCAAACCAAGCCTCCGTGCAGACATCGAAAATGCTATCTCCAACAGAAGACATGGCGTCGGATACGTGATCCATACCGTTAATTCTCGGATCGTTTGGACTCCATATCAGACTGATGTCATCAGGTATGCACAACCCATCCGATCTGAGACTCGACGGTGTGGATGACCTACCCGACGGCATGTTTTCATCAGGCTGGTCTATGTTGACCGAGTCCACATATTCATTCAACACCCTAGACGTGTTGTCATCCAGTTCTGGGGTATTGAATTTTCCAATGTCTTTACCATCCGACAACCATACGTGCTCCTCCGCGTAATGGAAGAAGACACAATTGTCGGTTGGGTTGACTCGATTGCGGAGTCGGTCAATCAAGGGAGTCTAGCGGTAGGTAGTAAGAGGGTCCCACAATAATTCATGGGTGAGATTTACTACCTCCTCATTAGGAGCGAAGTAGATATTATTCGTGTGGAAGTACCACACAAACCGCATACTATGTGGAAAGAAAATTTCAGATTAGAGAAGTTATATTTACAACTGTTAACATACCTGTAATGCGGCGATAATGCGGGATGTGGGACTGTGGTGGGATGGTGTGGGCAGCCTCACTATAGCTGTAGTAAGACATGTAATTTCTCAAAGAAGTTAATCAAGTTTTACTTACATAAACCACCCATAGCAAATGTTCGTCAGGTTTAATCTGAAACATTTTTTAGGTTAATAAACACCGGAAATATGAGCGTTTTAAAAAAAATAATTTTAAAATGTAGTACATTACAGTAGCAACACAATTCAAAAAAGCGCATCCAAATATCTCAATAAATAACGAAGATACAAGCATTTTAAGATTTTGCTTAGAAACATTAGAAAAATGTTAGAAATGTTTAAAATGTAGTACATGAAAGTAGGAACTTAATGCAAAAAATCCCGATAAAATATCTTAATAAACACCGGAGATATGAGCGTTTATAGGATTTGAAAAAAAATGTAGTATATGACAGTAGCAACACAATGCAAAAAACCGCACCCAAATATCTTAATAAATATAAAAGATACAAGCATTTTAAAACACCATTAGAAAAATGTTAGAAATGTTTAAAATGTAGTACATGACGGTAGGAACCCAATGCAAAAGACGGTGAAGAAATATCTCAATAAACAACGGAGATTTAAAGATTACATTAGAAGAGTATTAGAAAAAAAAGAACTTTCGTGTGCGACATTTTGCCGTTGTTTTTTCAGAAATTTTTCTTTTACTGAGTCCAAACGCATTTTCAAAGTATAGATATGGACATATAAGATACAAAACATATATTTACAAAGACATTTTCAAAGTACAGATATGGATATAAGATAAAAACATGTATTTACAACAATATCTTACCTGAAGTGTAGTTGCAGTGAACTGTAGAGCGGACTGTGGTTTCTTCAAGAAATTCTCGATCTTTATATATGCAGTCCTTCCGACTACGTATTGAGGGCAAAGAATGGGTAACCAATTTACTTTCCAGAACCTAATTTTACGTCTATCTAATCTGTTATCAAAATTAGAAATCTAATTCTAACGCCATTAGATTATAGGCTTAAAAAGGAACATTTAGACACCTCACACTTAATGAATAGATGGAATTAGTCATTTAGCAAGTAGTGTATGCATAATTATATACAATAAAATGTTATTAGAATTATAGCAATATCATCATTCGATTTTTGGTTAATTAACAAATTTTTTGATATGACGCATAAAGTAAAAAGTTTGATAGTCATTTAGGTAACTCCAGCGTTTGCCACTAGTTTTAGATTATTAGGCGACAATGGAAACGGATTTCTTATATTTGGAACAACAGGTTTTTTTTTAATTTTCCAAGTGTATTTATGCAGAAGTATTAACAATAAGACTCCCTTAAGTGTTGCTGTTTTTCATATAATTTAAAAGGGCGTGGCACACTGAGCTCCTAGATTTTTGCATTAGTGTTAGGAATATTAACCACATGCATTGTATATCTAAATCTGTAGGGTTTAGGGGCAATGTGATTATTTGGAAATTTTCCATCGAAAGTAAGAAACCCCGATTTATTGTGGCGATGTTTTGCATGCATTCGATTTCACAAGGCTAAACCAGAGTGAAAACGCACACGCCTTGAATTTTTTATGTATGCGTAGAGTGCGGCATGCTGCCACATTTTTGCTTTGACGTTAGAAATAAAGCGCATGTATTATCTAAATCTTTAGCGTAGTAAAACAGGCAATAATGAAAGCATCTACGTGCAGAAAAAAAACTTTCCTTTGTTCTAGACAAAGTCCTTGCGAATCGAGGTCAGCAGATTGTAAATATCCCATGCAAGCAAGTTTCACTTGCAACGTGCAAAAACAACATTCTATTTCTTTCGAGGTCAGCTTTGAAAGTTCAACGCTTACCTTCGAAGGCCGGCCCCTGGGAATAAATACTTCTGCTTTGTTAAAACAACTACAAATTAAAAATAGGTTTTGTACTAGTACTAGTAATTAATATAGGAAATAAATATTTGCAACATTAGCAGCAGTTTGTTTATTAAACGGTCTAAAATACGAGAAAGCGAAAGTAAGCTGGTGAAAGCGCATCATATTTATGCAGTATGCAGTTAAAGTACACCACATTTAATTTCTAAAATTATTGTATTGAAAAATGTAATATATCACTCTCGTTGTATTAACTTGCGAAAAAAATAATTACTCAGGGCTTCGTAAATTACAATTTCATTATGTCTTTATAAGCAAGTATCAAAAAGCAATTTGTTACAATTTTCCAGTAGTTTCGTATTCTATATTGCTTGTCATTTAAATTCTAAATAAACTGCGCATATTTTTGAAAATTTGTTATTTCCACATATTATTGTCTATTCATGAACTTAAAATATGATTTGTGTACCACATCTGAAATAATAAATATGTCTGTTTTGATAGAACTGTGGCAAATAAAAATAGGTTGTGTACGTTGCTATTATTATAAGCGATAGGAAATTAATATGGGAAATTAATATTTGAAACATTAGCAACAGTGTTTTTTTTGTTGGTACATAGTAATAGGTAGAAAAATATTTCACATTTCAGTGTTGGAAGCCATTTTAAAAATAGGAAGATAGATATTAAAGCAGTGAAATTTTCCCATATGTTTAGATTTACCTGTTATTCAAAAATTGTAATAGTTTTATGCTAAATTGCAAATGTATTTGTAAATTTGTTAATCATTAAATACACTCACCGGCACGAAAAACGGGCCACCTAAGTATTTTAAATATTATTATAATATTAGATGTATAAGCCAATATTAGAACACCATGTGCTTAAATGTATGTGAAATATTTTTAAACATTTTAACATGTTAGAACAGCAAATAGCTGTTGCATTAGTTTCGTACTTTATATTATCTAAGCAAACTGTGTTAGACAAGTAATTTTTCCACGTATTGCCAATCAAATAAGATTGAAGCGCGTTTTTTGTGTAAACTGTATTTTAAACTGTCTGGAAAAATGTGTTTCAATGTTAACTTGAATTGCTGTCTGCAAAAATATAGGCATGCAACGAACCTAAAGATATTTCAAGGTTAACTTCCTTTGTGTGAGCCGAGGTAAGAAAAAAAATGTAGATTGCAACGAACTCAATTTTAACTGGTTTGCGTGCAAAAGTCATCCTTCGCATGTAGTATAAATACACCTGGCTAAGGTGGGAGCAACCATTCTCTTGTTTTGCAATGGCTAGCAACAGTGCTGTTTGTGCGTTTTGCCAGGGTGCGTTTTGCCGAAAAAAAATTCAAAATTTAATAAGCTCAGTTTGAAAAAACGGGTAACGTTAAACTTTGCGCCTGCACGGAACCAAGCTGCTTAGCCCTCAGTTCCGTACAGGCGTCGCCGCAAGCCACGATAAAGGTTTTAAGTGATGTAGTAGTTGCGCCTACTTACGAAACCATTTCTCAAAGTAGTCAAGGTTCCAGCAAAATTTTAAAATCAGCTTTAAAGAAAGGTCAGAAAAGAAAAAGTCTAGCAAAATTCAATTTGGCGAAATATGTCGAGCGTATTGGTATGAATTCGGACACTGAGGTTCCTGTGGCAAAAATCCAAAATATGTTACCTGAGTCTCCTCATCTATCGCAAACGGAAATGTTTATGGAGACGTTCGATTTTGACGACATTCCATTGGAAAAGGTGGCTTCCGGCGACGGTGCGGCGCAAGACTTTACAGCCCTAGTAGATGGTTTGGAGATAGACTCTGGCTCAAGTCGACCGACCAATCGAATTTCGAAGCGGCTAACAATCCAAACCTCGGAAAATGTAACCGTTGCACCGTCTGTAATTGTACAGTCTCCGGTTTTGGGCAATGCAGCCGTCATGTCGTCAGCCACTGGGAGTGACGTAGTCGACATTGTGGTGTCGATTACGTCTACCCCGGAGGAGAACAAGAAAGACATTGATGACATGTTGCCATCCCAGCGTGCCGAACGTGAATACGTGTCTAATCGCAATGCAATAGATGCTAAAGCGGCCGATCTTCTCAGTGGAGAACATTACCTAAGGTATATTAGATATTATTTTTCTATCCATATATGTTATTTAACATTGAAGGTGTTCAGAACGTGCTTTTCCCAGTTTAATAGCTTATATTGTTATTAGCTCCCTAGAAATTCGAGCCGCCAGCCTAGAAGCGGCGATGCATGGTGAGTACCTAAAAAGCCTAGCTGCTTTACCTAAGATCCTCCACGGCCACAGCGCAACCAACATGGACATCTTTAAGAATGCTGCGTTAGCAAAGCTAGAGCTAATCCAAGATCTGTTAGCTGTGGAGAATGCGATTCGTGCAAGGCGTCAGCTGCTCAATGAAAAGGCTAAGTAAAGAGTAGATAATCGTTTAACATATCATACACCCCTAACACAAATAACCTTCCCCCTATCCTCTCCAGGGTGTCCAAAGCGAATCCTCCCCGTGGTGACACCTGGGTATTCCGTTCGAGGTTTAATTTGTTAATCAGTGTTTGTAAATAAAGGCGTTCATTGTGTTTGTGAATAGTAAGCCTCGAGCTGGGTAGCTAATCGCGCAGTTAGTATATTAACCGATTGCGCGAGACTAATTTGCCATTATGTTCAGGTACACTGCTTGTGGAGAGTCCTTCACCAGAGCTGACAATTTGTTTCGCCATCGGAGAGATAGCTGTCGCCACGAGCTGGGCCACCCATCGACGAGTGGTAAGTGGAAACGTGTTGATTGCTGCTGATTATATCAGTTGTGTGTTTCCTAAAGGTGACGCTATGGAGGCTTCGGTAGCAGCTGGTGAGGGACCATCGGCGAGTAAACGTCCAAGACCTAATGACTCCAGCGGTGGTGAGTGTGTCTCTATTATAGTGTTTCATGTTTTCTAACGTTTGGTTTAACAGAACAGCTCCCCAAGACGCAATACTGCGGCGTGTGTGATGAAAATGTTCCTCGGACTTGTTTTGTTGAACACCTGAGGAGCAATTGCCACACGAGGCGGTGTGATGTCGTCCACCTGGGAAAAGGAGTGGTGGCCCTTCCAAGCGCCTTCAAGTTCCGTGTTGCCAGCTACAGGGTGTCCACGGAAAATTATCATATAAGTGTTGTAGAATATATGACCGAATTGAAAGACAAAATTATAGGTCTTATAGAAGGGCAACTGACCAAATTAAACAGTATAAAATTCAATTTCAAACTTTTCGGGTATGTTATTTTGGAGACTCAAGATGTACAAGACGTCAAAAGTTTTAATACGACCAACGAGGTGGTCACTCGCGGTGCAGACTTGAACGAATTATATGATAATTTAACGGGGATATTGGACCAGAAGGTGTCTGAATTTGAGGAACGCGATTCAGGTGTGTATTACAACTGTAATTCTTGTTAATTTACTAACCGCAAATGTTTACAGGGTGGATCTTGAAGCAGTTGCTGTACCTAGAATTAAATATAAATAAATTCAATCCGTTTCGGGCGTCTTCGTATATCCCGCTCCCGGAGCAGATTCAGTCCAAGAAAGCGATCGTGAACGTCTGAAACGTCAAGGACGAGTGTTGTTTCGGATGGGCGATAACCTCGGCCATCTGAGAACCGGATGAAGCGCCTAATCGAACGAGTTCGTATCCAGATTGCCGCGAGTTTTTAAATTTTGAGGACATTGAATTCCCTGTTAGATTGCGCGATATTTCTAAATTTGAAAAAATAACCCTCAACTTTCTATAAATGTATACGCGTTGGAAAAAACTTTTCAAAACGATATTACCATATATGAAGTTGTGGGACCTCTGTACTATTCGCCACGTATAAAAGAAAACGGACATATAAATTTGCTGCTTCTAACAGACGGCGAAGGTAATAGCCACCACTGTTGGACCGCTGATTTGTCTAGGTTAGTTTCGCGGCAAATAACGGCTAGGGCCAATGCGAAACATTTTTGTAATGGTTGTCTAAATTACTTTCGCACCGATGCCCACCTGGAGAACCATAAGCTTTTTGACTGTAATCATGTGTGTACAAAGTTGCCTACGACAGAGTTGATCGTGGATAAGTGTGGGGAGGTGAGGCCCCAGAACATTCTTAAATTTGATAATTATCATAAACAATTGAAAGCGCCCTATATTTGCTATGCATATTTCGAGACGGTTTTATCACCTGTCGATGGTGGGAATCAGGAGCCGGATCGCGAAAGACCATATACAGTCAAAACGTGTGAGCACAAACCGTATTCTTTCGCGTATTATTTGAAATGTTCTTTTGATGATACTCGATCCAAATTCGAAATTTATAGGGGTGAGGATGTTGTGGACATGTTTGTTGAGCGTCTAGACAGAGACGTTCGCGCGCTATATTCCAACAGTTTAAAGCATGTTGTACCCCTCAAGCCTCTGGCTCCGCAAGAAATTCAAAATTTTAAGGATGCTGTTTCATGCCATATTTGCAATCATCCTTTTGGAGAGGGGGACGTAAAGGTTCGCGATCACGACCATTTGACCGGAGAATATCGGGGAGCTGCCCATTCCAATTGCAATCTAAATTATAAACTTCCAAATTTTATTCCCGTATTTTTTCATAATTTAAACTACGATTCCCACCTTTTTGTCAACAGTTAGCTCAAAATAACGAGGAGCTTGATGTCATTCCGGAAAATAAACAAAAATATATTTCATTTGGCAAACGTCTTTGGGTAGATGAAGTCGTTGTTGGCGGAAAACGGAAAAACGTTTATATGCAAATTCGATTTTTAGATAGTTACCGATTTTTAAGTTCTTCTTTGGCATCGCTAGCTGCCACGTTATCAGATGATCAGTGTGTTGAAATTCATAAGCAATTCGGACATGACATCAAATTCGAACTGATGAGACAGAAAGGTGTGTTTCCCTATTCATATCTGGACTCATTTACAAAATTAGACGAGCCGACGTTGCCCACAATCGTTCAGTTTTATGATCATTTAACCGAGACGCATATTACTGAAGTCGATTACGAGCGCGCCGTTACAGTTTGGCAAACTTTCGAATGTCAAACGTTGGGCGACTATTCCGATGTTTACCTCAAATGTGACGTGTTTATATTGGCAGACGTTTTCGAAAACTTTCGAAATTTTTATTTAAATCAATATAATTTAGATCCGGCGCAGTACTTCACCGCCCTCGGTTTAAGTTGGGACGCCATGTTAAAATATACGGGGGTTGAGTTGGAGCTGTTGACTTATATGGATATGTTTCACTTTTTTAGAAAGGGTATTCGTGGGGGAGTCAGTACTTGTGTCGGACGAAAGGCTATTGCCAACAATAAATTTGCGGGTAACTATGACGCTTCAAAACCCACTTCTTTTATTGTTTTTCTAGATTCAACCAACTTATATGGGCATAGTATGAGACAGTTTTTTCCGCAAGGTGGTTTTTTTTGGTTGACTGACGAGGAAATTGATAATTTTGACGTATTTCAAATTTTGGACGACTCAGATACTGGGTACGTGTTGGAAGTTGACTTGCGATACCCCGAAAATTTACATGATGCTCACAATGACTTACCCTTTTGCCCCGAGCTATTGGTGCCTCCACAGGGAAAATTTAAAGATGCAAAATTAATTCCAAATTTGTATGACAAACAATTAGGTATATTATTCACTATAGAAATTTGAAGCAATGCTTAGAGGCTGGTTTGATTTTGGTTAAAACACATAAAATACTTAAGTTTAGACAATCTCCTTGGCTCAGATCCTACATCGATTTAAACACAAATTTACGTAACCAGTCTGACAATGAATTTCACCGAAATTCATTTAAACTAGCTAACAATAGCGTCTTTGGTAAAACCATGGAAAACGTGGACAAAAGGGTTCTTGTAAAGTTAATTAGTCATTGGGAGAAAATTGATAATAGAATGGGGGCAGAAGCTTTGATATCGAAACCTAACTTTAAAGATAGAATTCGGTTTGGGGAAAATTTAGTAGCAGTGGAAATGAACAGAACGTCGGTTTTATATAACAAACCCATTTATGTCGGTTTCTCAGTTTTAGATCTTTCGAAAACGGTAATGTACGATTTTTATTACAAATTTTTGAAGCATAAATACAACCTTAATGTGTCTCTATTCTACTCAGACACGGATTCTTTAATTTTGGAAATTTTTACTGAAAATTTTTACGCGCACATGCAAGAGCACCTTCATCTCTTTGATACATCAAATTACAAGAATGGTCTGCACGGAATTACGAGAACCGAATCTGTTGTTGGAAAATTTAAGGATAAGTACGCTGGGGTGGCTGTGTGTAGCTATTACGGGGTCGGTGCAAAAACATACTGTGTAAACGTTGTTGGTAAGAAAGACAAAAAAGCGAAGGGAGTTAGAAAGAGTATTGTTCGGAATCACCTCACCACCGAAATTTATAAATCTGTAGCCGAAAACAAGAGGGAAGTTGTATTTTGTCAGATGTATGTGTTTCGTTCCCGTTTACACACTATGTACACCGAATTAATGAATAAGGTTGCGCTTTCCTCGCGAGATGATAAACGCTTCCCTATTACTAATACTACCAAAACATTAGCGTGGGGTCACCGTGACATAGATGATGATAACAGTCGTCTAGACAACTTGCTGCGCATTGCCGAAACGATGACGTAGCAATATGTTCGCGGAACAGTATTCGTTATTACTTAACAGCAGAGGTCCTACACGGCAGGAGCTTTCTTGTGCTTTGTAGGTTTAGTTATTGTATATAGCAGTTATAGTATAGGTTAGGAACCCTAGCTTGTATGATATAGGTAGTAAGTTAAATTTTACGAAAAATCTGATTGTTTGGACCAGCATTACCAAGTATATTTGTTATTTAACACTGTAGTCACTCATGTTCAGCATTTACAATAATAAATTACTGTAAAACATAAAAAAAGTTTTTATTAAAGAAAATAAATGGCAGTAAAACAAAAAAGTGTTTTATTGAAAAAGTTCTATAGAATCATAGTAAGTTATAAAACATTGTTTTCGGATATCCAGGAATTGTGGCGATTATCGAATCCCAACCATTTTACGTAAAGCTGATTACCCTTCTTCTTCAACACCTTTTCTACCAGGTATACGTCTGAGTGTTTGGTTTTCTGTAATTCGTGCTCGTAAAATCCACCTTTGATTTCCTGCCCTTCCTGATCGGTGAGTCTGTAGGTGGTAGGATTTGTAAGTCGCACTGTGGCTATTTTGAATATTTCGTTGGTCCAGCTGGGTGTGTGGCCCTTGCTAAATATCGAACGATATTTACTAATGCGTACAGAGTCTCCTTTATGAAACTTTTGAGGTGTCGGATCTTCAGTTTTTGTGTGGCTGTACACGGTGTGTAACACACGTTTGGCATTTTTAAAATTAACTTCAGCCGGCTTCATACCTGTTGTGCTATGCCTGGTTGTGTTATATTTGCTTAAAAGTTGGGGTACAATGTCCAACCATTTGTAGGACCCTTGCAAACTAAACTGCTTCCACATCATGTTCTTAAGGTTGCGGTTACATTTTTCTATGATGCTGCTTTTCATAGTTGAATACGTGCTGTAATGATTTATCTTGTAACGTCGCATCAATGCTTGAAAATCGCCGTTATAAAATTATTTTCCCAAATCGGTTTGCACGTTTTTAGGAGATACCTTCATATTAGCAAGAACTTTTCGCATAGCTGCCGCTACATCTTTTCCCATTTTCCGTTTTACCGGAAGAGCCTACAAGTATTTAGAAAACGCGTTAATAACGGCTAAAATGTATCGATAACCTTTATTGCTTCGTGCATATGGCTGCATCTCCACCAAATCTGCTTGTAGTAAATCATGCAATCCTTTGAGAATCACCTGTCGTCTCTTCAAATTTCTTCGCGCTGGTATGTGAAGTTCTGCAACTAGATCCTCCTTAGGACTCATTGTCGAATGTTGCTGTATCGACTGCTATGTGACATTTAAGCAGCAGTTGCACGTATAACTTATTGTTTATGGATTCGAATTGCAGTTTATCTCCTCGCCGCAATGTCTTACCGACAAGCGTGGTGTGTTTGATGCCGTTGATGTGTGATACTACCAAAGATCCGCTGACTTGAACACTTATAATCTCACCGATCGTTAACGGAAAAATGTACTCCTTATTACCGAAAATTTTGGAATATCCGCTTTCATCATAACCACGCCCCACTAGCAGCAGTGGTACTTCTATATGAAGTCGGTTTACATTTTGAACTTTCATAAAGATATGTTTGCGATGAGAACCGTAGCGCGCGCTATGGTAGTGACGTTCAAATTTGTCTATGGGCATTACTCTATCGTCTAACACCTTCTGATCGTAATTCAATAGGTGCTCTGCTTTTGTACTCGCCTTAGTGAATTATTTTTGCATCTCGTAGGGCTTGGGTGATGCTTACGATTTCGTTGGAATGGCCGGTGTGCCCCGCTACCTGAGAGGCTAGTAATATGCGCAGACGATCCCCTAATGAATTTGGATCCTTCCAAGGAACAAATTCCACTTTTTTATTGGTTACTGTTAATAATCCCCTACCGGTACGCTGCACTTTCGATGCGGCTCTGGCAAGCTGTTTAACGCCGGAAGATGTACTCAGGGGGCGTACTACTTTTATATATTTCGAGCCGGCGTTGCCGCTTATCCTTTGGGTTGGATCGTAGTTCTTACGATTTGCGGCGGACCGGTTCACTATGTCCTGGTAATTGTCAAGATCTTTGGTTGTATAAGTCATCGGTTTCTTTAAGAACATTAATTCGTAAAAGCCGGGAGTGCCTTTGTATGCTATTCTATTGCCGTGATCTGTAATAACCATGTTCTGACCCTCAAAAGTAAGCTGTTTATTCCCAATTGCAAACTTATCAGTGTCTATGTCCCATCGAACTCCATAGTGGAGATCGTACTTGCTCTCTGTATCTCGTATCATTCCCTCGATATATTTTCTAGCTAACCCTGAGAACTGTTCCAGGTATTCCCCTAGAACTTCCGGTTCCACCATTTGTCGCACGGCTTCCCTAGCCTCTGCTACCGAACTTTCAATTGCTGCTTCTTCTTGAACTTCTACCTGTTGCTCCTCATCCGGTAAACTCTCATACAATACTTCTCTGTCAAGAAATCTAGGTGTAGATGTTACCAACGTCGAAGTCGACGGTCCGGGAATGGCAATGTCGGGGGTTGACGCTCGTACGGGGGTTTTGCCATTTCTCGGACGGGGTAGGATAGATGGTGTGGACACTCGTCGTTTGATGGTTCTCAGCATGGGTCCTACTTCTTGCTGTATTGTTTGACCGCCTTCTTGCTTAATGGATGTTAGCAATTCCGTGAGTGGCTGGGAAATTGGTTTAAATTGCTCTGCAAGAGCCGACCGCGCTTTAATAAGATAGCTTACTAACCGTTTGTCCATGTTGCTATTACTCTCGTTGTTCGTAGACTAATAATTTGTACAGCAGCGGTCCATACCTATATAGTGAAATAACTGTCGAACCCTTTTCTATAACGGCCGACGTTGATTTCGCTTTCTTTGTCGATAACTAAAAATCCATGATCTTTGATCCAACAGTGCGAACATAAGTTTTTAAACTTTTCGAATGAAATGTCTGTGTTTACATGATCATCGTAAATGTGTTTAAGATTGGTGTGGTCTTGCCGGAATACGATTATGATATTCGCATTATCTCGTAGCAGTTGTTTCGGGATTGATGAGTAAGTCTGACAGAGGTAAAAACAATCTATATTTCGATGACGTCCGAAACTAAAATAATCTCTAATTATGCTTTGAGTATCGCACGCCACGTCATCAAACACAGTAACAGAATTTTCTTTCGCCTCGTGTGGTTTGATAACCTCACACCCCTCGCTGAATTCGTAGAATCCGATTTGTTGTAGTGAATTCAGGAGTATCTTCAGAAATTTGTATTTAGGTTGGTCGAGGGTTTTGGAATACAAATACAAGTTTTCAAACCGCAACCCATTGCGGTGCACCAAAAGACTGATCATCACATTGGTTTTCCCAGAGCCGGAAGGACCAATGATCAAACCCGTTTTACATCCCATACCTAGTAAAGTGCCGTGTCGTCTGTACTTCTGTGACATGGAATTTACTGTATAATCTACTACCGGCAGCGAACATTTTTATTTCACAAGTTTGACGTTCTCTGTCGTTTTCGGAAGGGGACGAACTAGCTTCTAACAGCGTCGTGCTAAGTATATATCTACCCCCTTTGAGCTTCACACCGTCAGTCGCTCTTCGACGAGCGTTTCTTTAAGATGAGTTATACTAGACGTAAAACTCGTAGTCGTCGTCGAATCGTAAGACGGAAAGGTCGCGGTTTGTTGAACACCCTTATTGACAAGTTACCCTTCGAATTACATATAGTAGGTTACAAGTTTTGCGGACCTGGTACTCGTTTAAACAAACGACTTTCTCGAGGTGATCGAGAAAGAAACCCTCTGGACGAGGCTTGCAAGCAACACGACATCGCATACTCACAATCTAGCAATCTTTCGACACGTCACGCGGCGGATAAAGTTTTTGCACAGAAAGCTTGGGAACGCGTTAAAGCAAAAGACTCTACTCTTGGGGAAAGAGCGGCAGCTCTTGCTGCTACAGGGATTATGAAAGGGAAAACCAAACTCGGCATGGGAGTCTCTCGTAAACGAAAGCGTACAGAACCCATTGCTGTTATGAAAACACCCCGGAAACGAAGACGTACACTACCTATTGCCGCGCAAAAATTTGGTACGGGAGTATCTAGAAAACGGAAGCGAACACAAACCACTGTTGGTGTGAGAGTCTCCCGGAAACGAAGGCGTGCACTACCTATTGTCGGTATTGCGCAAAAATTTGGTACGGGAGTATCTAGAAAACGGAAGCGTACAAGGTGTAGTAGACGTAAACGTATTGGAGGCGCTGTCGTTTTTAAATCGCGAAGGAAACGTCAAATTCGTTCTAGAGTAGCACCAGTTCCCAAGAGAGGAGGTATATTGCCGCTTGTACCCGTACTTGCTGCATTAGGAGCATTGGGGTCTCTCGGAGGCGGTGCTGCAGCAGTCGCTAAAGCGGTAGGGGACTCAAAGGCTTCGAAAAAGGATCTCCAGGAAAAGGAGCGGCATAACAAAGCTATGGAATCCATTGCTCGAGGAAAAGGGCTATATCTACGACCGTATCAGTCAAAAAACTACCGTTGAAGCTACCACGCCGAGCGTTGACCAACATCGATATTGCACAGTACGTTAAACGCTTAGAAATTACCCATTTTAGGGGAATATTTATGCGAGATGCCCTACCCGACAAAATTCGTCAACGAGAATGTGGTGTTACTAACTTAGACGATGATGTTGGACCTGGCACACATTGGACAGCTTACGTTAAAGCTGATCGATTTGTTCTGTATTTCGATAGCATAGGTCACTTACAACCTCCTCCCGAATTAGTAAACTACTTTCGCAGCGACGGTAGCAACAACACAATTATGTACAACTCTAATAGATATCAAAAACTCGCGTCATACACATGCGGACATTTGTGTCTCAAATTCTTATATAACTTTGCGAAACCGCTTTTGTCCTCAGTTTAAGTGTTGCGCTTCATCATGTCCAGTATATTCACTCTTACGGGAGATTCATCTGTTCTTACTGCAAATTTTGACCCGCCCATTTTCTTAGACGATGGTAGCGAATACGTCTTGGGATTGTTAAGTTTCGAAACCTAATATACTATTCCAAACGTTAGACCTCCCAACAATGAATTTCATCTTGTTGGAGAACCTCCTATTATTATACCGGAGGGAGCATATGAAATTACGGACATTGCCGAATTTTTACATAACCAACTCGATTCTGATGTGGGTGTTAAACAGGTACTGCTACGTGGAAACAACAGCACCTTAAAAACCGAAGTAAAGTCCACCGTTCCAATCGACTTTCAAAGCGACAATACTCTCCGGGACATGTTAGGCTTTGAGAAAAAAGTTTATGCTGCAGATAGGTGGCACACAGCTGAACATGTTACGAAAATTTTGAACATCAACTCGATTCTTATTCATTGCAACATCTCCGTTGGTTCATATAAAAATGGTAAGCCCGGCCGTATCATTCACCAATGTCTTCCCCATAGTAACGCCCGGGTACAAAATAGTGGAAACCCCTAACCCAGTCATCTATCTACCGATCAGCACGAAACAGATCACTAACTTAACTATTAAAATACTAGACCAATCGGATAATCCTGTCAGTTTTAGTAAGGAGACCGTCACGGTAACATTACATTTAAAGAAACTGTAATGGGTTTTCGATTCACCACACAGTACCGCCCCTGCTTCACTTCCTATAAGAATCGTCGCCCACACCCTCGTAAGATCAGTACGGCTTCGTCCACCACGCAGCTAACTAAAGCAAACAGAGACTTCTTGCGGTCCTTGGGCCCCACAATAGTGTAATGAGTATTTTAAATATTGGAGAGCGAGTCCTCGTCGACACTTCTATCATTAGCAATCAATTGCACACACATCAACCGTATACAAACCGTTTTGACTATAACGATGAAATTCGAATTCCAATTCCCGAAGATATGTCAACTCTTCCCGGCCTGAGCTATCTGTACCTAGAGGGAAAGTTGCGGAAGGAAAACGGTGAAGTTACAACGGCTAAATTCCTTAACAATGGTTTGGCTCACTTATTTAGCGAAATCCGATACGAAATCAATGGCGTCGTTGTCGACTCTGTCACCAAACCTGGTATTACGTCTACTCTTAAGGGATATGTGTCCTACAGTTCCGCTGGCGTTAAAAAGCTTCAAAATGCAGGTTGGTTTGCCGGGGGCGATCCTCCCATTACCGATCAGGAAGGTAACTTTAGTGCCTGCATACCGTTGAGAATGCTGTTAGGATTCGCCGAAGATTATGGTAAAGTAATACTTAACATCCGACAAGAACTCGTATTAATTCGCAGCAATACCGATGCCGACGCCGTATTCAGTGCTACCGTAGGGGAGACGGCTAAAGTTACGATTGACAAACTACATTGGAAGGTTCCTCATATCACTCCACGTCTTGCTCAAGAATTAGCCCTGACCAAATACATCGATAAAAATATTGATACTCAAGTCGCATTTCGCAGCTGGTAGCTTCATATCATACCCGGTGTTCATGCTGTGACTCAACATTCTCACGTTATCGCTACAAGCACAAAATTACAAACCCCCAGATATGTCATCGTAGGGTTTCAATCAGGTCGTTCGGGGCTAATCGCTAAGGACAATGCTAATTTCGATAAAATTGGTCTTACCAATTTCCGAGTTTATCTGAACACCGAACGATTCCCATACGACAATTTGCATAACAATTAAGCACTCAATCATTACGCAACATTATACGACATGTATTCCAAGTTTCAATCATCTTATTATAGCAAAATCGATGAGCCCTTCTTCTCCCGCCATGACTTTGCAGACAAAGCACCTATTGTTGTAATCGATTGTTCCCATCAAAAAGACTACCTTCATGCAAACGCTGTCGTTTTTCGTGTTGAATTTGAAACTTCCGCTAACGTGCCAGCCAACACAACTGCATATTGTCTCGTTCTTCACGATCGGATTTCTACTTACAACGCATTGTCAAAAGCAGTTAAACAACTGTAATTTCGCAAACACTTCAGTTGCACCTCGACTTTTAGCGTAACTAGACCGTGCTCCATCTACCTAATACGATGAAGATCATTATCGACATTCAAGGTTTTAAGACGTCCGATAAGCACTTTAGCCCAAAACAATTGGCCTCCTACGACGGTACCTCAGTATCTCACTACATTTTTAAATCCCCGTTCGCCTTCAATTCCTTAACACCTCATTTACAACAACAAGCCGGCTGGGTAATAACTAATCACCATTGCATCGACTGGAATGAGGGATTTACTCCAGCATACATGTTTCCTGCAATCTTGCGACGTCTTCTGCAAGGTGTCACCGAAGTATATGTGAAAGGTCGAGAAAAGGCAACTTTTCTACGCCGCTTTACTACCATCCCAATCATCGAAGTAGAAGAAAGACCGGCCCTCACCCATCACAACCCGCTTGTTTATATCATTCCAAACCGATTTGTTATTGCGCTTTATCTAACGTGTATCATATTTATAATCACTACATAATGGAATAAAACAATCATTTTTTAATTTTAATTGTTTTTATTTGTTTACAATATACAGTTTAACTACATGGATTTAACATCTACGTACTAGTGGAAAAGCGTTCTACATAAATTGTCTGCCTATGTTCGGCGCACAAGACGTCTCGCAGTACTTCATCCATAGTAAGTATCCTTCGATGGAACCGCAACCTATCCACACCTTCTCGTTCCCACCGTCCTTTTCGAGCTTCTCGATAGGCATACGGCCACGTATGCAAATTGTACATTTTATCTTCGAGTCGTCAAACTGCACGCTCTTCTTCATTTTCCTTCCTCTCTATAAAGGCTTTTACTTCACACATATGCCATTTTAGGCCAAGACTATCCATTAAATCTACAAAGAGACCTTCATTTATGGCTCCGTCTAAAAATAGTTGACCGACAGCTGCACCATTTTCGTACTGTTTTTCTTTTTTATACAACTCTTCGTCACTGAATCCGGAACGTCCTAACCCATATATGACTTCGTGCGACGCTTCGAAAGCTAAATCCTTTAACGAACTCACTAATCGTCCAACCGCACTAGGTACGTCTCTTGCAGCCGGTCGAGCAGCCTCTCTATAATTCATCCACATGACTACACTGCCAACTGACGACTCAGGGCTTCCACTTCGATGTCGCACTTTACCATAGAACTAGCGAACGTTAGCACTTCCACCATACACGCAGTCTTTTCAAAGTTCTCCTCCAGCTGATCCACTACAGACCATACATTTACTAAACAGTCTCCACAAAGGTTTGCTACACCCTTCACTATCTCTTTATAGAAACTCTCAAAGTGCAACGCTTTTAATTGTGCGAATTGCACTTCCACGAGTTTCTGCAAGCGCCACAATTCTTCTACAGTTTCGCTCGCTAAACGCACCTCTGACAAACCCACTTCCTCCAATTTGATTATTTTCCTTGTCTGGATCGCTTCAAATACAATCCTCTTCCTTCCTATTTCCAGAGCTGGCCACTCACCGTCGAGAAAATAGAAGTAGTTGGAAATCACTCCTTGATTTGCAATCAGGGCTCTCCACTCCCATTCATTTAACTGCACCCAGTCATTTTTGGCACCCCGTATTATAATACTTGGGTTAAATTGCGAACTCCAATCAAACCCTACACTCACGTACTTAGAACTTGATTTATTTAATTTGTACGTCCTACTATTCAGAAGTTCCGGACAGAACAGTGGTTGCGGCTTTCTTGCTTTATTACTCTGAACTACCTCGATAGCTTTCAACAAGGCTTCCATTTCTGCACGACTATCGGATGCTACTACCCTTGCAGACTCTTCTACGCGCTTTTATTTTCACATTTCCAAGGTTACATGTAGTGGGAGATGACCGTAAACGTGACCTTGAAGTCATGTTTACTGCACTTCCTTTTTGGACTCAACAATTATGGGAACCTTGACTTGAAATTCCACATATAGCATATTTGGCTCGACTGCCCAAAATTTTAGCATATCACCCTTTTTTAATGTCATCCCGATCATTTCGTGTAATTTATATGACCCTAACTTGTTGATATAAATTCGGGTATTTTCGGGATAAAGTAAGACATTTGTTATTTCAGTTTCAGGGAAGGGAATAGTATATTCGATGTCACCATGCGCTAGGATGTACCATCTATCAACATTGAAGGCACTGGATACTAGTTGTAAATCTCGTTCATAATATAAAGGCTCGCTTAGCTCTTTAACCACAAACACCTGCGGGTGTAACGTGGAATTCGCATGCATATGTTTGCCAAATTTATCGATAGGCATTGCTCAAGCGTCGAACTGGATATGAATACCGAAAGCGTGGGCTTCTACTTATAAAATATCAATAATCCTAGACGTCGCTAGGAGTGCAATAAAAACACAGACACCGTTATACACATATATTTAATCAAACCAACAATAAGTAATATATACTACATCCCCATCTGCTAGCCGAGCGAGAATGCGCTGGATGGGGTCCTCTACATGCTGCCGCCACCATAGGAATGAGTCACCCTCAGATGTGGTAGGTAGCGTCCTCAGGAGGGTCGACTGCCATAGGCGCTCGCTTCCAAGACTCATGGAATAGTCTATTGTTACGGCAGCCTGGAGTTGACGAGCTGATGGCGGTCGCGCTTCGGAGGTGATGAAGTATTCAAACTCCTTGTAAAATGTGGGAGCATCTTCAAAGAGTGCATCAACAACAATATCAGGCATGATAACGTGGAAAAACGTTACGCTTTATATGTGAATCTCCAGGTAAGACCCTTGACCTTCTACGTCTCCATCCTTGACTACGCTCCTATATTAAGTTGCCTGTTTTCTGTAGCAGTTGCCATAATCCTCCAGCGCCTACCATAATCATCAAGCAGCTATGGCAACTAACTTCAAGAATGCAGAACAATTTTACCGTCATTTTCGTCGGTTTTTGGCTAGTTGCCCTCCAGCATCCTTTCAACGGTCTCTCCAGGCAGTGGTCACAATGGAGTACGCCCTGAACCTACAAGGAGAAACCCTAGCGGAGACGACCACCTTACGGACGTGGCCTGCACCCTTCGACGGATCGTCAGCTGTGTGGTGGCAGACCAACATCTTCAAGCCAGTGGACCGGTACCTAGGCCTACTGGAGAATGGGGAAGTTACATTGTAACGTTTCGCCCCGAGCGAACGCGTTTTTAAATTAAAATTAATTAGCGCGTTCCCCCTCAGCGATTTTTGATTATCAGGGCTGTAGATCTGGAACGCCCGTCCAGCGATAACGGCGCGTCATCAACGGATCCCCCCCTCTACGTTTGCGCATCTCTGCGCCGGTCCCCCTCTTAAACCCTCCGAGGAAGTTGTTCGCTGCACGAAGCCCGAAGGCGAACACTTATAAGCAGTCCCACGACCGCTCCTCAAGGCATTCATCCACTTGTACACCGACACCTTCACCAGCATTCATTCCCCTCCTAGATCCCGATCCCGTTCCGTCCTGGCTAGCTATTTAATTACCTTAGATTCATTTTCCTGACCTGACCCGTAGTCGGCGATAGGCGAAGACTTCTTCCAGAAGAAGGCCGCCTTCACGATTACAACCTGAAACCTGTCCCATATCCTGCAGAATCGGTACGGGACGAAGTTCGCTTGAGAGCCGCTCCGCCGTTCTGCCCTTATTTTAACTTGTATCCCCGAGATCCAAATTAAGTAAAGGAATCCGAATTCGTTAATAATTTAATGTAACAAATTCTTAAGACGTGTTTGCCGGCGACGACTCTTTTTTTATTAGAGACCGCCAGGCCCGTTTATGTAAATTAATTTAAATAATTCCAAATCCGTTGATAATTTAATTTGACAAATCATTAAGACGTGTTTGCCGGCGACGACTCTTTTTTAGAGACCGCCAGGCCCGTCTATTGAAATAACTTGCTTAGCCAACAATCTAAATTTCATTTTGGAAATAATTATTTCACCAAAAGTGCTGGCAATGAAGATATGACAATAGCGTCTCGCAAGATCTCGTTCAAAAGCCCGTATAAAGCCTTAATTGCTCCCCTCGAAAGAACTGGTTAATGTTTTTGTTAGCTACAGAATTCTACTTACCAGAGAACTCCGAGATCACCTCCTACACACCAACAGCGAGCTCAAGGACGTTCACCAGGTGAATCGCTCCACCGAATCCTCGTGGCACCGGCTCGAAGATCCCTAGGTGTACATCTTCACCAAATCCTCGTGGTAACGCACCTGACACCAACATCACACCGCGAATTCTCCGAATAAGGGCTAACCTCTTAAACGTTCCCGTCACGTAAGCAAGAATCTGATATCTAGTTAATTAACCTGACATTACAGCAACATGTGCCCGAAACTCTTTCGCTGAGGGCCAAGTGAAGAACGCGCGCCTATCTCGAAGTCGGTCCAGAAGTTACCAGAGGCGTCTCCACAAGAATTCCCGAGGGGGCTATCCAGAGACCACCGTTTACACGGCTGTACGACGGGTTGCAGCGACAAGGGGCAAGAAGCGAAGATTACTTTTATTTTCGAAATCAATGTTCATTTTCAATTATACAATTATGATTACGTTTGTAGATAGTTCTGAGGACCAATATTAAATTGTTTAAAGCTATCCTGTGTTTGGTTTGCTACGCTTCTTATGTATATCTGGGAAATCTTGACCCTGTCTCCGACTCGACTAGCTACCAGAAAGTTAATTAGTAATTATCTTTGTACCCTTAATGAGCACAAGGGTGGAATATTATAACATATATAATTTATACTTGGAAATAAATAAATATATTTAGAAATATTTCGGTGGTTTTATTTTAAAGTTTCGAGATTGTGACCTTGAATTGTAGAATATAAAACTTTCACAAACGTGTGCGTAGTTAGTTGCCATCATGAGCTCAGAACCTCGATATCCAGAATTTGGGAACTACTCCAAACGGCTACGAACATTCGGCGATTGGAGTCGAGGTCAAACTCCAGAATCGCTAGCAGATGCCGGTTTCTTTTGCATCAGCGACACGATTAATTGTGTACAGTGTTTTTATAGCGGAGTTAAAATTTCTGGTTGGGAGCGCAATGACAAACCCCTATCTGAACACCTCCGTTGGTCACCCAACTGCAAAATTGCCAAGGTCTACCAGCAATTACAAACCATAGAAGACTTGACTATGCAACTTATCGATGCGTTGAATTTTTCCCCCGGAGTAGATGTGGCTCTCAACAATGGAACGGGCGCGGCCGACAAAACAAAAGGTTGCTGTTGTCATAAGTGATGCAAAGTGCGGCGCCAAACCATTCACTAGTTGTCATCGACTTGTTGAACATGCTACCAATACAATTTTTGGTTGCTCTCGCTGCAGTTCATGATGGGATTCTCTACGTCCTTCAACCGCCGCGGTGCAGTTCAGCTTCTTTCGCCTACAATGATGGAGTGCACAACGTGACGTGGCGTAAAATAGATACCAGTTCCTTGACAACTATTTCCGTTTTTAAAATACAAGTGAACAACTTTACTGAACATAACGTTTTAACGTTCAAGATAAAATACCATTTCCCTTCATATGCGGTAGATACGAATTGGCAAACGATTTTGCTAAAAAATAAACCTGATGTCTTGAAGAAGCTGCTCTCACCCGCGGATAATTCCTGCTGTATATCTACTATTGTTTTAAGCACTATTTTATTCGCTCTAATGTGTATGTCTGTAACGTATTTCTTAATCTGTTGGTATTATAATCATTTAGTCTAGCCACTACTGTAATTACTCTTTGTATGTGCATCTTAAATATAACTTTTTATTAAATTATGTGTATCTTTCACTCTACGAAGGTACTCTGGATGAGTAACCAAATATTCTATCAGACTCGATGGTCTAGAGATAAAGATACCCTCGGCTGCAGATTGCGCTGCGGATATACAGGGAGACCTAGGTTCGAATCCTAGTCGAGTCATAATTTAAACATGAAGTATCCTAGGCGTTTACTTCATGCCTAAATTTTTCTAATAAATGTGTTAAGCGCAGTCTGTTCTAAGCACTACTTAACTCTTTTTATGCCATTGGCCGTAAACGCGATCTTGACCTTGAATTTTTTTAAAGAAGCCACAACCTCGAACGCGAGTTTGACCTTGAACGTGGCCTCGCTTCGAACGTGAGCTTGTGCTTGAACGTGGACTCGCCTTGCATGTGGCCTTGGCCTTGAACTCAAGGTCAAGTGGTGGGGGGAGGTTCCAGAACCATCCACTTCCCTCTCTTTGCCTGTGTGCGTGCCTGTGAACAGAATATCTCAAAAACAAAAAGAGGTATGGCGTTGAAACTTCATATATAAGTTTTTTGTACCATGTAGGTGCGACGGCAGGCTTTTTAAGAAAATCACATAACCGGAAGTAGGTGTTTACTCTTGTGATTTTTCAGTTTTTTTTCGATTTTTTTTAAAACGGCTTTAACGATTTTTTTCAAACCTCAAATGTTTATTACATATTTAATGTGTATTGATGTGAGATAGGTGATTTTCTAGTTGAATACTTCTAAAATGTGTTTATTTTGTTTTTTCTATTTTTTTTAACTCCTATTTTAAATAGAACACCCGGTATATTATTACATTTTTGAATTCAGCCTGATATTCTAAAGAACATTTGTCTCTTGAACTAACGCTCTATTTTGTACCGTTTTTGTAGAATTTGTAATGTTCCAACATTTTTGACAAATGCTTAAAAAATTTAAATCAAATTTTTGGCTAATTATAAGATCACTATAAAAGGAAGTTGTGTGCGTGTATCACACCAGATTTTTATTAATAAAATCATAGACACCTCACACAATGGTTGCTGTTCAAGCACAAAAGACGCGCTCCAACTTTGTATTTCTAATCCGGGGCAAGTTGAGCATTGTACCGCCAGATGCAAGCACATAAAGCGTCAGCCTTTACACCGCAAGGTAAAACGAGGTTATCGATTATACATACTGCAATAGCTCACCAGCTAAACTATGCATTAGTTAATGTAATGTCTTAAGTATCAAATGATAACTGCTTTTAAATCGAGAGCTCTTATTTTCAGGGTGGGTTTATCAAAATCTAGTTTGCTATCAATGATACTTAACGTCAAACTTGACTTTCAAAATTAATCAAACCAGGTAAACTGACAACTGTATCTCACATTGACATTTACTACTATTCAAATCACCTATGTAAGTACTAACTAAACTTTATGTTATCACTTTCAAAATTGACAGTTATTCAAAATGCTTTTTAAACTTATCTTAACAAACCTTAATCGCTGCTCATGCTTTCACTGCAAACACCAATCACTACTGGATCCTGTCATCGATAGACTGCAGCACTCAATGTCCAATTCACCAACAGCAACCCCTTTTTATGGTCCGTGACTCCTTTCAACTACTCTTGACCTGTCAAACCAACTGCTCAGATCCCTCATTCCAGTCCTAGCTTCTCCTGGATGTCACCGTCACACGATCTACCTCCTGGTAACTTCCTTCTGACTCCGTCCCGTCAAATCAACTCCCTTGGTTCCAAAATCCTGTCCTGGTTACTCTTGGATATTACTGTTCCTGCCGGATGCCACGGCTCCATCTGGATGTCACCGTCACACGATAGAAATCTTGGTAAGTTTCTATCCTTTTATAAATTCCAATTGTACCTTTGTTCCCCTTTTTGCAGATAATCTGATATCTCAAACAACGTCCACAGAACACCCAAATCAAATAATAAATTGTAAAATACTTCTTCTAATATATTGTACGTATGAATAAATCCAAATCCCCTCAACTAGTATAATGTCCTGTGAACAGAATTGCCTGGAGGATGTGATCAGGATTCCGTTGCTTTGCGCTGGTTCTAACCCTCAAGCACGTAAACGAAACTGCGTTTACGTTTTAAACCAATGTAGTCAATGGTACTTGAAAGGGACGACAGTAAACCACCCTAAGAGACGCAGCCTCACGTCTCGATAATATTATGGCTTAGTATTAGGGTGGCGACGTAGTGAATGAATCAGACATTAAATGCAGATTGTTTTATTACGAAAATAAACGTTGTATTTATACAAAACAAGAATGCTTAACTAAGTAACATATCAAAGTTCATAATAGTGTAGTCTAATGGAACGCGTTTAAAGGTACGAAGATGACAATTCAGCACAATAAGCTTTTTATAGTTCCGCATGGGTTTGCAGGAAGGTGCGGTGAACTTGGGTTTCTAGGTCGCGTACTGAGCGAAATGCCAAGTTGCAGTTTACTGCCGTGTTTAAACTCAATGCTTACGAAACAAGATTCGTTTGTTAATATTTCGTAAATGGGAACTGAAATTTACCTGTTTTAATTCAAGATTAAAATAGATCTCAATTAAATATAAACTTGCGAAATTATGAAGTAAAACTGGAGGTTAAAATTGTTTGTTTATGAAATCAGAATTACATTTAGAACTTCTGACTTGTTTCGTAAATTTTGTTATTAAAATTTATGTGTGTTTAAATCAAATTTAAACATCCTGTATTCTATATCCAATTAACTGTATCTGTAGCTTCTCCTCTAACACTTGATGTTACAATATCTTTTCCATTTTAAATATTTCACTTTATTTTACCTCGTAGATTTGTTTTCAGCCTTTATTTAATTTGTTATCACCAAAATTAGACAAATTAAGGCAGAGATTCTATTTTTTATTATACCAAAATTATTATAGCCAAATTACATACATGCTTTCTTGAGTTGTTTTTTTATAACTGTTTTTAAACAAACTTTTTATATCTATTAGATACAATTCTTAATGCACACTTCCTATTTTTTCTAAATAATGCTATATACAGAATTTTCTTAACAAATACATTTGTCAATGTTACCTTGCTTTATTTTTATAAATATTAAATACAACCATTAAGTTTAATCCATTCCAATAAATATAACCATATTAAATGATTCACAATGAAAAGAACCCTTGTATCTTTTACTTTCATTATTTATGTTCAAAACTTTATACCCATCAAGATTCAATTATTGTAACTGTCCAACTTTATTAGTTTATTTTAAATATGTCTTTCATATGCTTTAATTTCCTGCATCATGTATCATAACAATACATACATCATACATACATACAAATAGTTTGCTAAGGGTAAATTCTAATTTAGAAAAAGCGAAGGACGCTTATTTTGTTATGACATTTACAAATTGTTTAATTCTGACATGTAATTAATCTTTTTTTTTTGTATCCACCGGTAACTAGATTTATTTTGCCCATTTCATTGGTTTTTAATATTTAAACTTTAAGAGCATTTTTCTCGATTTTTTTCAGATGTAACATATTGAAAATTTCATATCATTGAAAACAACATAAAAAGTACTACCAAAATCAATAATAAAAAATACAGGTTACCATTTAAAAAAAAGTCGATCACGTCATAACTTTTAAAACAAATGACGTAGCAACATAAAGGTGGTTGTATTGTATGTCCTATAATTAAAATCGCTATACCCCTTCAAAATTTTTTCATAAAAATGAATATCAACGAAGTTAATGAATTTATCCGTTAATTTATTTCCACGCTGTATAATACAGAAAGTGTTAGATAACAGGTAACATATACAAGGTGTTTCAAAAATGTCTGCCAAAACTTCTAGGACATATAGTACATCAAAAATTAAGTGTAGTTTACTCTATAAAACTAATTCCGAAAATGCACTCCCAAGGAGCTACAGCCCCTAGAAGAAGACTCTCAAAAATGGTTTTTTAGCAGTTTCTTCAAAACTGTTACTGGTAACTTAATGAAATTTGGCACAGGGGCGTAGTTTTTTATGAGAAATATTACTAATTTGTTATAATCTTTATATTTTATTCAGGGGCGTAACTTACAAGGGGGCTGGAACGGTTCAATTACCCTATCTTTTTTGTGGGTGGTTTTATCTAATACGTTTATCAAAAATCTCAAAGCTTGATTTATCTTACATAAAAAAGGTATTCTAGTTAAAATGTTTTAAAGTTGACCGTTTTCGTGTAATTTGCAGTTGAATGTTAACGTCTTTTTCAAGCTTTGAAATTACTTGTCCAAAATGCCTTCGAAAATCTTTTGAGTAGGCCTAGATATGACTTAAACAAAACATTTTAACAAGAATGCCTTTTTTATGTAAGATAAATCAAGCTTTGAGAGTTTTGATAAATGTATTAGATAAAACCACGCACATAAAGAATAGGGTAATTGAACCATTTCAGCCCCCTTGTAAGTTACTCCCCTAAATAAAATATGAAGATTCTAACCAATTAGTAATATTTCTCATAAAAAACTACGCTCCTGTGCCAAATTTCATTAAGTTACCTGTAACAGTTTTGAAGAAAAAAAACCATTTTTGAAAGTCTTCTAGGGGATGTAGCTCCTTGGGAGTGCATTTTCGGAAATAGTTTTATAGAGTAAACTACACTTATTTTTTGATGTACTATACGTCCTAGAAATTTTGGCAGACATTTTTGAAACACCTTGTATATTCTCGTAAATCCGTTAGTGATACCCTGTATTATAATTATCACCCCAAAAAGGCGATTTCTTGGGAATTTCGACTTATAAATGCTGTGTGTCGTTGTAACTTGTTTAGGTTAGTTGCAGTCTTTGGTTGTGTGTCTGTTGTAAGAATTCTTCATTACATGAAGGCATAATCTGATGTGTAACTGTTTATAAGCAAGCAGGGGAAGGTGCCAAGTTAACCACTCAAAATGACTATTTGCGGGGGTCCTAGAGAATCGAGATCATCGCCATTGTGTCCCTGTTCCAGAGAATCATCAAGGGACTGCTCACCTGGGTGGACCCGATATAACTAGAGTACCTATATAATAAGTAAATATAGGTACTCTAGATATATCCAATTTTCACCATATACTATCTTCCAGTTAACGAACACAACTTCCCTATGTGAAAAAATATAATTGTTAATAAAGTCTGTAGTGGCTAGTAATTTGAAGTACCTACGTATTTTTTTTTGTAACAATTTACTCTAATTATAGGTATACTAGCAACCAGTGAGACAAATGTCTCATTTAATAAAACAAAAAAGACCGTCCCGGACGGACCAGCGTCCCGGACGGACGGAAATCGCGTGATTTCTCGAAAACCACAAGGGTGCTTATCAGGGAATCAGATCGAAATTGGTCGATTTTCAAAAAATCCATGGTTCTCATTGGATGATATCAGGCATGTGACAGTTGTGTGTAATAATCTGTATAATACTTTGCAACCTGTTTACGATTCAGTTAAAGCCATTAAGTTCTTATACAGCCTGTTTCAGAGTAAGCGCCTTATTTTTTTTTTAGCCACACTATGGGTACTACTTTCAAAATATTTGGCAGTATTATGTTTCAGGACATTCTCTACACGATGGTGATATCAGATTTTCAATTGGACGAATTATTTCAAAATGGCGACTTTCAACTTTTTTTTTTAAATAGAATGCCATCATTTCTTTTTTATTATTGAGATCCTAAAAACATTCTTTTTACGATAGTATTTCGTGTTTCTTACAAATTCATTTCTTTCCCTATCAAAAGCAAACTAACGCTTTAATCTAGTAGCGCATGAACGTTTTACACTCGATGTTATTTTTGTCCAAATATCAAGTAGCGGCAGACACAAAAGAAACAATTAAACTTTATTTTGTAATAAACATCTACTTTTTGAAACTCAAAATTAAAAATTGACATCAAATAAAAATTAGGTATTTACAATAAATGCTCGATATGTTTTCCTTCTTTTTCAATACATAAATTGAAACGTCGTCCAATGGAGCCAATAGATCGAAGAATAATTTCCAGAGAAATTTCGTTTATGCAAGTACGAATTCTCTCCTGCATATTTTCAATAGTTGTTGGTTCAACGATGTACACTGGGGATTTTACATACCACCAGAGAAAAAAGTCCAGTGGTGTCAGATCAGGTGACCTAGGTGGCCAACCAACTGGTCCTCCACGACCAATCCAACGGTTCTCGTATCGATTATTAAAAACTCCCTAACTGGAAGGGCATAATGTGCTGGAGCGTCATCTTACTGCCACCACAAATTATTTCTGATATTTTGTGGGAGTTCATTTAGATGATTTTGAATTTCATTTTCTAATAAATTGAGGTAAGGCTCTCCATTTAGTCTATTAATAAATATTGGCCACACTATGTGCTGTCCTATAATTCCACACCACACGTTTAAACTCCATCGATGTTGACAACGTCGCTCACGGATCCAGTGTGGATTTACATTTCGTAATAATGCATGATATGTCTTACAACAACAGCATCATTTCGAAAACTTGCTTTGTCCGAAAATAAAACGTTGTTAAAAAAGTTTATATTTTGTCCTATCTGTTGCAAACCCCACTGTGCAAAATTAATTCTTAACAGAAAATCATTTTCGGTTAATTCTTGGTGAAGAATCATTTTGAATGCGTAAAATTTTTTTTTATTATTCTCCAGACCGAAGTATGCGATATTCCAACCAAATTTGCAATCTCTCTAGTACTGACATGGGGATTCTCAATAATGTGTAGCATTACCTGGTTTTCGTTGTCGTCATTGCAAGCAAGAGGGTTTTCATGTACCGGTTTCTTATAACCCGCACTTCCCGTTTCACGCGTTCTCGCCAATAATTTAGTAAATGTTCGATGTTCAGGGTGCTTTCTGTTTGGATATTTATTTCTGTACAATCTGGCTGCTTCATAAGGATTTTCATCTGCTTTTCCAAATATTAGGAGCATATCAATTAACTCGTTTCTCGTATAACTTAACGGCATTTTAAAAACGTATCAATTCATTTTAAATTAGCAATTATAATCTTCAATAATACAATTGTTATTAACAAGCACAGACAACTAAATTGCATTGATTGACGTTTGACTACTAGATTAAAGTTTAATTGTTTTTTTTTGTGTCTACCGGTACTTGATATATGGACAAAAATAACATCGAGTGTAAAACGTTCATGCGCTACTAGATTAAAATGTTAGTTTGCTTTTTGATAGGGAAAGACATGGTTTTTTAAGAAAAACTAAATACTATCGTAAAAAGAATGTTTTTAGGATCTCAATAATAGAAAAAATTATGGCATTCCATTAAAAAAAAAAGTTGAAAGTCTCCATTTTGAAATAATTCGTCCAATTGAAAATCTGATATCACCATCGTGTAGAGAATGTCCTGAAACATATTACTACCGAATATTTTGAAAGTAGTACCCATAGTGTGGCTAAAAAAAATAAGGCGCTTACTCTGAAACAGGCGGTATATACTATAGACCAATACTATTTGATTATTTTCGATCAGGTGCGTCAGTTTGACAAACTATATCAAAATTGAAGTGAAAACAACCATAGGGTGAATTTCATCAGCATGGGAATTACCTAATCAAAATTCAGTAGTAGCCTGTGACAAGTAAATTATGAAGTGTCAATTTATTGTCAGAAAAATTGCGTCAATTATTCTTATTAATTTATATAAGAACTTATCTTTCCTTGGCTACGCCTCGGGTGATTTATAGACAACGCACCTTCGAATTGCTTTTGTAAAAATGTTTGGGGATAATTATCGCTGCCCTTGGTTAATTCTAGCTTATAAGTTCGTGCATAAATGCTTAACCAATAAAAGTACTGCATTTTTGAGCCAGTGCTTCATTTAAACCAATCTGCACACACTTATCAATTTATCTGTCCGAATCTACCTAGAACCTTAATAAATTCTTATAATTTTGTTTAACAACATACCCTCAAGTGCGTTTCCTAGTAACTGCCAGAGCCGTTTTAGGTTATTAGCCTAAATTATTTAGAAATTATCCAACCCTTGGTAAATTATAGCTGATAATCTTATCCTAGTTTGTTTAGGTATTCAAGTGGGTTTATTAAATGCTCCTTAATTTTCTCTGTAGTTTGATACCAAATAGCCCCGGGCGCTGATTAGGCTTTTCGCTAATTTAATTTACCTTAATATTTTGATATTATGCCGACATACTGGAGCCCTTCGCTAAATTTATTTCCGTTCACGTGGCTACGTTTATTGGACCTCGTCTGAGTCCCTTGCTGAACTCTCAGAGCAATTTTAGGCTGTATCGGGCTTACGTTGGAACTGTTTTGGTTTCTGGTTTTCCGCTGCGCGCTCGGCTCACAGACATGATACAAATATGGGCTTAAATTTGCTGAATAGCGGCTAATTTTCTCTTTCTGCAGACACTGAACATGCGTGGTTTAATTGAAGCGATGTATTTGTCTCGAGCGTTTTTTAAAATCCCGTGATCCGTTTACCTATGCCCGCGTTTCGCTTTCGACCGGCGGTCGCTCGCGCTGGGATAATTTATGGGGCCTGTAACGCTGTGCTCGTAAACGTGCTTTTCCGTACCTGCCAAGTATAATTTTTATGGCGGTTGTTTAGAAATGTTTCTGGAATTCTTGCACGATCGGGACGAACTGGAAAACAGATGTGCCATGGCTTTGTTGTTTCGCCGTTTATCTGACGGCGTAAAATTTTCGATTATTCGATGGCTGTTTGCCAATGCATATCAATTCCCCTCTGCGTTGGCGTTCTCGATCCGTGCATGAATTTTCGGTGGACTGGGTAAAGGGCGTAGTTGGTCGGCGTGCATCTTGAGAGTTTGCTGCCCTCTTTGCACCCGATGTATGCTAGGGCCGAGTTTGTCTAGGATTCGGTGGGGTCCACTCCATTTTGGTTGAAACCCTGCATAGATCCCGGTAATGGCGTCTGAGAGGTGGTGAGTTTTTGCCATTACCTGCTGCTGGGGTTGAAAGATGGGGCTGCTGGCTTCCGGTGCTTCTTGGCGCTGGGCGGTGACTCGTTCTCGGATGCCGGTGTCCCGTGCCTTGCGATTGTGGGTCCTCGGTTCGCGGCGTTCTTCCCATGGCAGCGCGGGTTGTCGGAACCTGCACTCCCCTGGTTGGTCTAATTCCTTCCCGAACATCGCGTAGGCTGAGGAACACCCCAGGGCGGCGTTAGGGCGATTCAGCAAGAAATAGCTATTTTGATTCTTGAAAAGCTATAGGTGGTATTAGCATTTAAAAAAAATATCACTTACACGAGTAACCCTTATGGACAGTCAAGCATCTTGTGTATTTAAACTAACTCTATACATTACCTGCTAGGCAGATTTTGTAAGTTTACAGCTTGTTTATCCATTAACTTTAGTTTCTACCTATCTTTAGCCGTGAGCTTCCAGTTCGTGGTGTATACTAGTTCATAGAGTCTATTAATTTGCTTTTATGTCTTCCTTCCTTCCCGTTCCTCTATTCGAAGTTTCAATAATGTTTTTGTGGCCTCGTCTTTATCCAATAGCGATGTAATTATTTATATTATACTCAGTTTTCTGCATAGACATATTATATTTATACAGTCGTCCTTCATTGTTATTGACCTTCCATCTTTTCAGGTAACGTTAAAGAATACACAGAGATAAATTTTAAGCTTTTAATTGTTACATTAGATATTCAGATTATACAATACTTAAAAATTTCACAGCACCGATATTGTTATTTAAAACATTCTTTAACCATATAACGAATTAAAAAAATACCTGCTGTTGTATAAAAACACCATACAGGATGCTATGAAGAAATACAACAACATTCCAATCCAAACCGTGCCAGTGACCTCACACGCTTCTATAGTTAGATTATTGCAACTTAGGTACAGTCGTGTTCAAAAATGTGTTGTACAGAGATAGTTGTAAATTTATTGGTGGTTGTGTTTTTACTCAACAAAGGCTCACACTATATCATTAACTAGGTAGACCTAGATATATGCTTTCAAAATATTTGCATATGCAATACTTTTTTTTTAATTTTGTACAATTAATTCATATTCACAAAGCACAATTGGTGTACAACACTTTAATGAACACGCCTGTACATGTGCTATCAATAATTTCGTTAGCTTTGGTAACTAACGATTTTTTCCGAAATGTATAGAATTTGTTGAAACACCCTGTACTTTTAAAGAAGCTGTTAGTTGTATATTGTATTATAAATAAGAGAAATAGGTCATTATACGAGAGTAAGACTTTTTTCTCAAGAGGGAATAATGGCATTTCACTCACGTGTGATTAATTATATGACGTTTTACCTTACAGTAGCGGCTTTTGATATACTTTAAGTAATCGTTTTCAGTGACTAAAATCGCTACTATTTATAAGTGACAATACCTATTTCACTAAACACTGCTACTAATTAGATGATAGTTATATCATATGACAGTTAACACTGTACTGTTTTCGAATTTCATTGTACAAAAATTGTCAATTGTCATCAAGACGTAAGTGAAATGCCATTGTGCACTCGTGAGAATTATCAAACAAAAGTAACTAGCGTAAGATTTCTCACTTATAATGTAATGGTAAAGGTCAAAGTTATTTACAGGTACAGTTGCTCATAGAAGTATAAAAATAGTTAGAAACTAATCGTTATTTTAGGCTTACCAAAAATATAGAGCTTTTACATAATATAATATATGGCGAGGCATTTTTGTTACCGAAACTAATTATTTGCAATACTCAACATTTTCAGTAATAACCAGTCATCAATCGACTGGTATTATTGGTCTATGTTTAACTATCACCAAAAAAATATTGCAATGAGGTGATGAATGCAGTGGTGGAAACGGAAAGCGGCGCAGTGCATAATTTAGTCCAATAACTAAGTCACTTCGAAACTAAATCCATTGCAATGGAATTTTAAGCGCTGGAGTTGTATATTCGCTAGACGTACTCTAACCACAGTATATATATATTTGTAAACAAACTGTGAAGTATATATACTGTGCTCTAACTACATAGGACAATTGCACTCGGTACTTAAGCGACCCTTTAATCCGTACGGACAGGTGCACTCGCTCTTGGTAAGTTAATTGATAAACTGCTTAATCATCTAATGAGGTTCCTATCTTTCGTTTGTTTAAAATGGAAACTGAGAAAGTGAAACTTAATTGCATTGAAAGTTCAAAAATGGTTTTATTGCAATAATTTTGGGGTCTATTGATGCAACTCATCCAACTGAACACTGGTCTAAATTGAGTTAGACCAGTTTTCACCCTTATGATCTTAAAACTGGTTTAATTGAAAATCCATAAATAAGAAACCCATTACTCCACTTAGGCTCTGATCTGCTAATATTAATGGCCCAAACGGGACAAGGCCCGCTATACCACTTTCACAGACACGCTTTATCTTCTTACGTCCCGACTGGGAGTAGTCTTTTTACATTCGTTGCAGTCTCACTTTACCAGTTTTCAGTTAAACCAGGTTTAATAGCACAAGAGTGAAAACTGGTCTAACTTAATCTAGGCCAGTTTTCAGCTAAACCAGTTACCAAGTACCCCTAATGTTGTACCAGTAATGATCTCTCATTGAAAGGTTATGCCGCTTATCTGCCTATCTGTTAATGACGAGTGCAGTTGTTTAGTCGGATTTCAGTACAAATATTTGTTATCAAATTAACCTGGGGTCGCCAGTGCAGTTTGCCTGCGCCCGCACTAATTCAATCAACTTTTAAATGGTTTTTGTTATTTTCAAGGAAAATGCTTATAAAATGTATAAATATTAGATGCAGTTTTTAAAGCTGAACAAACTGTGTATTTAATATTTTGCTCTAAAATAGCTACGAGAGGAATCAATGCAATGTGCAGGGTGTTTTAAAATGTGAAAATGTGAGATTAATTATAAGCACAGTACTGTTGCGTTTGCGTCACATTGGGTTGCCAATAGGACGCGATCGAACAAAAAATATTGTTGAAAAAGTTTAATTTACTTGGTCTTACAAACAAGTTATGTTCTTTCTTGACCTAGAATATTTTAATTTCATTGTGGGTTATTACCATGAGTGGTATACACTCCCTTACCCTTATTTTTAATTTTTTTAAAAATTTTGTTTATCACAGTTGTTTCAAAACTGAAAGAAGTTTCGTTAAAAATAATAAAAATTACTTTTCTCTCAGAAAATTACATTTTGGGGTACAGAACTCTTGTAAGTTTTCTGCTTTTTGAAAATAAAGTAATTCTCCATAAGAAAAATGTGAAACTGGTATTTTACACGAAGTTCTATTGGGCCATTTTCCATCCCACTGTATAATTTCGTATTTGAAGCATATCATAGTATATTACATACCGAGGTGGAAAGTGTTTCATTCCTGTCGAGAGATTAAGTAGTTAACCGAGACGCATACCGTCGAGGTAAACTTTATCTCGAGACAAAAATGAAACTTTTTAACGTGGTATGTATATTTTATTCGCAACCGTTTTATTCTAAACAATAATTGGAAAAATTATTATATTATGATACGACAGGTTGTGACGCGCATGAATGGATCAACGAGATTCCCAGTATCCCTACCTACTCAGCGGTCGGGAATGGATTCATTTCCAACCGGCAATCACTTTTCCGACCGGTTGGAAAGTTACAAGTTGGGAATAGCTCATTTTCCAACTTTTTAAAAGTCAGTAATGATCTTATTACATATATGGTTGCGGATAAAATATATTTCCCTTTATTTTTCGTCTGTTCTGAATGACGTCATCTATAAGAAGGCTATGCATCATATGTACGTGCAATATATCGTAACTACAGTTAAAACGAGAGACCTTTCACTTGCTCTATGACTATCTGGTTAACAGTAATTCATTTTGCAGCTAACATTTTTAACGTTTATTTCTGGTTATATAAGAATTTGCTTTTTTAATTAAATCATTTAGAATTTCTTTGAAACATCTAGTGATTTTCTAGTCCTTCTACGTTTTGCTGAATCAACGAAGCGATAACAACATCGTTGTTTCTCACTGCCAGTTCTAAAGCAGTAAGACTTTCATTGTTCTTGATAGCAATATCTGCATGATTTTCCAGAAGCAAGGCTGTTGCACCTTTATAAAAATCTTTTGTAAATACATCATCATCCTCCCCGTCCGAAGAGTCATAATCATCACGCTCTTGCGTAACGCAATGCAAAGCAGTACGTCCGTCCGTATCTTGCAAATCAATATTCGCACCATTATCAAGAAGGAGTTTTAAAGCTGCGATTTGTCGTTCGACGTCTAATTGATTGTTGTATCGTTGATCCATAATTGCATAATGTAGAGGAGCTCGCTTATCAGAATTACGTACGTTTACATCTGATCTATTCAGACTATTGTTCAACAGCAGCTCTTTCAACAACTCATGACATCCAGATTTAGCGACATAATGTAAAAGAGAATCGTTGCTCGCCCATGTTTGTTTTACAACAGCACCTTTCGAAATAAGCACTTTAGCTGTAGAGGTTTGTTTGTATTTAATGGCTAAAGCAAGGGGAGTTTCATCTTCAAAATTGCATTTATTGATGTCGGCACCTGCGTTTAAAAAGTGTAACACCAAAGTCTCATCGCCCGCCACAGCCGCGTTATGCAAATACGAACTACCCCTATTGTTTTCTCCTGTATTCACAGCGGCACCGCAAGAGAGCAACAATTTTGCGGTTTTTATATTTTTCTGTTGCAGAGCTAACATCAAAGGCGTGTCGTCAGTATTGTTCTGTTTGTTGATACCGAAACCTCCGTCTATAAGCGTAAGTATCAAGTCATCATCACCAGCTATAGCTGCATAATGCAAACAACTAGAACCTTCCTGATCTTCAACGTTGATATCTGCTCCGTGAGATAATAGTAGTTTTGCTGTTTCTACTTTTTTGGCCTTAAGCGCAAGGAGTAGAGGTGTATGGTCTTCACGATTTTTTTCATTAATTTCAACGCCCTCATTGATTAGTGCAGAAATAACTTCATCGGCGCCTACTGCGGCAGCATGGTGTACACATAAGAATCCATCTTCGCCCTTTATCCTTACATTTGCATCGTAGTGAAGTAGCAAGTTCACAATGCTTACTTTATCGTTTACCAAAGCGAGATGCAATGGCGTGTTGTTGTTGTTGTCTTGAGCGTCGATATTCAAACCCTTTCTTATGAGGTCTAGAACGAGATCATCGTCTCCTATTTTAACTGCATGATGTAAACAGGAATGGTTATCCAAATTTTTCAACTTGGGATTTGCTCCTTTGGAAATTAACAGCTTTGCTGTAGACAAGTGTTTGTTACCAAGAGCAAGAAGTAGAGGAGTATCGCTGTTGTGCGTGTGCCTGTCCAAATCACACCCTTTCGCAATAAGCTCTTCAACAATATCGTCAAAGCCTGCTTCAGCTGCGAAGTGCAGACAAGAGTAGCCCTTGTTGTTTATTATGCCGACATCAGCTTTATTGATAAGTAGTAACTTTACTGCAACCAAATTCCTCTTTTGAAGTGCAAGAAATATTGGCGTGTTGCCTTCACTTTCGGTTTTGTTCACATTTACTATGCTTGAGCTTAAAATATCTTTCAAGATATCATCGTAACCTAGCTTTGCTGCGTAATGTAAACAGGAAAAACCCTTATAGTTGCGTATATTAGTATCGGCTTCCATACCAATTAACAATTTAGCAACATCTATTTTGCGTCTTGCAAGAGCAACAAGGACAGCTGTGTTGCCTTCTTGGTCTTGTTTGTTGATACCACAACCTCTGCGTAGAAGCTCAAGTACTATATCAACATAGCCCGCTTTTGCTGCTAAAAGCAAGGCAGAATAGTTAAGTGCTGTCAGTATCCAATCTGCACCATTAGAAAGCAGCATTTCAGCTGTGCATAACCTTTGATATTTCAAGGCGTAAAGGAAAGCCGTATTGCCTTCATGATCATCGCTGTTGATGTCTAGACCTTGGTGTAGAAGGCTAAGGATTATGTCGTCGTAACCTGCTTGAGCAGCAAAATGCAAGCATGAACGGCCATTTACCTCTTTGGGTCGTACATTAGCACCACTACTGAGAAATATTTTTGCAGTAATATGTTTTTTATTTTCAAGAGCTTCCAGTAAGGGCGTCCTGCCTTGGTGGTTTTGCTTATTAAGGTCAAGTCCATTTTTGATTAGATCTAAAACTATATCGGCGGCACCTGCTCTAGCGGCATAATGCAAGCAAGAATAGCCTAGGTTATTAGTTAGGGTTACATCGGCGTTATTAGCTATTAGCAACTTCGCAGCAGTAATTTTTCCAGCATCTAGTGCGTAATTTAAAGGAAAGTCATTGACATATTCGTGGAACTTATTGATGTCAACGCCGGCGTTTATTAGCTCGAGCACGATATCATCATAACCTGCTTTAATAGCATAATACAAATGGTCGGCACCATGAGTGACGACATCAGCACTTTTTGAAAGTAACAATTTTGCTGTACTATGCTTGTTATACCTGAGGGCGCTTTGAAAGGGTGTGCCATAATAATGCTTAACTTTATTAATGTCACAACCTTTGTCGATAATGGCAGTCACCAGTTCGTTTGCTCCTATTCTAGCTGCGTAGTGTAAGCAAGTCGTAGAGCAGTAATTTTCACCTTCGTTCACATTCACGTCCCTAGACAGTAACAACTTGGCAACGGCTACATGATCATTTTCGAAAGCAACAAAAAGAGGAGACTTACCTTCGTGGTTTACCTTGTTAATATCTACCTCTTCTTTCAACAGTAGAAGCAAGATATTTTTAGCACCTCTCGAAGCTACGCAATGCAAGCAAACCTTTCCGTATCTATTTTCGATATTGGGGTCCGCACCTTTAGAAAGTAGCAGTCTGCACGTGCTTACATGTTGGTTATTTATAGCCAGCATCAGTGGAGTGTCGCCTTCTCCATTTTTCTTATTAATTTCAAGTCTCTTGCACAATAATTCAGATACAATATCATCCGCACCCCCTTCCGCAGCATAATGCAAGCACGAATTGCCTTCAGAATTTCCTGTTCCATCCGCACCATGATCAAGTAGTATCTTGGCGATACGTATGTTGCTATATTTAATGGCGAACAAAAGGGGCGTTTCGTCACAATTATTTTCAAAGTTAACGTCGCAGCCTCTGTTAATTAAATCCAAGGTGATATCTTCAAAGCCCATTTGAGCGGCATAATGTAGATGCGAATTCCCCTTTTTATCCTCGGTAGTGTTTTTGTTATTTAATAACATATATCTTGCTACACTTTTATGATCACATGCTACCGCTACGCTCAGTGGTGTGTCATCATTATCATCCAAGTAATTAATGTCTAAACCTTTGCTCATAAGCAAAGACACAATATCCTCACATCCTTCATAAGCGGCATAGCGTAAACAGGAGGGATCTGTATCTGCACCCTTTAGCAACAGTAACTTTGCTACATTAACTTTAGTATGGCGTATGGCATGCTCCAGAAGGGTCCAATTGAAGTAACCAGCTCCTCTGTTAATATCAGCACCTTTGCTTAAAGCATATAGCAGAAGATCATCGAAACCACTTTGTGCCGCCAAATTCAAACATGAACTGTTATCTGCATCCCTGATAGTAATATTTGCCCCACGAGCAAGTAACTGTTTCGCAACACTTAGGTTCTCGTTTTCCAATGCAATAAATACGGGAGTTTTACCCCTGCTATTTTGCGCCTCGATATTTGCCCCTCTGTCAACAGCTTCTAACATCACATCATCGTTATACACAGATTTTGAGAAATAATGCAAACAACAATCTTCATATTCGCTTGATGAATGAACATCTGCACCGTTTTCCAGTAATAATCTGGCTGTTGATATTTTATAGTTTTCTAAAGCATTTAGCAGAGGGTTTGCTCCGTTTTGATTCTGCATGTTAATATCAGCCCCTCTTTCAATAAAATCGGTTATAATATCGTTTAAACCCATTTCGGTTGCATAATGCAGAGAAGACATGCCATCTTCCCCAATTAGTTTGAAATCCGCACCGCTTTTAAGCAGTAATTTAAGCGTGCTTATATATTTTCCTTCAAATGCCAAAATTAAAGGTGTGATACCATTATCATTTCGTCTGTTTATATCGAAACCTCTGTCTATGCATTCCCTCACTATATCATCGTAACCATTCTTTGCAGCGTAATGTAATGTCGAAAAACCCTTTTTATCTTGTACATAAATGTCCGCACCATGCGAAACTAGAATATTGGCTGTGCTTAGATTATTCTTTTTCAGAGCGTACAACAGAGCTGTTTTTCCTTTATCATTGGGTTTATTAATGTCCAGTCCTAAGCTTAATACCTCCAATAGTACATTATCGTTGCCCTCTTTGGCAGCGCAATATAATCGCAAATAGTCCTTTCTCGCTTCTACATCAGAATCTTCGGAAGGCAGCAACACGTCTATCAAGCTGGCGAGTCCTATCTTTTGAGCAAGTGCTAACGGAGTAACGCCATCGGGGTCTGTTTGATTAATGTCGGCACCTTTGCTAATAAGTTCAACAGCTATGTCCTTCTTAGAGTTGTACACTGCATAATGCAGACAAGTGTAACCTCTACTGCTATCCACTAAATGAACGTCTGCACCAGCAGCGAGTAATATCCTAACGGTA
This sequence comes from Agriotes lineatus, assembly GCA_940337035.1. Taxonomy (NCBI): domain Eukaryota; kingdom Metazoa; phylum Arthropoda; class Insecta; order Coleoptera; family Elateridae; genus Agriotes; species Agriotes lineatus. The sequence continues at coordinate 273,264 of CALNHX010000429.1, read as the reverse complement.
TCCCAATCACAATTCCTAAATGCTATAATTAGGGGTGCATCACCGTCGCCATTTTTTTTGTTAATGTCGGCGCCTATTTTTAAAAGATGACGTACAAAGTCGCTCCTATGCTCTATTGCTGCCAAATGGAGGCAAGTATTGCCGCTATTTCCCGATGTATTAACATTTTCCTTATTTACAAGAAGCATTTTTGTAGCTGTAAAGTAAATGCCGTCGAGAGACAACAATAGAGACAACGGCTTGTCACCATCGTTGTTCCGAATATTGATGTCCGCGTTCCTATTTACAAGCTCACGAACAACTTCATCGTTCTGCGAAACAACCGCATAATGCAGGCACGAAAATCCTCTTTTATTAACAACATTAACATTAGCTCCCCTAGCTAACAACAATTTTAAGGCACCTATTTGTCTCATCTCTGCAGCTTTTATTACTGGAGTAATACCTTCCTTGTTTTGTTTGTCGACATCCATTCCCTTATCTATCATCTGAGCGATAATATCAGTAGCACCCGCTTGAGCTGCATAATGTAAACAACTTGTACCATATTTATCCCCTACCAAAACATCTGCACCTTTATCAAGCAATACTTTTGCTGTTCGAAGAGATCCATGTTGAAGTGCCAACATTAAAGCAGTGAGGCTCTGGTTATTTTGAATGTTAAGATTCACACCATTCTTTATTAGTAGAATCGCTATCTTTCTAGCATCTCTTTCAGCAGCATGCTGCAAGTAGGTGCAGCCATCCTTGTCTGTTAAATGAGGATTTGCTTCATTGGATAGTAGCAGTTTTACGGTACTTGAATGTTTATTAACTATTGCACGAAGCATCGGTGTACTGTTGTCGTTGCTCCTACTATCAATTTCGGCGCCTCCATTAATTAGATCTAGCGTAATGTCATCTTCGCCCTGTTCCGCTGCAACGTGCAAAGGAAAATAACCGTCATGGTTGTCTGCAATGTTTGCATTTGCTCCTGTTGAAAGTAATAGCTTTGTAGTTTGCCCATGTTTATTTTTAACTGCCAGCAGCATTGGAGTTTCACCACAACTGTTTTGTTTGTTAATGTCAAGACAGTTATAGATCAATTCCAAAACGACATCGTTCGTACCAGCTTGAGCAGCAAAATGCAAGCTGGAGTAACCTCTCTTATTTACTATGTTAACGTCTGCATGGTTGTGAAGCAACTTAAGGGCAATACTTAAGAGTTTTTGTTTAAGTGCGAGAAGTAAACAGGTATCCCCATCACCATTCTGCGAATTAATATCGAAGTGTTTTCTCTTTATATAATCACGTTCTCCACTTTCCGATGAAAAAAGTAACTGGTAATTTTGCTCTGGCAGTAAAAGCTCGGCGGTACCCGCGCAGTCGTGCTTAAGAGCATAATGTAAAGGTGTGTCGCCATCATCATTTTGCCTGTTAACGTCAGCACCTTTTAGCAAAAGTGTCTCTACAAGAATGTTGGACGAGTTCCGGCATGCCAAATGCAAAGGTGTATTACCGTTCATATCTACAACGTCGATATTGGCTCCTTTAGATAGGAGCACGTTTACATTGTCGACACGTTCGTGCAAAATAGCACTATGAAGAGGAGTAAGGGAATAGTTGCCCATGTGATTAGTATTGGCACCTTGGGACATCAAATCAAAGATGTTTTCCGTGGTACCGAAAGCTGCAGCTAGTCTGATGTCATAATAAGAACCTTTGGAAGACTTCATTTTCAAACTCTTCAGCAAACTGGATGTGGTTCTTCCTGAGAACTCCGCCACAAAAGTTTGAAGATCGTTTTCTATATTACTATCGTCATAATCCAAGTTGCTATAGTAAGCGTCAGTGGATGAATATTCTTTTAATTGATTATTCAGCAACTTCGTGCAGATATCACTTTTTAGTAATGCCGTAAGAAAGGGTCTGTAATTTTGTAACTGGACACAACGGCCCAAATACATTTTTAATTGGATCGGATTAACATCGACATTGATGGTTAAATCTTCTAGTTTTGAACAAATTGCATTTGCAATAGCGAGAGATTTACTTGCTATGGCATAATCTAGGGCACTATAGCCCAAAATAGTATTTGCACTGTTAGCATCTTTAAAATTTAGAAATTTCACGATTATATCCGCCAAGTCATCATGTACATCGATCACGTCATCATCGTGACGCTTTGAATACGGTACTCCATAAAGGGCTGCTATATGCAACGCCGTCCTTCCACCTTTATCAACGGTTTTGGCACTTTCGAAACCGGAACTTAGTATTATTTCTACTTCGTACGTTTTCCCACTCATAATGGCCATATGTAGAGGACAATCTTCCGCAAGTATGTGATCGAAAATTCTAAAGAGATATTTGTAGTGGAGAGGGTGGTGAAACCGACGTTTAATTAAAATGTCAACCGTTTCTTTAATTTTGTAGTTGTTGCTGTGAAGATTTTCTGCAAGCCATTGAGCTGCTAAGTACTCAGCATGAATGCGATGTTCAAACTTTGAAACAATTTTGGTTTCTTCTTGATTCATATCGATTTCTATTAAACCCTCTTGCTGGAACATTTGGATTACATCCTTTTTACTCTTATAATGTGCATCTAGTTGTTGCCGTATATCAAATTTGTATAAATCCCGACTATGAAACACCACTTCTAATGCTAAAATCTTTTGGTAACCATATAAAAATTGATGTATTTCCTCTGAAAACTCGAAATATTTGCTGCACAGCGTATCTGATAACCGATTAGTAAACTCCCTGTAAAAATATAATAAATCGAATTTATGTTTAAGGTCGACTGTACCTATTTTGAGAGACGTCTTTAACTGGCTGACAACTGCATCTGCTAGCAGCTTCAGATGCGATGGCAATCCCGTGAATTTATAATTTTCATCATTAAAGTTTACCCTGGCAGTTTGCAGTAACTTCTCCACAAACTCGTTAATAATTCGACTCGGATTCTTTGCATTATATTCTTCATCTTTGGTAAGCTCCGTGAAGTACTTCACCAATACATCCTTTTGCTCTTGCAAAGTGAGTCGCATTAAATTATTTGAAAAACAGCCCAATTCATCTTCTAAATAAGGTGCTTCGTACGGACTCGTGGTTATCCATACAGGATACATTTCTTTCTGCAGGCTTTTGACTATCCCAATTACTTCACTTTTGTAGCAACCGAAAATGTCATTAAACCCATCGAAAAGTATTACAATTTTTTTCGTCTTGAAAAACCTCTGATAAACTGACTTTGTAAGCTCGATGTTAGTACAGTTACTTCTATTAAGGACGTCACTAAAAAAGTAACTTAAATGATTGGTTGCTGTTAAGTCGCCTTTTATTCTCATATTGTCAAAGTAGCTCTTGTGTTGATTTAAAATGATTGCCACTATCCAAACATCATTTGGAAGAGTCAAAGCTATGGCATCGGTTAGTGTCGATTTTCCCATACCACTGCAACCGCTCAGTATATGTGCGTGATTCATATGATTGTCATTAGTAAATTCAAGAGCATTTTGCAAGTGATGGCAGCAATTTGACAAATCAAAGCGCTGGTAGCACCGAATGTTTTGTATATTACCAGACGATTCCTTCCATTCGAACCAATCGTCACCATGAAATAGCAAATGATGTTCGGTTCTTCCACTGTCTTTCCATTTTCCTACATTTTCGGAGAATCCAGTTTGTGTGATAAACAGACGATCCAAATCATAAACGCCCAATCGTTCTGCTAAAACACTTGTACAACTTGCAGTATTGTGAATTACGAAAACTTCTTCGTTTACTTCATTTACAACTTCAAATTTCAGGATCACCTTGTACAGTTGCCTATTTGCATAGAACGTAGGTAAAGGTTGAAATTTGTTGCCAATACAGTAATTTTGCGATAAAATGTAAATGATATCTCTAGATTTTACATGTTGAAACATATATTTGTCGACAACTTTCCGAAACTCGACATTAGTTCGCCCCTGTATACTAACTTCTTGATTTAAAACTAGTTCCTGCTGATCTGTAGTTAAATCCAATAACGTTAAAAAGCTACCTGCAATGTTATATGGAAACGATACCGATAACACATTTCTGCTAATTATAATTATCGGAAGATTATCACAGTTAAATTCTTGCATAATTTTAAAGATATTTTGGTAATTATGAACAGTATCAGCTTCTAGAAGTAATGGAATTTGATTTTTAAGCCAGAAATATTTATAAACCTCGGTCATTGCAATATGCTCGTATTTGTCAGACATAATTTTGAAATCTGGGTGGTTTTTAAGAAATAAATGTTTGTTCTTGTCTGGTAAAGGAGTGTTCCACTTAATTATATTCTCACCGTACATTTTAAGTTCGTTGCCCACGTATTGTTTTAAGAAGGTGACAACTTCACTGTCCCACTCCACAACAGTAACGGCCTTATCTCTAACAATATTATTCCACAAGCTTTTCTGTGGACAAGTATAAAATCTAAACCAATCCTGTGTTAAACTTAACTCATAGTTACTAATAAACAATTGACAAAGTTTATGGACGATGTCTTGTTTAGACTGACTGTAGCAGCCATAAAAACTTCTGACGAATTCACCAAACTGTTCAGCAATTGTTTTGTAATCGATTTTAACCAAATTATAATCGGTAGCTAAATTTTCAATTTCTACCCCAATTTGTTTATCTAAATCCTTAATGTCTACTTGATCAACAAACATATACACACTTCTATATACACCATCAGTATCTGATGGCTTCCAAGCACAACCCCTCACCTTACTGTAACATTTCAAAAAAGAATCTATATCTATCTTGAACACGTAATCGCTAACCTCACCAGCATCTAAAAAAGGCATCTTTGGGCAAGCATTAACCAAAAACTCCACTTCATCTATCTTCCCATTAACAAAAGTTACAAAATTAACGCCACTTACACTACTCGAACTAGAATCTAAAGGGAGTCGTAGACTATGCGCACTTTGTAGGCACTCCATAATGGAAAACTCGCCACTCTCAGCCAGAAGTTCTGCTTCTGTGATGCGGCTCGACGGATTTTTGTACTTTGTTTGGATCACGCAGGTTTGACTTGTGTCTTCGGTTTCCTGGATGAATAAAGCGTTTTCAGCAGGCAAAGAGCTGTTGCATTGTCTCGCTAAGCTCCAAAAGTCTTTTACATTTTTACGTATGCAGTGAAGAAGAAGCAATTGCAATATTTTGTATCCCTGGTTTTTGTCAGATTCCTGAAAAACAAAATATTGATGTAGCTTGTGTCAATATTTTTGTGAACTAAGTATAATAACTATTAGTGTCAAGAGTAGTTAAGCTATGAGAGTTCTGGGACACATTTGAATAACATGGCAAGAGAGTTCTGGCCCAGCCCCTCATTTCCCCCTCCACCTGCTATTGCCTCGTGTTCCACTGCCGGCAGATGTCCTTTCAGCTGGCAACGATTTGCCGCTGATGGTCAGTATTATCGATTGATTTTTGCGATTGATTCGATTTACGATGGCGTAGGGTTCGTGTTGCGTTTTTGCAAGCCTACTCGCTAAATTTTTGCGATTGTTCGAATTTGCTGTGTCCGTTTTAGCTGGTCATTATCTCAGCCTTATACAGCGAATTTATTATAACGCGCAATGTGGCATTCTCGCTTCCATAAGGGTTTGATTGTTAGTATTGGCTTCTACGCCACGCCGTGTGTAAATGCGCTTATTTTAAAATGCAATATATGAGCCGTAATTGTATGAATTCATTATTTTAAATCGTGTTGCGGCATGTCGCAGAGGGATAAATATCAGGTTGTGAACACCTGCATCCGGTGCTGACATCGATTGAATAAATTATTTAAATGTAAGATGCGGCAACCCTTTTTTATGAATTAATTATTTTAAATCGTGTTGCAGCATGTCGTCCGCAGGCCTGGGAAAGGCTGAATTCGGCACACCTGCATGAACAGCTGCATTCGATTGAATAAATTATATAAATGTAGGATACGGCAACCCTTTTTCTTGAGTACAATATGCACTTCCTGTTGCCGTAAATCTCGCAGCTTAACACCTGCTTTTATGAATTAATTATTTTAAATCGTGTTGCAACATGTCGCCCGCAGGTCTGTAAAGGGCTGCGAACACCTGCATCCGGCGCATCTGCATGTCATAAATCTCGCCCGATAACATCGCGCAGCTGCATCCGGCCCGGCACACCTGCATTCGGATCGTAAATCTCACCCCATAACACCTGCTTTTATGAATTAATTATTTTCAATCGTGCTGCAACATGTCGTTCCAGGCCTGTGAAGGGGCTGTAAACAGCTGCATCCGGCGCGCATCTAGCTTGGATATGGGGCGTGTGATGGTGGAATATATATATATATATATATATATATATATATATATATATATCTAGCATTCACTGTAACAAATTTCTACTGCAAATTCTGTAACTTACGTCCCCGATCAAACTTTTAGCCATTAGCTTCAGTTCTCCGAAATTTCAGCCATCGAAGAATAACAAAATTGCTACAGTGCGTCGAAATTCGGCTGTGATAGTGTATCAAGAATCCAAAAGTGCCGACAATTGCAAGCTACTATCCGCTCTTACAAAGCTGTTCTCTGTGAGTAGCGATTAATCAAATTTAAAATGGATCTAAACAAATTGAATAATGTTAGCGTCATTTCCCGGAAGGTGAAGCTGCAGGCTGGAGAGTTGGAATTAAACAGAAAATACCACATTTTAAAACTGAAGTCGGGATTTGCCAAACTAGGCGGCTTCAAATTTATTTTATGCGAATTGGAGCATGGCACCCTGTTTTTACCGAAAAGACTAGTAGATGCCCTCACGGAAGATGATATAACATCTTTGAACAAACGGCGGCTGTACCTGGTGTTTTTGGGGCTCGAGCAGGTTGGAAAACAATTCCCAACCCCGTCACTGACATTTGTAGAAGACGACGCGCAGCTTAATAGCGACTCCCAAAGTGAAGTCTTCGAAAGTGAAGAAACGGCTGTAGAAATTTCTCGAGAGCCTTTGGAAAACATGTAAATATTTTTTAATTTTTTTTTTGCATTTGCTTTGCATTAGTAAATAGTTGTTCGGCACTTGTAGAGAAGCTATTTTAAAATTATTGGAAATATTCGATTAGAATTCAAACCATTTTAAATATTGTTAAATTTGCGGCGAAACTAGATTAAAATAAATTTAACTATGAATTCTAACGTAACAAGTGATTGAACTAAAACAAAAAAACATTCTTAACTATAAAAATGTATATCTAATTTTTAAAATTATACAGATTGGAAGACAATTCCCAAACCACACCGCCAGCACAGCTGAAATTTGTCGAAAACTTGAGCGAGGGGGCGGATGAGGGACAAGGCAAATCGGGATAGAAAAATTCCGACGAGTTTCTACAACAAGTTCTTCATCGTGTGTGCAAGTCAAATAAAACAAACAATAATGCAATTTAAGTTAATAATGCTAAATTGTTCCATTTAAGGAGATGTAGATTAATATAAATTTATTAACTGATCGTTTGAATTATTTAACATTGCAAAATTTCACAAAACCTGACCCTGCTCCATATAATCTAAAGGATTCAACTATAAGTTACGCTATTTAAAATAATTGTTACGAGTGCCTATTTATTTATTTTATTTGAAGAATTATGTGGAATACTTAATTTAGCGCTATTGAAATGTAATTTACGTTTAAGAAAATAAATGATCTATTAAGTTAATTTCTTGCTTTATTTTCTATGCTTGCAAGCAGCCGCCAACGTAGCAAGTTTCTACAACAAGTTCTTCATCGTGTGTGCAAGTCAAATAAAACAAACAATAATGCAATTCAAGTTAATAATGCTAAATGCAATTCAAGTTAATAGTGCTAAATTGTTCTATTTAAGGAGATGTAGATTAATATAAATTTATTAACTGATCGTTTGAATTATTTAACATTGCAAAATTTCACAAAACCTGACCCTGCTGCATATAATCTAAAGAATTCAACTATAAGTTACGCTATTTAAAATCATTTTTACGAATGCCTTTTTATTTATTTTATTTGAAGAATTATGTGGAATACTTAATTTAGCGCTATTGAAATGTAATTTACGTTTAAGAAAATAAATGATCTATTAAGTTAATTTCTTGCTTTATTTCCTATGCCTGCAAGTAGCCGCCAACGTAGCAAGTTTCTACAACAAGTTCTTCATCGTGCGTGCAAGTCAAATAAAACAAACAATAATGCAATTCAAGTTAATAATGCTAAATTGTTCCATTTAAGGAGATGTAGATTAATATAAATTTATTAACATATGATACAATACAAGTATTGCTATGTAAATACAATATAAAACATATACGTAAATATAGAAGGAGCAGATTAAAATGCATTATTTGCAATTATAAATCGCTGCGACAAGTTTCGGATTGAAATTTCTGCAGCAAGCGTTCGGCCAAACAAACAAGACTTATTTAAAATGCGCTAAATGTACAAATAATTTCTGCGAAAAATGTTTTAAATTAACGCGTGAATTTATAACATGAACACTTGTATTTTATTAAACAGTCAATCTTAAAAAATTCTTTTAAATAATGCACCTTAAGCGTTATCAACTTGCGGCCAATTGCTGATCTCTTGCTTTTTGTTTGCGCGCATACTACCTATTTGCAATCGATTATTGATTTGGCTGCCTCAGCAGCGAGCGAGCGAAAATCGGTCTAGCCCGCCGTAATCATCATCGTAACATATTATTATATTATTATTATTATTAACCTCCTAGGCTCGATATACTTCAAAATGTAGTCATGTTTATAATAAGGCGTAGCATAGAACAATTCAAATGGATCCGATGCACAAACACCTGGGCATATCGCAACCATCCGAAAAGGCATCTGATTAACCTTTAGATTTAGAAGAAACAATAAAGATGTATAAGAAGTTGTTATACTTTCAATGAAATCGCATACTACCTTTCCAGCCTCAATATTCAACGCATAGCAGTCACCCTCGGCGCTCTACCATTTTAGGCTAGATACTAGTAGGCTTGAAATGTAATTTACGTTTAAGAAAATAAATGCTATATTAAGTTAATTTCTTGTTTTATTTACTATACCTGCACGTTGGTGTCAACGTACATGCCAACCAGTCAGCACTTCAACTCTTATATTAATATAATAATTCGTGTAGCACGCATGCACATACACACGCATAGAATAAAAATACAAAATTGTTTTATAAATTTATTTTCAAAATGCAATACAATTATTAAAATGCAACTATAGAGGTAGAATATAAGTACACGCACAAATATAGAAAATGCATATTAGAAAATATATTTGCAAAAATAAGTATAAAATTAGCGCATTTCACACGCATAGAATAAAATACAAAATTGTTTTTATAAATTTATTTTCAAAATGCAATACAATTATTAAAATGTAACTATAGAGGTAGAATATAAGTACACACACAAATATAGGAAGTACATATTAGAAAATATATTTGCAAAAATAAGTATAAAATTATCACATTTCGCTAGGCGCAGATTCATATGCATTAATTTTTAAATACAAAATTGATTTTATAAATTTATTGGCAAATACAATGCAATTATTGAAATGTAACTATAAAGCTGGAATATAATCCCATACACAAATAAAATTAATTAATTTCGCTAGACGTATGCATTTATTATCATATGATCCAAGCATTGATCATTTACACAATTCTTCGACAATTTTGTAATGAACCCAAGGCAATGTGGTATAACAAATTTCTACTGCAAGTTCTGTAACTTACGCGTCGGTCATTTGCTTCTGCTCTCTGAAAAATTTATTGGCAAATACAATGCAATTATTGAAATGTAACTATAAAGCTGGAATATAAGCCCATACACAAATAAAATTAATTAATTTCACTAGACGTATGCATTTATTATCATATGATCCAAGCATTGATCATTTACACAATTCTTCGGCAATTTTGTAATGGGCCCAAGGCAATGCGGTATAACAAATTTCGACTGCAAGTTCTGTAACTTACGCGTCGGTCAAACTTTTAGCCATTTGCTTCTGCTTTTATAAGTTTATTTTCAAAATGCAATACAATTGTTAAAATGTAACTATAGAGTTAGAATATAAGTACACGCAGATTAATATGCATTTTATTATCATACGATCCAGTATTGTAAATAATTTATTTTAAAATACAAAATTGATTTTATAAATGTATTGGCAAATACAATGCAATTATTGAAATGTAACTATAAAGCTGGAATATAAGCCCATACACAAATAAAATTAATTTATTTCACTAGGCGTATGCATTTATTATCATATGATCCAAGCATTGATCATTTACACAATTCTTCGGCAATTTTGTAATGAGCTCAAGGCAATGTGGTATAACAAATTTCTACTGCAAGTTCTGTAACCTACGCGTCGGTCCTTTGCTTCTGTTCTCCAAAATTTCAAACATCGAACAATAAAAAAACATTTATAACAGCCAATTCTTAAACATAACTATAGAGTTAGAATATAAGCACATTTACAAATATAGAAGGCGCACATTAGAAAATATATTTTGCAAAATAAGTATAAAATTAGCGCATTTCGCTAGACGCAGATTAATATGCATTTTATTATCATACGATCCAGTATTGATAATAATTTATTTTAAAATACAAAATTGATTTTATAAACTTATTGGCAAATACAATGCAATTATTGAAATGTAGATATAATGCTGGAATATTGACAAATGGGAATTATATTTGACAAATAGTGAAACACAATTGATGTACGGTGAAAAGCAATCGGAAAACTCTGTATTTAAGGTTAAATTTATTTTAATCTAGTTTCCCGCAAATTTTGTAATATTTCAAAAGACGTTTTGAGGTCTGATCTAATACTCGCATTAACCCTAAGATAATACTTGTGAATTTCTTTTAAATGCCATAAAATTATTTGAGGCAACTCAGCGTCGGTAAAATAAGAATGAAATTCTTGCAATAAGAGAACACGTTCGGCTGTTTTAGTAGCATGGCAAATCAAATCTAGTTTCTCGTAATTTTAGCAATATTTTAAATGCATTTTTGAGTTCTGCTCTAATGTTGCTATGAACTTGAACATAATGCTCACGAATGTCTCTTAATCGATCGGAAATTAGTTGAGCTAAATAGTCGTCAGAATAATTTGCGAGAGTTTCTCGCATGAAGGCGACAAGATCCACTGTTATAATAGCATTAAAAACGCTACATTCGTCAGCGCAACTTTTAGATAGTTGAGCAACTCCGCCAGAAGTCGACTGTCAAAATACCAATGTATGCGACCGTTGCATTTTTCTACACGCCGATCTATGTCTATGTTTAACTCGGGGGAATTATGCGCCATTACAGCAATGAAATAAAATTTAGCAAAATTTTTATATAAATTTCTAAATGTAACTACTTACTAATAAAAGTAAATACACAGGAATTAAAAATATTTACGTATTTTCGCAGCCTCGAGCAGATATATTCCTCAGCGTCAGAATTTTTCTACACCGATTTGCCTTTTTTCCTCTTCCGACCTCTCGCTTTCAAGCCTTCGGCAAATTTCAGCTGCGCCACGGCCTGGTTGGGGATTGTTTTCCAGTCTGTATAATTTAAAAAATTAAATATACATTTTTATAGTTAAGAACGCTAGTTACGCTAGAATTCATAGTTAAATTTATTTTAATGTTTAAAATGGTTTGAATTCTAATCGAATATTTTCAATAATAGCTTCTCCACAAGTAGCGAGCGCTGCTTTTTTTTTGCAAAACTTTCTCTAAAAATTATGCCGCACAATAAAAATATACTTGCTACTTGCGCTCCGACTCCTAGCATGCACACTACTTACTCTAACACAAAGTAAAACTAAAATTAAAAATATTTACGCGCATATTCCTCAGCGTCAGAATTTTTCTACCCGATTTGCATTTTTCCTCTTTCGTCCCTCGCTCAAGCCTTCGGAAAATTTCAGCTGCACCGCGGTGTGATTCGCCGACAGCTGTGGACACTTTTGACTTCTTGACAAGTTATCAGGACAGAATGTCGACGCACTGTAGTAATTTTATTCTTGGGAGAACCGAAGCAAATGACCGGCACGTTAGTTACAGAACTTGCAGTAGAAATTTACCACAGTGAATAATATATATATATATTCCCCCACACACACAGGTCCAGTTAGGTGCACCCTTCGGTTCGACTTTTTTATCCTACACCTGATCCACGTAATAAAATATGCAAGATACGGTGGTTAAATCTCGCGATTCGCGGCAGCCGGATGTATATATTTACACTAGAAAAGGGTGATATTTATTTAGGAGAAAAGATTGCTGGAGATATTAGCCTCTGCATGCATGCTCGAATCGAGATGCGCGATAATCGATGTCAACTGCGGTTGATCCATGAAGTAGAATATATTTCCGGCTTATTTATTCAATCGATGGTAGAAACGGATGCAAGGTGTTTACACCCCCCATTCACAAGCCTGACCCCTGTTATTTATACCTCGAAGAGGCGCATTAACACATCCCGATTTAAAATAATTCAAAATTCATGCAGGGAGTTTATTATAACGTACAATATGTGTAAATGCGCTTTATTTTAAAATACAATATGGAAACGTTGCTGTGTATATTAAAAAAAAAAGACATAAAGCATGCCCCATAAGTAGCCGAACTAAATTAAACAGCAGATGTTTCAGTAACAGCAGAAATTTCAAAACCAATTTTATTTATATTTTCAAACGTTATCCGCATTCATTTTCGCTACTACTCCAACATGTATTGCAAATATCTTTAAACGTTTGAAATGTCATATCCTGTAGAACATTAATAAAATGTTTATTTTCTAATTAATGATTACATATTTACGCGGTTATTAGCAGGTGTTAAAAAACGTACAAAAATAACAATGTGTCAGGGCAGTTTAATTTTTTTTTAGCCTAACCAAACCATCGACAGCTAAATACAATTAATGTCATAAGTACGACTGAACTTCCAATGTTATAGTAAATTTAAAAGTGGTTTGCTATATTTAATCAGAAATATATAGCAAACCGCTGTTACAATAGAAAATTAATCAACATACACCACCGGCATTAGCTAATTAATATTAATTGTACCGATATACAATGATTTCATTATTTCGGCATGCACCTTACTTAATCGCTATGCAGCTAAACTTACAATTAGCCTCTTATACATACTACACACTGGAAACATTCTGAAACTCTCATGGCATGTGACAAAATAATTTGGGCACGGCATTAATTAAGGAATTTAGGCACCTAATCGAAACAATTTATATTTAATAATGAGTTGAACATGAAGCTTCAAGGCGCAAATAAAACAATTATTGTGTTATGATAGATCTCATTCGTGCTTTCGAGGCTAAACTGCAAGTTTTCCGCAAACTTGGAAAAAAAAAAGAACTTCCAATGTTATAGTAAATTTAAAAGTGGTTTGCTATATTTAATCAGAAATATATTAGAAAATATATTTTGCAAAATAAGCATAAAATTAGCGCATTTCGCTAGACGCAGATTAATATACATTTTATTATCATACGATCCAGTATTGATAATAATTTATTTTAAAATACAAAATTGATTTTATAAATTTATTGGCAAATACAGCGCAATTATTGAAATGTAGCTATAATGCTGGAATATTGACAAATGGGAATTACATTTGACAAATAGTGAAACGCAATTGATGCACGGTGAAAGCAATCGGAAAACTCTGTATTTAAGGTTAAATTTATTTTAATCTAGTTTCCCGCAAATTTTTGTAATATTTCAAAAGACGTTTTGAGGACTGATCTAATACTCGCATTAGCCCTAAGATAATACTTGCGAATTTCTTTTAAATGCCTTAAAATTATTTGAGGTAACTCAGCGTCTGCAAAATAAGAATGAAATTCTTGCAATGAGAGAACACGTTCGGCTGTTTTAGTTCTCTGTTATACCTATACATACCCTTATTAACATTATGTAGTTGCGAATCGGAATGGATATTCTAGCCTTATATCTACGGTGGAATCTTTCAAAGATTCTTGCTGTTTATAACAATCTATTACGAAGATTGGGCAAGTTTTGTAGTCGCTGTAATTAAACAAACGCTTATTCGGCTCTTTTCCATAGCACTTTTCGCGGAAACGGCTGTAATTTAGAAATGCTGGCACATAATCGCTGCTATCAAAATCGAGATGCACTTTTAGATCGGTCACGCTTGAATGCATAGTCGGTCGGATTTCCGCTTTGGGAACCTGATATTTATCTCTCTCAGCAAGGTAGCCCTCATCTTGAGTAAAAATATGCACTTCCAGTTGCCGCGCATCTCGCAACATCTCACAGCATAACACCTGAATTTTTATATTTTAAATCGTATGGCAGCGCTGACGTATTTTATCTTAGCCGGCCCTATGCGCGAACACCCAAACATTTAATAAGAAAGATTCCACCGTAGATATAAGGCTAGAACAAGGGCGGCGGACCTTTATTCATCTACGCACCATTTTTCTAAAGAAACGTTTAATGAGGCCATGACGTGCCATCAAACAATCTTGACTCCAGTTCAGCTTGCATTCTGCTAAAAGTAGCGAAGTATGAAGCTAATATAAATTATTTAGCATCTTATTTGCAACAGCGGAAGTCGTACTAATTTTTCTTTCATTTAAATAAACATAACGTTACTATTGCTGTACAAAATATATATTTTTGGCTGCAAATAAAAAGTGTTAAATTGATAGTATTTAGTTTTATATTTTCTCCATCTAATCGCTAAGTCAAGATTGTTTGATGGCACGTCATGACCTCATTAAACGTTTCTTTAGAAAAATGGTGCGTAGATGAATAAAGGTCCGCCGCCCCTGTTCTAGCCTTATATCTACGGTGGAATCTTTCTTATTAAATGTTTGGGTGTTCGCGCATAGGGCCGGCTAAGATAAAATACGTCAGCGCTGCCATACGATTTAAAATATAAAAAATGCAGGTGTTATGCTGTGAGATGTTGCGAGATGCGCGGCAACTGGAAGTGCATATTTTTACTCAAGATGAGGGCTACCTTGCTGAGAGAGATAAATATCAGGTTCCCAAAGCGGAAATCCGACCGACTATGCATTCAAGCGTGACCGATCTAAAAGTGCATCTCGATTTTGATAGCAGCGATTATGTGCCAGCATTTCCGCGAAAAGTGCTATGGAAAAGAGTCGAATAAGCGTTTGTTTAATTACAGCGACTACAAAACTTGCCCAATCTTCGTAATAGATTGTTCTAAACAGCAAGAATCTTTGAAAGATTCCACCGTAGATATAAGGCTAGAATATCCATTCCGATTCGCAACTACATAATGTTAATAAGGGTATGTATAGGTATAACAGAGAACTAAAACAGCCGAACGTGTTCTCTCATTGCAAGAATTTCATTCTTATTTTGCAGACGCTGAGTTACCTCAAATAATTTTATGGCATTTAAAAGAAATTTGCAAGTATTATCTTAGGGCTAATGCGAGTATTAGATCAGTCCTCAAAACGTCTTTTGAAATATTACAAAAATTTGCGGGAAACTAGATTAAAATAAATTTAACCTTAAATACAGAGTTTTCCGATTGCTTTCACCGTGCATCAATTGCGTTTCACTATTTGTCAAATGTAATTCCCATTTGTCAATATTCCAGCATTATAGCTACATTTCAATAATTGCGCTGTATTTGCCAATAAATTTATAAAATCAATTTTGTATTTTAAAATAAATTATTATCAATACTGGATCGTATGATAATAAAATGTATATTAATCTGCGTCTAGCGAAATGCGCTAATTTTATGCTTATTTTTCAAAATATATTTTCTAATATATTTCTGATTAAATATAGCAAACCACTTTTAAATTTACTATAACATTGGAAGTTCTTTTTTTTTTCCAAGTTTGCGGAATACTTGCAGTTTAGCCTCGAAAGCACGAATGAGATCTATCATAACACAATAATTGTTTTATTTGCGCCTTGAAGCTTCATGTTCAACTCATTGTTAAATATAAATTGTTTCGATTAGGTGCCTAAATTCCTTAATTAATGCCGTGCCCAAATTATTTTGTCACATGCCATGAGAGTTTCAGAATGTTTCCAGTGTGTAGTATGTATAAGAGGCTAATTGTAAGTTTAGCTGCATAGCGATTAAGTAAAGTGCATGCCGAAATAATGAAATCATTGTATATCGGTGCAATTAATATTAATTAGCTAATGCCGGTGGTGTATGTTGATTAATTTTCTATTGTAACAGCGGTTTGCTATATATTTCTGATTAAATATAGCAAACCACTTTTAAATTTACTATAACATTGGAAGTTCAGTCGTACTTATGACATTAATTGTATTTAGCTGTCGATGGTTTGGATAGGCTAAAAAAAATTAAACTGCCCTGACACATTGTTATTTTTGTACGTTTTTTAACACCTGCTAATAACCGCGTAAATATGTAATCATTAATTAGAAAATAAACATTTTATTAATGTTCTACAGGATATGACATTTCAAACGTTTAAAGATATTTGCAATACATGTTGGAGTAGTAGCGAAAATAAATGCGGATAACGTTTGAAAATATAAATAAAATTGGTTTTGAAATTTCTGCTGTTACTGAAACATCTGCTGTTTAATTTAGTTCGGCTACTTATGGGGCATGCTTTATGTCTTTTTTTTTTTAATATACACAGCAACGTTTCCATATGGTATTTTAAAATAAAGCGCATTTACACATATTGTACGTTATAATAAACTCCCTGCATGAATTTTGAATTATTTTAAATCGGGATGTGTTAATGCGCCTCTTCGAGGTATAAATAACAGGGGTCAGGCTTGTGAATGGGGGTGTAAACACCTTGCATCCGTTTCTACCATCGATTGAATAAATAAGCCGGAAATATATTCTACTTCATGGATCAACCGCAGTTGACATCGATTATCGCGCATCTCGATTCGAGCATGCATGCAGAGGCTAATATCTCCAGCAATCTTTTCTCCTAAATAAATATCACCCTTTTCTAGTGTAAATATATACATCCGGCTGCCGCGAATCGCGAGATTTAACCACCGTATCTTGCATATTTTATTACGTGGATCAGGTGTAGGATAAAAAAGTCGAACCGAAGGGTGCACCTAACTGGACCTGTGTGTGTGGGGGAAAATATATATATATTATTCACTGTGGTAAATTTCTACTGCAAGTTCTGTAACTAACGTGCCGGTCATTTGCTTCGGTTCTCCCAAGAATAAAATTACTACAGTGCGTCGACATTCTGTCCTGATAACGTGTCAAGAAGTCAAAAGTGTCCACAGCTGTCGGCGAATCACACCGCGGTGCAGCTGAAATTTTCCGAAGGCTTGAGCGAGGGACGAAAGAAGAAAAAATGCAAATCGGGTAGAAAAATTCTGACGCTGAGGAATATGCGCGTAAATATTTTTAATTTTAGTTTTACTTTGTGTTAGAGTAAGTAGTGTGCATGCTAGGAGTCGAGCGCAAGTAGCAAGTATATTTTTATTGTGCGGCATAATTTTTAGAGAAAGTTTTGCAAAAAAAAAGCAGCGCTCGCTACTTGTGGAGAAGCTATTATTGAAAATATTCGATTAGAATTCAAACCATTTTAAACAATAAAATAAATTTAACTATGAATTCTAGCGTAACTAGCGTTCTTAACTATAAAAAAGTATATTTAATTTTTTAAATTATACAGACTGGAAAACAATCCCCAACCACGCCGTGGCGCAGCTGAAATTTGCCGAAGGCTTGAGAGCGAGAGGTCGGAAGAGGAAAAAAGGCAAATCGGTGTAGAAAAATTCTGACGCTGAGGAATATATCTGCTCGAGGCTGCGAAAATACGTAAATATTTTTAATTTCTGTATATTTACTTTTATTAGTAAGTAGTTACATTTAGAAATTTATATAAAAATTTTGCTAAATTTTATTTCATTGCTGTAATGGCGCATAATTCCCCCGAGTTAAACATAGACATAGATCGGCGTGTAGAAAAATGCAACGGTCGCATACATTGGTATTTTGACAAACAGTCGACTTCTGGCGGAGTTGCTCAACTATCTAAAAGTTGCGCTGACGAATGTAGCGTTTTTAATGCTATTATAACAGTGGATCTTGTCGCCTTCATGCGAGAAACTCTCGCAAATTATTCTGACGACTATTTAGCTCAACTAATTTCCGATCGATTAAGAGACATTCGTGAGCATTATGTTCAAGTTCATAGCAACATTAGAGCAGAACTCAAAAATGCATTTAAAATATTGCTAAAATTACGAGAAACTAGATTTGATTTGCATGCTACTAAAACAGCCGAACGTGTTCTCTTATTGCAAGAATTTCATTCTTATTTTACCGACGCTGAGTTGCCTCAAATAATTTTATGGCATTTAAAAGAAATTCACAAGTATTATCTTAGGGTTAATGCGAGTATTAGATCAGACCTCAAAACGTCTTTTGAAATATTACAAAATTTGCGGGAAACTAGATTAAAATAAATTTAACCTTAAATACAGAGTTTTCCGATTGCTTTTCACCGTACATCAATTGTGTTTCACTATTTGTCAAATATAATTCCCATTTGTCAATATTCCAGCATTATATCTACATTTCAATAATTGCATTGTATTTGCCAATAAGTTTATAAAATCAATTTTGTATTTTAAAATAAATTATTATCAATACTGGATCGTATGATAATAAAATGCATATTAATCTGCGTCTAGCGAAATGCGCTAATTTTATACTTATTTTGCAAAATATATTTTCTAATGTGCGCCTTCTATATTTGTAAATGTGCTTATATTCTAACTCTATAGTTATGTTTAACAATTGGCTGTTATAAATGTTTTTTTATTGTTCGATGTTTGAAATTTTGGAGAACAGAAGCAAAGGACCGACGCGTAGGTTACAGAACTTGCAGTAGAAATTTGTTATACCACATTGCCTTGAGCTCATTACAAAATTGCCGAAGAATTGTGTAAATGATCAATGCTTGGATCATATGATAATAAATGCATACGCCTAGTGAAATAAATTAATTTTATTTGTGTATGGGCTTATATTCCAGCTTTATAGTTACATTTCAATAATTGCATTGTATTTGCCAATACATTTATAAAATCAATTTTGTATTTTAAAATAAATTATTTACAATACTGGATCGTATGATAATAAAATGCATATTAATCTGCGTGTACTTATATTCTAACTCTATAGTTACATTTTAACAATTGTATTGCATTTTGAAAATAAACTTATAAAAGCAGAAGCAAATGGCTAAAAGTTTGACCGACGCGTAAGTTACAGAACTTGCAGTCGAAATTTGTTATACCGCATTGCCTTGGGCCCATTACAAAATTGCCGAAGAATTGTGTAAATGATCAATGCTTGGATCATATGATAATAAATGCATACGTCTAGTGAAATTAATTAATTTTATTTGTGTATGGGCTTATATTCCAGCTTTATAGTTACATTTCAATAATTGCATTGTATTTGCCAATAAACTTTTCGGAGAGCAGAAGCAAATGACCGACGCGTAAGTTACAGAACTTGCAGTAGAAATTTGTTATACCACATTGCCTTGGGTTCATTACAAAATTGTCGAAGAATTGTGTAAATGATCAATGCTTGGATCATATGATAATAAATGCATACGTCTAGCAAAATTAATTAATTTTATTTATCTACAACTGCTTGGATAAGTACTTATTACGTCACTCATTTGACACTATTTCAGTTACGTAATGAAGCTCATTACACCACTGGTGATGTAATTAAAGAAATCCACATATAAACATTAATCAAATCAATTTTTATTAAAAATTACACACCACATTTTAAATGCAAAAGACAGACAAAGCAGGTCAATCAATGAAAATTAAGAAAAAATATAATTACATATTATATTAAGCAAAACAAAGATAATAACTTAAGCCTAACTTATTTGTTATATATTTTAATAATAACATTTTTACATTTAGATAGATGAATGCCAGACGAAGTCAACTGATTTGCAATTTTGTTAATTATGCTTAAATTTTGATTGCAAGCACTTGTTGTAGCTTCAGTGTCAGCAATCTCTTCTCCAAGAATTTTTGAAGCTATTCTTTTGTTATTTTCAATTGAAGTCTCAATATACCCTTCAGAAACTGTGTTGGACCTTCAACCACCATGCGGTTTCACAGTTAGAAGATCTGCTCCCGAGTCTGCTAAAAGTGAAGTGGAAGATCGCCTAAAGCATTGTACCGTATATTCTTGAAGATTTGGTAATTTGAGAAAGGAGGCAATCTTCTTTGGTATGCTACCAAATGTATTTATTCCAACTGGAAGCTTTGTGCAGTTACCGCTTCAGTATCCGACAAAAAACCTTACGTGGTCTGCATAATTAGGACGCAAGGCCAGGTATTTTCGAATTATTTGAACCATATTTACTCCCTCAATTCCCCCAGAAGTAACAAAGAATTCTCGGGAAACGTTGGTTTTTGTGTTTGGTATGAAGATATGGAAAACCTGTCCTTCATCCTTTACGTTTTTCAACTGCAGATTAGTTAGCTCTTCCTTCCTGCAAGCACCTCCTAGTCCAATGATCAACGCAACCTTAAAGATGAATTTATGAATTTCATTGTACCTTACATCTTAAAAAGCTTCCTACCTTTGTTAGCAAAAATGTTTTATCGTTCGCTTCTTGTAAGAATTTTATAACATCCTGTTTTGTTAATATTCTGGATTTTTTGGGTTTGTACCCCGCCGACTGCTTTTTTAAAAAAGCCACTAAATTATGAAATTTACTGATATCAACATTTTGCTACATAGAAATTGTTGCTCGCAATGCCCAGAGGCTGGAGGACTTGTAATTCTTCGCTAATTCTTCGAAAAATGCCAACAATACCTTCTCTTTTGCTTCATTTTTGATTTTCTTTGATGTACACCATTCACTGAACCGTTTATAAAATTGCTCGTACTTCTTTTTTTATTTATCCGGTAAAAGTAACGAAACCGCATTTGCAGCAGCTTCTTCAATGTCTGAAGGCAGACTTTCTGATTCACTCATTATTTTCCACTATATTCACAAAATTTGTTGGAAAAATAATTTAGCACTGCAGCTTGTTTATAACAAATCTGACTAGTTGCCATAGTATCGAATAATCTTTGGGGCCTTTTTGAATAAGAACATATAAAATTTACTTCTGACATTTGCCTACTAAAATATTTTTGAAAACGACAGATCTAACATTTTTCTTAACGCACTTTTCTCAATTTTGGGCAGTTGTAGATAAAATTTTGTACAATACACGTGTGATAATGCATCATTAATATACTTGTGTGCTTACATAACTCGTGCTACGCACTCGTTTGTAACTTGAACACACGTATATTAATGATGCTGTTATCCCACTTGTATAGTAAATAACTATTGTGTATGGGATTATATTCCAGCTTTATAGTTACATTTCAATAATTGCATTGTATTTGCCAATAAATTTATAAAATCAATTTTGTATTTAAAAATTAATGCATATGAATCTGCGCCTAGCGAAATGTGATAATTTTATACTTATTTTTGCAAATATATTTTCTAATATGTACTTCCTATATTTGTGTGTGTACTTATATTCTACCTCTATAGTTACATTTTAATAATTGTATTGCATTTTGAAAATAAATTTATAAAAACAATTTTGTATTTTATTCTATGCGTGTGAAATGCGCTAATTTTATACTTATTTTTGCAAATATATTTTCTAATATGCATTTTCTATATTTGTGCGTGTACTTATATTCTACCTCTATAGTTGCATTTTAATAATTGTATTGCATTTTGAAAATAAATTTATAAAACAATTTTGTATTTTTATTCTATGCGTGTGTATCTGCATGCGTGCTACACGAATTATTATATTAATATAAGAGTTGAAGTGCTGACTGGTTGGCATGTACGTTGACACCAACGTGCAGGTATAGTAAATAAAACAAGAAATTAACTTAATATAGCATTTATTTTCTTAAACGTAAATTACATTTCAAGCCTACTAGTATCTAGCCTAAAATGGTAGAGCGCCGAGGGTGACTGCTATGCGTTGAATATTGAGGCTGGAAAGGTAGTATGCGATTTCATTGAAAGTATAACAACTTCTTATACATCTTTATTGTTTCTTCTAAATCTAAAGGTTAATCAGATGCCTTTTCGGATGGTTGCGATATGCCCAGGTGTTTGTGCATCGGATCCATTTGAATTGTTCTATGCTACGCCTTATTATAAACATGACTACATTTTGAAGTATATCGAGCCTAGGAGGTTAATAATAATAATAATAATAAAAATATGTTACGATGATGATTACAGCGGGCTAGACCGATTTTCGCTCGCTCGCTGCTGAGGCAGCCAAATCAATAATCGATTGCAAATAGGTAGTATGCGCGCAAACAAAAAGCAAGAGATCAGCAATTGGCCGCAAGTTGATAACGCTTAAGGTGCATTATTTAAAAGAATTTTTTAAGATTGACTGTTTAATAAAATACAAGTGTTCATGTTATAAATTCACGCGTTAATTTAAAACATTTTTCGCTGAAATTATTTGTACATTTAGCGCATTTTAAATAAGTCTTGTTTGTTTGGCCGAACGCTTGCTGCAGAAATTTCAATCCGAAACCTGTCGCAGCGATTTATAATTGCAAATAATGCATTTTAATCTGCTCCTTCTATATTTCCTTATATGTTTTATATTGTATTTACATAGCAATACTTGTATTGTATCATATGTTAATAAATTTATATTAATCTACATCTCCTTAAATGGAACAATTTAGCATTATTAACTTGAATTGCATTATTGTTTGTTTTATTTGACTTGCACGCACGATGAAGAACTTGTTGTAAAAACTTGCTACGTTGGCGGCTACTTGCAGGCATAGGAAATAAAGCAAGAAATTAACTTAATAGATCATTTATTTTCTTAAACGTAAATTACATTTCAATAGCGCTAAATTAAGTATTCCACATAATTCTTCAAATAAAATAAATAAAAAGGCATTCGTAAAAATGATTTTAAATAGCGTAACTTATAGTTGAATCCTTTAGATTATATGCAGCAGGGTCAGGTTTTGTGAAATTTTGCAATGTTAAATAATTCAAACGATCACTTAATAAATTTATATTAATCTACATCTCCTTATATATATATATATATTGCGAGTTTTCTTACGACTGTCGTCGTCTCTCGCACCCTCTGCGCCACTCTGTTCTATTCTCCCACTGATTATCATCAAGATTTCTACTTCTCATGGCTTCTTGTACCCCTTTCATCCAGGTATTTCTAGGTCTTCCCCTCTTCCGTTTTTCTGGAGGAACCCATTCCCATAATCTTTTTGGCCATCTATCGTCAGGCATTCTTCTGAGATGACCGTACCACGACAACTGTTTTCTCTCTATGGTGTTTATAATATTGGTGTCAATTCCCATTCGATTTTTTATTTCTTCATTTGTTACGTGTTCGAGGCGTGACACTCTACAGCTTCGTCGAAGACAATCCATCTCCAATGCTTGTAGTCGTGCTCTCTCCTTAAATAGAACAATTTAGCACTATTAACTTGAATTGCATTTAGCATTATTAACTTGAATTGCATTATTGTTTGTTTTATTTGACTTGCACACACGATGAAGAACTTGTTGTAGAAACTTGCTACGTTGGCGGCTGCTTGCAAGCATAGAAAATAAAGCAAGAAATTAACTTAATAGATCATTTATTTTCTTAAACGTAAATTACATTTCAATAGCGCTAAATTAAGTATTCCACATAATTCTTCAAATAAAATAAATAAATAGGCACTCGTAACAATTATTTTAAATAGCGTAACTTATAGTTGAATCCTTTAGATTATATGGAGCAGGGTCAGGTTTTGTGAAATTTTGCAATGTTAAATAATTCAAACGATCAGTTAATAAATTTATATTAATCTACATCTCCTTAAATGGAACAATTTAGCATTATTAACTTAAATTGCATTATTGTTTGTTTTATTTGACTTGCACACACAATGAAGAACTTGTTGTAGAAACTCGTCGGAATTTTTCTATCCCGATTTGCCTTGTCCCTCATCCGCCCCCTCGCTCAAGTTTTCGACAAATTTCAGCTGTGCCGGCGGTGTGGTTTGGGAATGGTCTTCCAATCTGTATAATTTTAAAAATTAGATATACATTTTTATAGTTAAGAATGTTTTTTTGTTTTAGTTCAATCACTTGTTACGTTAGAATTCATAGTTAAATTTATTTTAATCTAGTTTCGCCGCAAATTTAACAATATTTAAAATGGTTTGAATTCTAATCGAATATTTCCAATAATTTTAAAATAGCTTCTCTACAAGTGCCGAACAACTATTTACTAATGCAAAGCAAATGCAAAAAAAAATATTTACATGTTTTCCAAAGGCTCTCGAGAAATTTCTACAGCCGTTTCTTCACTTTCGAAGACTTCACTTTGGGAGTCGCTATTAAGCTGCGCGTCGTCTTCTACAAATGTCAGTGACGGGGTTGGGAATTGTTTTCCAACCTGCTCGAGCCCCAAAAACACCAGGTACAGCCGCCGTTTGTTCAAAGATGTTATATCATCTTCCGTGAGGGCATCTACTAGTCTTTTCGGTAAAAACAGGGTGCCATGCTCCAATTCGCATAAAATAAATTTGAAGCCGCCTAGTTTGGCAAATCCCGACTTCAGTTTTAAAATGTGGTATTTTCTGTTTAATTCCAACTCTCCAGCCTGCAGCTTCACCTTCCGGGAAATGACGCTAACATTATTCAATTTGTTTAGATCCATTTTAAATTTGATTAATCGCTACTCACAGAGAACAGCTTTGTAAGAGCGGATAGTAGCTTGCAATTGTCGGCACTTTTGGATTCTTGATACACTATCACAGCCGAATTTCGACGCACTGTAGCAATTTTGTTATTCTTCGATGGCTGAAATTTCGGAGAACTGAAGCTAATGGCTAAAAGTTTGAACGGGCACGTAAGTTACAGAATTTGCAGTAGAAATTTGTTACAGTGAATGCTAGATATATATATATATATGTTTTCTGCACAAGTCGAGATCTTTTAGTGATAAATAGTATACAAGTGGAGATCCGTTTGAACAAGTCGAGATCCAAATTGGATCTCGCCTTGTTTCTATGTGTATCTCGTGTTTTTCCAATTAATGCAAGTGAGGGTAGTGCGCCTCTAAATTTTAGTCCGGATCTCATTTTGTCCATTTTTATCAATTTTTATACAGGAATAGTTACACTAAACGCGCTAAAGAGGGCGCTCCACAAGTTATACAGTGTTTGACATTTTATGCACAACCTGAGATCCTGCATATTCGGCAACGTCGCGTCGGTAATTAGATCTTACACATATGAGCCAAGGCGAGTATTTCCTAGTAATGGGCAAATACGGGATCTTTTAAAATATATAAGTTGCATTTTATTAATGTTTGTTGTTTCAATTTATTTTTATGGGAGACTTTGAGTAACAACATGTCTACATATACACAAACAAACCAATAGTTTGGTTGTGGTATGTTGATGATGTTTTTGCAATTTGGCCATATTGTATTGACGATATATTTCTTGAACATATTAACAATAAAAAAAAAATCAAATTCACATTAGAAGCATAACAATACGTTGAATTACTTTTTTCTGATATACTAATGACGCGAAGAACAAATACTTTTTAAACATCAGCATACCGCAAGAAAACCAACGCCAATAGGTTCTTAATTTTAACTCCAATCATCACAAAAACATAAAGACAGATGTTGTAAAAAGTATTTACGATAGAGTCAAGGTTAATTGAACTAATAATGAAATCTTCAAAATAAAGAAAGGATTTATTATAAATGTTTTAAATGATAACGGTTATTCCGAGACTCTTGTTCAGAACATTTTTGATGTACGAAACAATAACACGCATGTATTTTACATAAGATATATTTTGCTGTAATTGTCACTGTTAGATTGTCTTTTGTTTTTGACTTATGACGTTAGCGATACCTTTTTAAATTAAAACCCTAACTTTTTATTATGAATTTGGACAAAGCATGAAATTCTAGGACGCTAAAAAAAGTATGATACTGTATTTTGAAATTTTCGAGAACATCGTACCGTCACCACATTCCCTCAATACTAAAATTTGAATTCGTTCTTTTTCACTGAAATATCGCAAAATTATTTATTTTATTAAGAGCACACAACAAAAACAGATAAACAAACTATGAAGAACTGTCATAATTTTAGGGCTAACTCATTGTTTCATACTACTTGATTTTTATTCGATTTTTGTTTTAATATTTAAAGCGATGTTCTCGAAAATTTCAGTATTCCGTGTGAATGCGGAAAAAACTTAATCGGTGAAACATCAAGGCCTTTAGAAATTAGGGTTGAATAATACCAAAATTTAATTAAGAAATACCAGATTGACCAATCTAAAATAGCAGAACATGCTTGGAACAACAACCACGAAATACATTGGCATAACACAAAAATGTTATTTATAGAATCGATATTAACTAGACGTGAAATTAAAGAAGCTGCGTATATTTTACTAAACAAAGACGAATGCGTGTCCACACATTTAGTTGATTTAAATACTAGTTGCCTATCCATTCTTAAAGAAGTATTCAAGTAGGCGGTTGTCAGTGTCACACTGTTTTATTGGGGAGGTTAGTCGCACTCTGCTAGATTTCCAATAAAATAAGCTAAACTCTCATAGTTAATTTAACAGTTAATTGTTGTAAATGGAAGTAGATTTGTCTTCTGAAACGTTCATGTTCTGATATTTTTATTTTGTGGTATGGCGAAATATATTTAAAATAGCACGATTACTATTAATATTATGTTATATGTACCTACTAGAAAGCGTTCGCCAGCCTACATCTGGCCCTGCCAGCGTAAAGAAACGGTTAACAATAAAAATGCTTGCTTAACCTGGTAGCCAGCCTACGTTCGGCCCAGTATGCGTGCCCTTCATGCTGCGTGTTGCGGCGCGATCGGCATGTGCGCGCGCCTGCTTACGGTCTGGACTGCCGGCGGCCGGCATCGGCTCTTATAATATAAGATACACCGGAAAATTTGAATTTCGGATTATTTTTAGTAGATTCAACCATTTTTGGGAACTTTTCAATTGAAATCGAAAGCTTAAAAATGTGCATTGAGGCGTATTTTGTTCCAGAGTGCCTTTAATCAAAGAGTACACTCGATAACCTTTTTATTACTATACGATTTACACAAAATTAATAGTTGGCTGTTGGAGATCATCATTGCTATTTGGTAGCAATTTCAAATATTTTTTTTGTTTTTGGTTAAACCGGATGTACATTATGCATTTTTTGGTTATATTTTTAAATTCTTCATCTTTTTCTCTTGTATGTATAGAATTTCAGTGGGATTCTATAAAAAGTTTTGCCCAAAATCGCGTCTAAGGATTGGTAATTTTATTCGGTTATACAGACAGCAAGCACCGTCGATCCAATAACTTTCTCAACATGTTCACAGTTTTGTAAAACACACGCCTCTGATTTCTTTCGGAGTTCTTGGTTGGTTTCTTTGCCTTTCTCATGGGATGATAACTGGGCACATCTGATTTTATTTTCTAAATAATTTAGATTAAAATAGAAAAAATCCAAAGGTGTGAGATCAGGTGATCTTGGAAGCAATTCCACAGGTCCATTGTTTGCAAGCAAACAGCCATTAACGCAGCATTGGGGTATTCCCAAACAATAAAGGCGGAACGGACGCGCAGTGAAATCGTACCGGTAAAATCTCATAAACGGGACGATCTCACCTGATTTTTGCAAAGTGGTAGTATAACATAGTAAAAGAGAAAGTAAGCAACAAAAAAAAATCGGAAATCTCAGTTATAACAATACGAAATAAATGGACGTGAATACGTGTAAGTGTATTGCAGCGTAAGCCACGCTGAGAGGCGACCTTATCGAATTTAGAGAATCTGAAGTAACCACATAAAGATGTTTAGGAGATGAACAAAAAAGAAAAAAGACAGGGAGCTAGATAGCATCACGGTAAAGAAAATTTTCGGAAGGAGAAAAAAAATAATCAGGTAGCCAGACCAAAATAGACAACCAAACCAGGAAAATGAAGTAAACATGGGCGATTGAGAAGTTGTAAAAATATGATGAAGGAAATTATGGAACAAATATAAAAAATACGTAAAAAAATTAAAAATTAAGAGATGAAATCAGGAAAAAGGAGCTGTAATAAAGGCAGTAATAAACCAGATCCTAAGCAGGGAAGTAAGAATACAAACAAATGTAAAAAATGTGAACATCATAGGCAAGAGAAAAACAGGGGGAAATAATTAGTATAGAGATGAAATCCTAAGACAAAGAACAACAGGTTATATAAGATAAAAATGATCCCAAGGGAAAGAAGAATACATTGATCATGAAATGACGTTAGTAGAAAGAAACATGCAAGCGTAAATCAGAAAAATAAAAAGAGAAGAGCAAAAGGAAAACAAATCAAAGTAGGATATAAGAAGATAACAATGAATGGGCCCTATTTGAAGAAATAATAAGAATAATAAGAAACTTTCTTATTGGAAGTGAATATTTCTTTACCGGAAACCTTCCAAATGAACATTTTTCAAAGTGAAGCTTTCGAGGCTGCTCATAACTAGCATTTCCATTTGGACAAAATAAAAAATAATAGTTATTTATATATTAAGAGCATAATGGCCAGATTATAGACACGATACATACAACGTTTTATTTTAGTTTGGTTATCGAAATGGACAAAAATTAAGAATTCGGTATTTTGGGCACAGGCTGGTGCTGTGCATTTTTGGTGTGCTGTGATTTCTTTGTAGGTTGTTGATATTGCTATATTAGATTGTTGGATTGTTGATATCTGTTTTATTGATTACCAATTTTATAGACTTTCGGCCCATAAAAGCCATATTCCGTCGGCTGTCGAGGGCCAGTAAACAAGGTTGTGGATAAAAAATTAAATTAAATGAGGAGCATCCGTGCAAAACCGGCTATATCCATTTTCGTAAAATGTTGGGAAAATGGCAAAAATTTCCCATTTCCTGGCCTTTACAGATAAAAAAATGCAATTTTATGTATTGTGGGCATTAATGTACTTGATTGATAGGACATATTTTCATTTTCAAATAGGTTTGCTTCAAAATCCGTTAACAAATGTGGAAGAAAACTTTATTTTTCAAAAATTATGACAAAATATATCTATAAACTACAAAATAACGCACATTCTTAGTTAAAAAAATTAAACAGAATAAAAAAGATAACTTATACTAATACGGCAGGCTCTTCATAATGGCAATCGGATATAGCCAGGTTTGCTGAAAAAACGTGGATTTGGCCGGTTTTGCTCTAAAAGCTGCTTTTCAAATGTAATTGTAACATTGATATAGCCGGTTTTGGACAGAATCACTTTAGTTGTCGATAGAGCTGATGCTAAAGATGCAAAATCGAGAAAAAAAACGAAAACTCGAAAAACTAATGGATATGGCCGGTTTTGCACGGATGACCTTCAAACATAGTATTATGTCTTTAATGAACCGAAACTATGAAAATACAGCTGTACTGTAGTCTACATATTGATATAAGAAACAGTTCTTACAGCTACTTGTTTTTATAAGTGCTGTATCCAGGTCTATTACTTAAAAACATTTAAATGATTTTTAGGCATTCTGTTTTTTATGGGAAATTTTATTTCGAATATGAGTTTCAAAAGACTACAACATAATGAATGGTCGTTCCACTGCTAAAATTGTTACGTGCGTAAGCAAAACTTTTCGCAAGCATTCCTCTTTTATGATTGCTTTCTTATCCAAGAGGTATGGCAACCTTGCAGGATCTCATCTTATGCTACGTACATCACCATATACACCTCCGGACCTCTACTTGTATATAATTTATCACGGATCTCATGTTTTTTACATTATATCACGAATGAGTCAAGTGCTGAAATTGTTTCCCCTCTCCGTGGTAAGGGATTAAGTAACGGATTAGGCAATCGTTTGTGGAAAATATACTCAGCAAAGTCGTTCTGTTGTGGTGGATCTCGGGTAGTCCAACATTTATCCCGGATCTCCACTTGATACAAAAACAGATATATATATATATATATATATATATATATATATATATATATATATATATATATATATATTCCACCATCACACGCCCCATATCCAAGCTAGATGCGCGCCGGATGCAGCTGTTTACAGCCCCTTCACAGGCCTGGAACGACATGTTGCAGCACGATTGAAAATAATTAATTCATAAAAGCAGGTGTTATGGGGTGAGATTTACGATCCGAATGCAGGTGTGCCGGGCCGGATGCAGCTGCGCGATGTTATCGGGCGAGATTTATGACATGCAGATGCGCCGGATGCAGGTGTTCGCAGCCCTTTACAGACCTGCGGGCGACATGTTGCAACACGATTTAAAATAATTAATTCATAAAAGCAGGTGTTAAGCTGCGAGATTTACGGCAACAGGAAGTGCATATTGTACTCAAGAAAAAGGGTTGCCGTATCCTACATTTAAATAATTTATTCAATCGAATGCAGCTGTTCATGCAGGTGTGCCGAATTCAGCCTTTCCCAGGCCTGCGGACGACATGCTGCAACACGATTTAAAATAATTAATTCATAAAAAAGGTTGCCGCATCTTACATTTAAATAATTTATTTAATCGATGTCAGCACCGGATGCAGGTGTTCACAACCTGATATTTATCCCTCTGCGACATGCCGCAACACGATTTAAAATAATGAATTCATACAATTACGGCTCATATATTGCATTTTAAAATAAGCGCATTTACACACGGCGTGGCGTAGAAGCCAATACTAACAATCAAACCCTTATGGAAGCGAGAATGCCACATTGCGCGTTATAATAAATTCGCTGTATAAGGCTGAGATAATGACCAGCTAAAACGGACACAGCAAATTCGAACAATCGCAAAAATTTAGCGAGTAGGCTTGCAAAAACGCAACACGAACCCTACGCCATCGTAAATCGAATCAATCGCAAAAATCAATCGATAATACTGACCATCAGCGGCAAATCGTTGCCAGCTGAAAGGACATCTGCCGGCAGTGGAACACGAGGCAATAGCAGGTGGAGGGGGAAATGAGGGGCTGGGCCAGAACTCTCTTGCCATGTTATTCAAATGTGTCCCAGAACTCTCATAGCTTAACTACTGTCAAGCTATGATTTTTTAATATTATTTCTGCATTACCTATATCTAAAGCCCTACTTTATTACTCCCTCAAAAGATGGGCTAAAGTGTCACTTTTTCTTCCTAGGAAGAAAAAGTTAATTTAAACAATTTTCACAGTGGTAACTAATAAATTGCTAAGTATTGCTGGATTGTCACGTTGACATCACAGAATAAAAGCAGATTTTTTCAGAATCTGTGGCCCGGAAAACCCGGGAGACTTCGTCCAGGGAATAAACTTTATCCTGAATATTGAATGGCACTCTTTAGATTTAGACCCTTCCTATACAGTATGTCCCCGGATTGAGTTTACAATAGGTATGATTGACCAACAATTTTCGAATTGGAATTTCATATTTTGGGATTCCGCCCTGCTTGGTGTGACACTTATTTTTAGTTTACTTTCAATTTTTTAAAGTCTAGTAGGCCTTTACAGTTGAGCAAACACTATTTTAGTTCTAAGTAAACTACCTTTTCCATTCACAGTACGCCAAAGTGTTACTAAGAAAAGTTATTTAGAATGAAAAGTTATGACGTTATGTAAATTTTCAGAATGATCGGCCTACTTTGATAAAATCCAGTATTGATCAGCTTTGTGTCAACTTCATTTTCAACTTCGTTTTGTGTCAACTTTGTGTCAGCTTGACTTTAAAGAAACAAATCTGCAATTGAAACTACAATCATACCTTGAGATGGGTTAATGATCACAAAAACAAAAAACTATAATTAATTTTTAATTAAATTATTAAAACAAAAAACAAGTATTAAGTTATTCTATTAACCCTCCACCTTCGTCGCTGCATAATTCAATCCTCCGTCGCAGGTCCTTAAAGCTATTCCGGATTTCCTGAATTGGTAAGGCGGATATAGCATCTTTTATGCAATTTTTTAATATCTCGGCATCATTGGGTAAATTTTCTGCATACACTACTTGTTTTAAAAGTCCCCGCAAATAAAAATCGGCAATAGTCAAATCTGGGCTTCTTGGGGGCCATAAAACTGGACCATTCCTACCCATCCAACGGTGACCAAATTTACGGTTTAACCAAATCACAACAATTTGTGAATAATGCGCCGGACAACCATCGTGTTGGAAATACATTGACGGCCGATAATTGAGGAGGAGACTTCCAAAATCCGTTTTGTCCATTTCTCAAAATTTTTAGGAAAGAAGAAAGTTTACTGTGAAAAAATAGTGCGTATTGCAACAAATGGACATGTGCCACTTAATAGGTCACAAAACATTGATAATAATGACAAACGGCCAAACATTAAGTGGTTTCTTTTTTGTAATAACAGCAAAATTAGGGGTGCCAAAATGCTTTTTGATTGTACATAGGTGACAAAATGCGTTTTGTTTGGAAATGACATGAAAAAAGCGAATTTTTGTAGTAAACTAATATTAGATTTTCCATTTCCTCCAATTAACGCTAGCTAAATTCAATGTATTAAAGACTGAGACAGTACTACAGTACCAAAATAAATGACCGTAACAGGTTATTCAACGATGACATCATGTGCTGGTACATTCAAAATGCATTATGTCCATAATATTTGGACAAAGCGCATTTTGAATGTCCTTACGTATAGGACAAAATGCATATTGAATGTCCAAGCCACTTTTGCAGCACATTTTAAGTAGGACAGAATGGGTTTTCAATGTCCAGGATAATGTTAAAAAATACTTCTTTAAATATAGAATGCAACGCCATCTCTAACTAAAAATTTTAATTTTTGAATAAAACGCATTTTGGAAGTCTGCTCCTCAATTGAGAGGCAACCCACTTAAAGCGTAATCAAAGAAATTTTCTAGCATATTTAAGTATGTATGCTGGTTAACGTTGTTATCAAAAATATATGGCCCTATTATTCCATAACTAGCAACCAGTGAGACAAATGTCTCATTTAATAAAACAAGAAAGACCGTTTTTCAAATAGAACGCGTCCCGGACGGACGGAAATCACGTGATTTCTCGAAAACCGGAAGTGTCACGTGACTGAAATTTGGTTCCTGACCTAACATGACCATTCCAAACATCTAACTTTCATAACTTTTTTCTCTATCTCTTACGGTTTGGCTGCTGAAACAGCGTCCCGGACGGACCAGCGTCCCGGACGGACGGAAATCACGTGATTTCTCGAAAACCGAAAGTGTCACGTGACTGAAATTCGGTTCCTGACCTGACATGACCATTCCAAACATATAACTTTCATAACTTTTTTCTCTATCTCTTACGGTTTGGCTGCTGAAATAGCGTCCCGGACGGACCAGCGTCCCGGACGGACGGAAATCACGTGATTTCTCGAAAACCGGAAGTGTCACGTGACTGAAATTCGGTTCCTGACCTGGCATGACCATTCCAAACATATAACTTTCATAACTTTTTTCTCTATCTCTTACGGTTTGGCTGCTGAAACAGCGTCCCGGACGGACCAGCGTCCTGGACGGACGGAAATCACGTGATTTCTCGAAAACCGGAAGTGTCACGTGACTGAAATTCGGTTCCTGACCTGACATGATCATTCCAAACATATAACTTTCATAACTTTTTTCTCTATCTCTTACGGTTTGGCTGCTGAAATAGCGTCCCAGACAGACAAGTCTATTAGATAAAGGACTAGCAGTCCAGTGAGACAAATGTCTCATTTAACGCGCCTTCAAACCTCGATCAGTTAGGCAACCTCCCAGACCTGGAAGGTGTCAAAGTGGTTGCCTAACCGATCGAGGATTTAAGGCGCAGAGGGTCGCAGCTACGTTTGGCGGCCGAAACAGTTTTTATTTAATACGCGTTCTATTTTAAAAACGGTCTTTTTGTGATTTCTCGAAAACCGGAAGTGTCACGTGACTGAAATTCGGTTCCTGACCTGACATAACCATTCCAAACATATAACTTTAATAACTTTTTTCTCTATCTCTTACGGTTTGGCTGCTGAAACAGCGTCCCGGACAAAACAGCGTCCCAGACAGACACGTCTATTAGATAAAGGATATAAAATACCACACATTACATTAACTTTAACAAAATATTGCCGATGATTTGTAATTTAAAAAAAAGGATTAGTGTCACTCCAATATCGAACATGTTG
This sequence comes from Agriotes lineatus, assembly GCA_940337035.1. Taxonomy (NCBI): domain Eukaryota; kingdom Metazoa; phylum Arthropoda; class Insecta; order Coleoptera; family Elateridae; genus Agriotes; species Agriotes lineatus. The sequence goes on along the minus strand of CALNHX010000429.1, from coordinate 238,906 downwards.
CGAGGAAACAGTTCCATTGGTAGAAAATGTAGCCTCGTCGGAGAACAAAATGTTTCGATAAAAATAACGATTACTTGCTATTTTGCTTCCTATCCATAAACAGAAATCTAGACGTTTTGCTTAGTCTCCTGGTTCCGAAGTATGATTAAAAATGGGTTTGTAAGGATAAATCTTCCAGTCTTTCAAAGCTGGTTATATATGTGATTTACTAATGCCTACGCGAAGCGACCGCTACCTCAAAGACAATTTTGGATCATTAAATTAGCGGTAGCGGCATCGTCTTCATTATGTTTTCTCTTAGTTTTCTATACATTTAGTACTGAATCAGTTCTTAAAAATGTCTTAATAAGCTTCTGTGCGTCCATACGTGATACATAAATATCTGGAAATTTTTCATTCACGTAACGGTAACTTTTTCCACGTCCATAACACTATACTAAATATATTTTACTAGCAAGATACCCGTTCTTTGTACGGACTACAAATGTTTTTTCTTCTAAATTCTAAACGAATTCTAAAATGCTCCCCTCCTCTCTCACTCAATACGCTAAACTAACAAACGCTGCAAAACAATATTGTAGGTAAAAAGGAAACAATATTCTTCCAAAAAAAGTCCTCCATAACCCTTTTATGCTTCACGTATCCCCCGGAAATGTGTGTAATTGTCGTTCTCCTTATATAGATTGATAAAACTATAGGTTTAGTATAACAATGAGAATGAAAATAATAAATGTACTTATTAAATGTTGTATTCATAAATTGTAGCAACATACCAGTTTCCACCACTTAGAGGTGGAATTTCGGAAATCCTTCTATTTTATTCTAAACTGGACATACGGAAAAATCAATAACTTTAACCTCTTTTTTAACTTCTTTTTACTTTTACCCCATTTTTACTCCTTTCACAATGAAATTTAGAATAAAAACTTTAAACCACTTTTTAAAGATTTAAAAAACACACATATGCCCAAAAACCATGATCATCAGGAACTACAGGAAATACGAAAGGTTCTATAATTTACCCCTGAAACCAAATTCTCACCTTTAGGAGTTGATCTGTGCACAATCCTGAATTACGTTTTTAGGAACTTGTATAGGTAACCTTTCTAAGTAAAACCAAATTGTTACATTATAGGGCCTTACGAAATATTGAGAAATTCGTATATGCCAAAAAGAATGTCCTAATAAACATAGGAAATATGAAGGGTTCTTTAATTCACTATCAATCCAGATTTGCACCTTTAGGGGTTGATTAGGAAAAAATTCTAAAATAGGTTTCTAGGTATTTGCATTGATAATCTTTGCAAGTAAACACCAAGTCGCTATCTCATCGGGTCTAAGAGATATTGAGGAACTCGTGAAAACACATTTTCCCCCTTCCACCCCCATACGGGTGGAATTTAAAAAAAAATTTTCAACCCATTTAATCGTGAAATGGAACTTACAGCGAATAAAATTAATAATTTTCCCTCCTACCTCTTTTTCCTCCTTTTACCCCTTTAGGGTTAAAATATTCAAATTCCCTTAAACTCCTTTCTAAATACTTTAAAAATACATCTATATGCCAAAAAAGAATGTTGTAACTCAATAACCATAGGAGATACGAAGGGTTCTTTAATCCCCCTCCCCCAATCCAGATTTGTACCTTTAGTGGTTGATTAGGGTAAATTTCTAAAATACGTTTCTAGGTATTTGCATTGATAATATTTGCAAGTAAACACCAAGTCGCTATCTCGTCGGGTCTAAGAGATATTGAGGAACTCGTGAAAACACATCACGTCCCCTCCCCTTCCATCCCATCCCTTCCCTTCCCTTTCCGTCCCGTCCCGTTTTGTCCCGCCCCGTTCCGTCTCTTCCCGTCCCGTCCCTTTCCTTCCCGTCCCGTCCCATCCCGTCCCTTTCCCTCTCCTTCCATCCCATTCCTTTCCTTCCCTTTCCGTCTCGTCCCGTTCCGTCCCGTCCCGTCCCGTCCCATCCCGTCCCTTTCCCTCTCCTTCCATCTCATTCCTTCCCTTCCCTTTCCGTCTCGTCCCGTTCCGTCCCGTCCCTTCCCGTCCTGTCTCGTCCCGTCCTGTCCCTTCTCTCATGTCATGTCCACCGTCTTTGACTTAAAAATAAATGCCATTTTCGCAATCAACGTCCCAAAAAATCTCAGTAACGACACTCATATCGTATTTTAGGCTTATTTACTCCATTTCACCCCCTAAGGGTTTGATTTTCGGAAAATCACGAAATACGTGTTTGCTTATTTGTTTTTAGGAGTACTCCTACGAAGTTTCAAGTCGAAATGTCTATTTAATATTATTTCTCCATACAAAACTGGAACCCCCATTTTACCCCGTTAGGGGTTGAATTTCGAAATATCCTTTCTTATTCCTTGTATACATCATAAAGGAAACTTTTGTGCAAAATTTCAGCTTTCTAGGTCCAAGGGTTTGGGCTGGGCGTTGATGAGTGAGTGAGTCAGGACTTTCAGTTTTATATAAATAGATTTGAAATCGGCAGTGAAGTACGCCGAAATCGTCATTAAAATACGAGAAATCGGCAGTAAAGTAATTCATTGTTTTTTATTATACCTGCATCAGAATCGCCGTTTAAAGCACGCTTGAGCGTGCAAAAACAGGCGATTAAGGCTCGCCGAGCTTTAAAGGTTGTCAAGGAAACGACTGAATGCAACAACGGACATGGACGCGACAAAAACGTAAATAATTCTCGTAACTATAGTAGCAATATTATTATGTCCTCTCGATTTATCACGACAAAAATTATTTCTAAGTTTTTAGTGCGTAATTTATTTCCAGTATTGGAGATATAATAAAAAAATAGCGTAAAGTATTCGTGGATAACTGGTCTTTAAAACACTTGTTCTATTTCGAGCACTCCGGCTACGCCGTCGTGCTCGAAAACGCGCTCGTGTTTTAAAGATCTTGTTATCCACTCATACTTTAATATACTATTACGACTTTTTTGTAGGTGGCGAGGCGACAGATAAACGTCAATCGACCGAGCATAACCTACAAAAGTTGGTTAAAATGTTGTAATTTCACGATTTCTTGATTTCAAATAAAACATAGTGTACACCTCGGCACTGAAGTTCCTTTTTATCCCTCATGTGGTTTATTTGCCTTGGCCCTACGGGCCTCGGCAACTAAATCCACATTCGTGATAAAAAGTTATACTTGAGTGCCTTGGTATACAAACTACTATTCTGTTCTAACGTTTGCAGTTTATTGTAAAAATATTGTCATTTTTTCGCAATGAAAATCAGTTTTGTGATATTAATGATATGAAAGATAACGACACATGTCATACTACAAGAAACACTTGACATGTAGTCGATGTTTTCTGTTTTTGTAATAATTATTAAGCCACCTCATGCTATTATTGCTGTTTCAATTGCAATACTGACCAATACTGGGTTTTTACAAAGTAGGCCGATCATACTGAAAATTTGCGTAACGCCATAACTTTTCATTCTGAACCAATTTTCTTAGTAACACTTTGGCGTACTATGAACGGAAAGGTAGTTTGCCTAGAACTAAAATAGTGTTTTCTCAACTGCAAAGGCCTACTTGACTTTAAAAAATCGAAAGTAAACTAAAAATAAGTTTCACACCAAGCAGGGCGGAATCCCAAAATATAAAATTCCAATTCGAAAATTTTTGGTTAACCATACCTATTGTAAACTCAACCCGGGACATACTGTATAATGTACTATTTTACACAGCTGTGCTACATGTCCAAGTAGTAATACGACCATCGGTCTACCTCTTTTATGGCTTGTTGTAGTGCTTCTGTAATTTCTTCAGTGCTTTTGCCTATCGCTAATATTGTAATGTCGTCTGCAAAGGTAGCTATCGTTGCCTCTTTGGTTATTAGAATGTCACTGGTGTACAAGGGGTAACGTATTGGTCCCAAAACACTGCCCTTTGTAACGCCTGCCTTAATAGCGTATAATTCGGAGTATTCGTATTGTTGCTTAATCTTAAAGAGTGGTGCCGTACTTTATGAAAGGCCTGTGCAACATCGAGAAAGATCGCTGAGCGGACTTTTTTCTCTTCAAGACTTTTCTCAATTGTTTATTTTCCAGTGAACCTAGTCTACACTTGAATGTTGATTTCTGAACCAAACTGGTGTGTAGGAATCAGTTCTTTTCTTTTTATAATAGGTGTAAGCCCTTTACAAAATAGTTTTTCAAACAGTTTTGATACTATTGGTAGGAGCGAGATGGGACGATATGATTTTGTTTCGGTGGGTGTATTATGAGATGTTGTATCGGACTTTTTCCACTGTCTCGGGTGTTTACCACACGACGTTTCGGGAGTTTTTGGTCTACTCCCGTCCTCAGGTGGGTGGTTTCCCTGGCTTCTGAATCAAGTTAAGTCTCCTCCAACTATAAATCTTTCCCCAAGCTTTGTAGCAGGCTTAAATAGTCTCCTTTTTTAGATTCTGTCTTGGCGTCCAACAGGTTGCTGCAATTGTGATCTTCTGTCTTCCTATTTTGACAGCTGTAGCTTGTATATTTCTTCCAGGTCGCATTTAGATTTTTCATAGTAAATTACGTTGCACTTCCTTCTCTGACGGAGTTTTTCAGAGGTATAGTGTGGTAAGTTTTATATCCTCTAAATTTGATGTGTGATATTTTGTTAGATGTGTCTCTGATATAAGACAAATATCTACTTTTTGCAAGTCCAGGAATATTTGTACTTTGTTTAGATGTTGCTGAATACTATTAGCATTTCAGGCTGCTATTCTAATATTTCCCTTTGATTTTGTTTCATTTCCTTTAGCTTATTTAAGCTCTCAAAGATTGTTTTTTTCTTTTTTCTTGCTGTTTTTCAAATCTTGACATAGGCTTTGCAGTGTCAGGTTTGGATTTATCCTTATTTCCATTAGCTTTTGAAAAGGCTGGGAATGCTTTTGGATCCCATCTGCACAAAGGTTTTTGTGCCGTCTTTCTTTCTTTTTGTTTGTTTTGCTTGGTTTTGGCTACTTCGTTGCTTATCTTTTGCAACTTATTGGCCACTTTGCATCCTCTGAAGCTGGCTGACTGTCCTTCGCCACAGTTGGGACATCTTGGCTGCGCCTTTTCATTCATTTTACATTCCTTTGTGTGGTGTTTACCTGTATATTTTACACACCCTGGCTCTCTATTGCAGAATCTTTTACATACCAATTTAGCAGAGATGCGTTTAGATTTTCGTAGAAGCTTTATTCCGACCTTCATTCCTAAAATCTCTTTTATTTCGTTTTTTTTTCTTGTTCGTGTCTGAAGGTTTGCCTAAACAATGGTAGTGGATTTCTCTGTTCTTCTTAGAATATCCACAGCCTCTATCATTTTGTAACATTGATGATTTAAATCATCTACGATCGTATCCGGAAAACACGATGGGTGTAATTTTCTTGCGCTAACTCTGATATTTCTTGTTTCTTTATCTTTATAAGAGTACCAAAAATACTTTTATTTACAACCATATATGTAATAAGATCATTACTGACTTTTAAAAAGTTGGAAAATGAGCTATTCCCAACTTGTAACTTTCCAACCGGTCGGAAAAGTGATTGCCGTAGCAGAGGTTGGAAATGAATAAATTGCCGACCGCTGTGCAGGTAGGGACACGGGAATCTCGTGCATCCATTCGTGCGCTTCACAACCTGTCGTATCATAATATAATAATTTTTCCATTTATTGTTTAGAATAAAGTGGTTGCGAATAAAATAGTATACATACCACGGTGAAAAGTTTCATTCGTGTCTCGAGATAAAGTTATCTCGACGCTACGCGTCTCGGTTAACTACTTAATCTCTCGACAGGAATGAAACACTTTCCACCTCGATATGTAATATACTATTTTCAGTCGGAACGCAAGCTAGCTTCCTATATCGTTCTGAGCATTCGACGGTTAATTTCACCTCTTCATTATTCATCATTACAGCTGGAAATTTAAACTGGTTTGATTTTAGTTCGAACTGTAAGACACCATAGTCCTTAACGTGCCTCAACACAATTGTTGGTGGTTTTGATGTTTTTGTTGGTTTTTCATTTTGCATCTGGTTGGTTTGTCGCTGTTCTTGTGGCCATGTATTCAATTTTCTTTGTTTACGTTGTTTCTTTCTTAGTCGCCCATTCGTCAATAAAATATTCTATATCTTTTTGTTAGCATTTTTTTCCTCCAAGTTTGCTTCTGGGATTGCTTTCTGTTTATTTCCGTTGTTTATTGCTACTTGCATTTATGTTAGCTGCTGTTGCAAGTGGGGAAAATGATCATGCATTACATAGGCTAATTCCTTTTGGGGGCTTTTGCTTGACTTTCTAGAAAGAGATATTACTTTCGCTTGGCTAGCAAGGCAACAGTCGGCGTTAAAGGCAAGTTATTCATCGCGTACTTTGACACTTCTCCCGCTTGTGGATTTTCGCTGCGTTGTATCAAGTCTGCCGATGTCAGGGCGATTGTCTCACTCTTTCTTGCGTTTTCGTACACTCAGTTTCCTTTTCTTCACTCCACTAATAGCTGGGTCACTCAGTTATTGACTAAGTATTTTCTATTTGCTCTATGCTGATTTGCAATCAGCCTTATCACGAATGCGAGGCGATAAGTTATCAACATACACACATTCTTGCAAAATGCAACGGGCTAGCAACACACACACACACACATCTGCACTTCATAACAGCTCGATAAATACTATGAGTAGACATAATTTAATAAATTGTACGGTCAATATTTATAATACACAGAGAATTGTTCTCCTCTAACATTATTTACCTTTAGCATTTCTCAAAAAACGTAAAAAACTATTTTTCATATTCAAAATGCTGAAAATACTTTTACGCACTTCCGTATTACCCGAATTTGTCTAGAAATGTTTAATAATAATAATAATAATAATAATAAATTCATTGGTTCTCTCGATCATACAATGATATAGGACAAGTCACAAAAAAGCTTACTTAAAATTGTAATGCAATAGTTAAAGCGAAGTAGAACTACATAAGTTAACAAATTAAATAAAACGTATATATAAAATGCTTACAATTAAAATTAAAACAGTGTACAACTACCTAAATTTATCACAGGCTAACTACGAAAACTACATTATGTTTATTGCACTTCAATTTAGTTTAAAATTTAAATATTAAAAACTCATCTAGCGTATAAAAGGCGCTGTTTTTGAGAATTAAAGTTAAATCTTTTTTAAATGTCTTGCTACTACATGTTTTAAGACTAACAGGTAATATATTATAGAGTACCGTACCCATATACCAAGGACTGGATTTATATAATTGAAGGCGATGATTATGATGCTCTAAGTTAAGACGACCGTAACGAGTGCTATATTGATGGTGCTCGTTTAAAAATTTGAATTTACTAATATTCGACTTAACATACAGTAAAATTTCTAGTATGTAGATACTACAAAGAGTTAAGATATTCTGATTGATAAAACTGGTTTTGCATGACTCCCGTCTCTGTAAATTAAATATATTGCGAATGGCTCTCTTTTGTATAACAAACACCCGATTTAGATTGGTAGCATTAACACAAAAAATGATACCGTATCTAAGAACTGATTCAAAGTTTGAATAATAAAAAGTTCTGCAAGTCTCGATATCACCAAAATGAGTAATTCTATTAAGAGCAAAGCAAGTGCTTGATAGTTTTTTACAGATAGCATTTATATGATCATTCCATTTTAAAGAGAAATCCAGATTAATGCCCAATAATTTAAAAACTTTAACAGTTGTAATCGTTTTATTTGATACTTCTAATGTAAGATCATGATTAGATTTCAAATGTTTTGTAAAAAATTGCATCATCATAGTTTTATCTAGATTGACCGTTAGCTCATTAATTTTTAGGAAGTTTAATAAATTTCTAAGTTCAAAGTCAGCTCTATCTACAAGATTTTCATCAGAATTTTCCGATATTAATAATGTTATGTCATCAGCAAAACAGGTAAATTTACAGGTTAAGGCGGAATCGATGTCATTAATATATAGAAGAAATAGTAGTGGACCTAGTTTAAAGTACAATTTGTGTTTGCCACCGCGAGCAAGCATTTTGTCCAGTCCAAACCCTATCCCTCCATCACTAAGCTAACTGCAGCACTTTTGATTTATTGCGGGGTCATAATAAACCTGTTTTCACCAGTAACGAGCACACTTTTCTTAAAGAGTTTAATTCCTAAGGTTATTTTACGTATTTATTATGTATTGCGAAATTGCCATAAACTTCATTTAGGGTCGGTTTTTTAATTCCCACATTTTGTGCCGTTTTTCAATACTGGTTCAACCGGTGAACCGGGTTTGAACGGGGCGGCGTTCAAGTTAAACGGTCCAAAAGGCTAGTTTAAACTAATGAGTAACACTTTTTACTCATTGGTTTAAACTCCGTTCAGCGATATTCGGATAACTCCGTAGGTACCTGCCGAATCGATCATATGATATTTTGGTTTGATTATTACGCGAGTTTAAACATAACCTGAAAGAAATAATTGTTATTGTGTTGTCCACCGGAAATTGTTATTAAAAATGGACAATCTGGAGCGTTTATTTGCAATATTGGATGATAACGAACACGAAAATATAGAAGACTTAAATCGACCCAGACGTATTCATCAAATTAGAGAACTGCCAAACCATTTCACATCAAGTTTTTCACTAGGATTTGATTTTCGAAAATAACATAGAAGTAGTATGAGGACACCACTAATTGGATTATGTGTTCAATTAAATTAATCCACATATGATTGATCCAATTAAACCGCGAATTAAATCCTCGATCTGCTCTAATTCCGCGAATTAAACCGCGGATTGATCTAATTAATTTTCCCGGATTGATCTAATTAATCACATATGAAGTTTGATATTTAATTTTGATATGTGCTACTGATTAAATTACGCGGCGGCCATTTTTAATTTGTTTTCGGAATTACGCGGCGAACATTTTCAATTTTCGCGCGAATATTTGAATTTGAAATTTTTAAAATTTCCATTTTTTTCATTTAAACTTCTCGGGTGTCTGCCATCTTGGTTTTCTGCCAGCACAATTCTCTCGGATGCCGTTTTAATTTTAATTTAGCGCCCGTTTTGAATTTTAAATTGTTAAATCTGTCTCTCTCTTGTACTCATTGGGCGTTGGTTGTCTCTCTTGCATTCACAGAATAGATGTTTAATTTTAAAAAAATTCTGGCCGACTCGGATTTGAACCCGCTACGTTCGTATCCACATCTGGGTTACATCGACCTATGCCGCTACGCCACGGAGCGCTACGGGATTTAAAAGGTTTGAACAGAACGCCACTTCACTGCTCTGACGTCTCGCTTCTATATTTTAAAGTAAATATTTCCTGAAAATTATAATTTCTAACAACGGAAATACATTGTCTAAGGTATTAAAAGGCTGATAAGATTTAAAAAAAACTGATTTTATAAGTGGTTTTGCTAGAATTAATTATTTTATTTATCAATCGGCCAAACAGGTCGTTGCCTGTCGTACCGCGGACATGCAATTTATAAATTATATCACGCTATTATAAATCATAGTTTGATTTATTTGGATTTTCGTCACTTTGTATCTGTAAAATAATTCAATTATTTTAAATCGCGAAATCCGCGGTGGCCATTTTATTCAAATGTTTTATTTTTGACTTCTGTTGCTGTAAAAACGCATGTCAGACCCTATTATTATTTCTCCGTCTGTATTATTATCATGTATTTAATTAGAGATTGTGCTTTACCATCTGTATGTATTAACTTTTTTCATAATATGCTTATATTATAAACCATTTGTAACAGGCTTGTTTTAATTTGTATAATAAAACAGTCGAATATTGTGAAATACATTTTTATTTATTAAATATTGACTGACACTATATCTGCTTATAACAAACTATTTTGAACTTCCAGTGTATTCATTACGCCACCAATCGGATAGAATTAGTATGTTTTCCAGTGCACACACCGGCGAGCGGATGTTATGATTAAGGCAGCGTACGGCTGCAGTCGTTTTTCGTAAAACTTTTAAAGATGGGCACTCAAGGTCCTCCAGATTCACGACGATTTTATTCAGAAAACTTAGAACCTTTTTTTTTTCTTGGCCTTTAACGTACACTTTTTCAAATTTTTTGAGAACTCTTGCTAGCTCAGTTTCAAATTCAGCAAAATTTATATAACCAGAACTCCATGCTAAGCCGTGATGTCTGTGCTCCATATACTTTATGTCTTTTTTTTACGAAATAGGACAGAGTGACATAATTTGCAGGGGGTTTTAAAACAAAAATTGCTAACTGATTACCATCTGCTGAAATAACAGCGATTTCTTTCGGAATAAATTGTTTCTTCTCACCACGGAACCCTTGCAGGTCTACGAATGCAGTGTCCATACTGACGAAATGTTTGAGAATGACTAAATTTTAAAAATTGTTGTTGGGTTTTCGATATAATGTTACAATTTCCACATCGTGTCACATAAAATTCTACAAAAACAGTATTTTTATTCAACTCTCATTGAAAAAATCTTCTGCATCCATTATTTCGATAAACAAAATTTCAGTTACGTAGGCTCGTTGTTCATTTTTATTACAAAGTTCTTCTACTTTTAATGGAAATATATGTATGTTGACCCCCAAATTAACATAAAATTGAATAAAAACACTCAATTTCATTGAAAAATCTTCTACCACCATCATTTCCATACAATATATGCGTGCATAATTAAGGGGATACAAAAAAGTAATATATTATTTTAAATGGAACACCCTGTATATTATTAAATTTTTGGAATTATCTTTCTTTCCTGATTTCAAAAATATACCATATGTTACCCCTACCTTATACCGTTTTTGAGTTATTAAACGTCGAATATCTTAGTTAAAGTAGTTAACATTATTAAATATAACAAAGTTTTATTTAGGAAATTTAAATATAAATAAAAAATAACTCATTTAGATTATTTCATTAAAGAAATGTCACTTATCAAACAAAATAGTTGTCATTTTCATAGCTTACTTTAATAATGTTAATGATATTCGACGTTTAATAACTCAAAAACGGTATAAGGTAGGGGTAACATATGGTATATTTTTGAAATCAGGAAAGAAAGATCATTCCAAAAATTTAATAATATACAAAGTGTTCCATTTAAAAAAATATATTACTTTTTTGTATCCCCTTAATTATGCACGCCACTGTACTTTTGATAGCATTTTAACAAAATTCAGTTATAACCACATAACTTTTATTTAAAACTTTTTTTTCTATAGGCAATAATAACGATGATAAGGGGTGGGTAATTTATAATGAATAACCCTGTACACCTCAAACTACAGTTTTGTAAATTGTTAGCGGATTTTTAGAAAATACGACATTCAGCTGTACATTTATTTTTATATTATTAAGTATTATACGAAATATTTGTTTATTACAAAGTGTTTGTGTTTTTTATTTCTACTCTAATTTTTTCAATGAGAGTTGAATAAAAATACTGTTTTTGTAGAATTTTATGTGACACGATGTGGAAATTGTAACATTATATCGAAAACCCAAAAACAATTTTTAAAATTTAGTCATTCTCAAACATTTTGTCAGTATGGACACTGCATTCGTAGACCTGCAAGGTTTCCGTGGTAAGAAGAAACAGTTCATTCAGAAAGAAGTCGCTGTTATTTCAGCAGATGGTAATCAGTTAGCAATTTTTGTTTTAAAACCCCCTGCAAATTATGTCACTCTGCCCTATTTCGTAAAAAAAAGACAAAGTATTTGGAGCATAGACATCACGGCCTAGCATGGAGTTCTGGTTATATAAATTTTGCTGAATTTGAAACTGAGCTAGCAAGAGTTCTCAAAAAATTTGAAAAAGTGTACGTTAAAGGCCAAGAAAAAAAAGGTTCTAAGTTTTCTGAATAAAATCGTCGTGAATCTGGAGGATCTTGAGTGCCCGTCTTTAAAAGTTTTGCGAAAAACGACTGCAGCCGTACGCTGCCTTAATCATAACATCCGCTCGCCGGTGTGTGCACTGGAAAACATACTAATTCTATCCGATTGGTGGCGTAATGAATACACTGGAAGTTCAAAATAGTTTGTTATAAGCAGATATAGTGTCAGTCAATATTTAATAAATAAAAATGTATTTCACAATATTCGACTGTTTTATTATACAAATTAAAACAAGCCTGTTACAAATGGTTTATAATGTAAGCATATTATGAAAAAAGTTAATACATACAGATGGTAAAACACAATCTCTAATTAAATACATGATAATAATACAGACGGAGAAATAATAATAGGGTCTGACATGCGTTTTTACAGCAGCAGAGGTCAAAAATAAAACATTTGAATAAAATGGCCACCGCGGATTTTGCGATTTAAAATAATTGAAGTTATTTTACAGATACAAAGTGACAAAAATCCAAATAAATCAAACTATGATTTCATAATAGCGTGATGTAATTTATAAATTGCATGTCCGGCGTACGACAGCCAACGACCTGTTTGGCCGATTAATAAATAGAATAATTATTTCTAGCAAAACCACTTATGAAATCAGTTTTTTTTAAATCTTATCAGCTTTTTAATACCTTAGACGATGCAATTCCGTTGTTATAAATTATAATTTTCAAGAAATATTTAGTTTAAAATATGGAAGCGTGACGTCAGAGCAGTGAAGTGGCGTTCTGTTCAAACCCTTTAAATCCCGTAGCGCTCCGTGGCGTAGCGGCATAGGTCGATGTAACCCAGATGTGGATACCAACGTAGCGGGTTCAAATCCGAGTCGGCCAGAATTTTTTTTAAATTAAACATCCATCCTGTGAATGCAAGAGAGACAGCCAACGCCCAATGAGTACAAGAGAGAGACCGATTTACCAATTTGAAATTCAAAACGGGCGCTAAATTAAAATTAAAACGGCATCCGAGAGAAGTGCGGGAGCAGAAAACCAAGATGGCAGACACCCGAGAAGTTTAAATAAAAAAAATTGAACTTAGAAAAAATCTGAAAAATTTCAAATTCAAATATTCGTGCGAAAATTGCAAATGGCCGCCGCATAATTCCGGAAGCAAATTAAAAATGGCCGCCGCGTAATTTAAGCAGTACCACATATCAAAATTAAATATCAAACTTCATATGTGATTAATTAGATCAAAACGCGAAAATTAATTAGGTCAATCCGCGAAAATTAATTAGATCAATCAGCGGTTTAATTCGCTGAATTAGATCAAATCGAGGATTTAATTCGCGGTTTAATTGGATCAAACATATGTGGATTAATTTAATTGAACACATAATCCAATTAGTGGTGTCCTCATACTACTCATAGATCTTGCCGAGTCAGTAAATACACAATCTTTTGCATAAATAAAACTGAGTAGTGAGTGAAGTGCAATTTTCTACTAAGAACGGTAAGCACAGTGGTAAATTATGAACAAAATTTCCCGTATTTCGAAGCTAAGTTGTTGAAAATAACGCGCGATAGTGAGTCCAGCTGTTTGGGACGATAAGTCGATTTCGGCGTTGTTTGTTTCTAAACAACGCATTTAAATAAATATTGTCCCCCTACTAAGATTAAGTGGAGGAGTAGATATAAGGAGAAGAATATTGTAAATTAAACAGATGCGAGATAACTCGTGATAGCTAAAGAACAAACAAATAAACAGCGAACTGGTCGGTGTTATTACAGGAAGAAGCGAAAATACAAGAATATGAAAGAATCACTACAGAATGTTCAAAACAAACTTGGAAAAATGGGCACGCGTAATGAACGCATCGAAAAAAAGATTGATTCATTAAACGACGAAATCCACAATAAAGTTAGAAAATGCTAACCTAAAAAAACAAAATGAAACCTTGAAACTAGCAAAACATAGAAGTTGAGAAACGAATGGAAATAATGAAAAGAGAAATACATAAAAGAATTATTGTACAAGGAATTAAAGAAATGGAAACCGAATCAGATTTAAGTATTAAAGACAACATGCGGAAAACGCTCAACGAAATAGGGATCGAAATAAATATGAAAAATTAAACAAGAGCAGTAAGGAGAATAGGGACAAAACTGAAGAATAGAACTACACCAAGACCAATATTAATAGAATTCGTGTCAGGGAGCAAGAAAATGGAAGTATTAAAAGGCGCAAAAAAGCTCAAAGGTAGTGACATACGGATATCAGAAGACTATAGCAAGCAAGTACAAGAACAAAGGAAACAACTGACTCCATGCATGAAAGAAACTAGAGCAAAAGAATATAAAGCATTTCTAAGCCATAACAAGCTTATAGTAGACGACAAAGGTTACACTATTGAACAGCTAGAACAACAAACCGATGAAAATCAAACAATTATAAGACAAAACAATTATGGAAATATTGGAAATACGAGGGAAGAAGAAAGAAGGAAAAATGGCAGAACGGTAAGTCAGAGATCGCCGATAAACGAAAATGAGAAGAAAGAAATTATGGAGAGAGTGAAGAAAAGTAGTTACTTTAGTATCAAATCAAAAAAACTGATAATTACAGGAAAAGGGAAAGGACCAAATGATTACGACAAATGCAAAGGAAAAAGGCAATGCATGCAATAGAGTTGAAGACAAAGCAAAATACAAGATAGATACACGTAAGATTATACACAGAAACATAGAAAAGAAAATAAAAACAAAGAAAATATGCGTGGAAAAAATTAGATCAAGATAGGAACGTGGAATGTAAGAAGTAGTATGAGGAAAGAAGAACTTGTAGAAGAAATGATACAACAAAACATAGAAATACTCGGAATTACGGAAACAAAAAACACAAAAGAAAAGTAAAGGGTTAAAGAAAATACATAAAGGATACTGGATATATTGGTCAGAAGTAGATAAAAAAGAGAGAGCAAAGGAAGGAGTCGGATTAATAAATCGCTCCAAATAGACTAAATGACGTGATACAAGAAGAGTATGTAAATAAATGACCACTAACTGTAAAAATAAAACTGGTAGACGGAGTGTGTGAGTATGTAAACAAAGACTTAGAGGGGCTTCTTAATATTGCTAAATCGCATTCGCTAATATTAATCCCAAATAAATCAAAGCTAATGGTTTTTGTAGAAGATGTGATCGAAATTTTATTCAGCCTTAAAACATTTTGATGATGTTGAACTCGAATTAGTGAAAGCAGTCAAAAATTTGAGTTTGATAATAAACGAAGAGCTAAAGTTTACTCGTGGCCAGCCTACGGTGGCCCTACCAGCGTAAAGAAACGGTTAACAATAACAATGCGTGCTCAAGGCGGCAGCCAGCCGACGTCCGACCTTCCCAGCGTTAACAATACGAATGCGGTCTCGCCATTCGTGCGCGCGCGCCGCTTGCTAGCATGCAGCCCGTTCATGCAGCGTGTGCGCGCCACTTGCTTTCGTTCGGACTTCGGACGGTCGGCCGGCGGCCGGCGACCGGACACCGGACACCGACATCAGCTCTTATAATATAAGATGTATCAGAGGTGATTCCATATACGGGTCTCGTTTATCTTATCTAGACTCCGAAAACACCCAAAGACTTCAAAATACATGTTTGAGGCTGATATTTGGATTGCGTAAATACGATGATATTTCACACAAACCGATCGACGTTCAGTGGTTAAATATATCTAATCGTAGGCTACTTCACGATTTATGCTTGTATCATAAAATTGTTTTAGATAAAAAACCTAAATACTTATTCAATAAGATTACCGTCCGAACTGATGTGCATACACTTAATTTGAGGTTCAAGGGGTTATTAACCCCACCTGTTCTCAACTGTTTAAACATTCCTTTACATACCAAATAGCTTATCATATATAATGCAATTAGTGTCTTCTTGACTATCAAATAATCATTTCTGTTTACACGAGATACATTGTTTGGCATAGACTCTTGTCCTTTGGCCTCGCGTGATTGCCTAAAACAATATATCGAGTGGAAACAGAAATGATTTGATAACCAAGAAGACATGAGTTGCATTCGGCTAGATGATATCACGAGTCAATAAACAACGTTTGAACAGTTTATTAATAAATATTAAAAGTACAGTTAGTGTGGTTACTATGACGATTGTACTTTCAACAGATAACGCGATGTTTGTGAAGGTATGTGACTATCAGTTATTAGTCAAGAAGGTATATGATTATCACCGTAAAGATTATCAAAAGTTAGTACATGCGTAACTATGCATTTTTACCGTTTTTTATTGGTTGATGTTATAGGGAGTGGTATAATCGTTATAACTCGTTACCCTTGAATCTCAAATCGTTGAATTACAAGCATTTTAAAATACATTTACGTAGAACAAGATTTTGTCACTCTGCGAGTTAAATGATTAAATCGGAAAAACAGCTTTGTAAAAATAAATTTTATTTTGTAATCACAGGTAAAAGCAAAAACCGTCTTAACCCTGTTACGAACAAGCAAAGAATGAATCTAACATTTTATATAATTCGCAATGTGGCAAAGAGATCACGATGAGCTGGGATGTGCCTTAACAGCGTGGCGTCGTGTTCTTGATAAGCATTCTGGCCCATTTCCACTTGTTCAGCTTTATTTTGATTTTCCTTTTCGGCTGCCTTTGGACTTTCCAACGATTTCCTGCATTGTTTTCTAAACGTTAACATAAACAGCACTATGATTGCGAGAATTAGTAGACCAATTAGGGTGCTAATAATTGGGGTGGTGTTTGCCGGATACCTAGTCGATCTGCTTGATTGGTGTTAGTTGTCTTGCGATTTCACTAATTTGGTAAATTTCTTCTATATCCAGTTTTGTAAAATTTGAAGTCTTGCTTCAAAATTTCAAAATGTCCTATGCCAAAATTTGGTAAAATGAGCGGTTTGCCTTGTTGCTATTTCACATCATTTATAAATTTCTTGCCGTCCACTTGGATTTCGCAAAATTTGGGAATCTTTATTAGGGATGGAAGATTTATTTCTAAATATTGGTCCGATTTGCATTTGGCAAACAGCCTTTCTTGATTTGCAGGAATTATCAACACTTCTTCTTGGGTGACTTGCTCTTCTATAAATATTTCGAGGGCGTGACAGTTTTTCGCTGGATTGCCTTCAAGAAACCTAAGTGTACAGTTGTCCTCCACAATGAAGTTTTCGGTGCAATAAAATGTTTCTTCCAGTACCGGGCATTCTTCTTTCTCGAACTGGGCCTTGGAGTTTTTCAGTGCCAAATATCGGTGTTTTGGAATAATAATTTGGTGGGTTTGGATAATTGGATAAAGACGGTAGAAGTCCAGGACTTTGGTTCTTATTATAGGGACGTGTATAGCAAAAACTAATTTAGAGTTTACAAAAGTTACTTGCGTTCTCAAAAATTGGTAGTACGTGAGGAGATTTTTGAATTTCGGAATTTCTGTTTTACTGTATATTTTTTCTAAGTAATTGAGCATCTCTCGGAGTTCATAACTTGATATTATTGAATTATGCAGGGTATTCAATTTCGAGAATAGTATAGCATTTTCTATATTGTCTATGAAAGTTATTAAAATTTGACAGTCCAAATTCAATTGATAGATTGTGCCTTGAAAAGTAATGTAAGTACTGAGGTCATTAATAGTATTCTGAACTGCTGTCTGGAAAGTGTTTAAGTCATTTTCAAGTTTTTCTTGATTTTTAATATTATTATTGTTTTATTGTAGTTGGCAATTCGTTTTTTGGATAAAGAAATTTGTAAATTTATTTCATGCGTTAAGTCCTTCTGATTTTGTTCTAGTACATTAATAGCGTGATCATAACTTTTTTCGTCGTCTGCATCAAGATTGCCAAAAAGCCACTTATTAATTTTGCCTATGCCATTAATTGCGCCTCTTTTATTTCGAATATGAGGGTGCAGATTTTCGAATTTCTGTTGAGTTGTTTGAATTAAATATTCTGATTTGAGTAACATGCCTTCGGCTATGCTTATACTATCTCTAACTACGAAAAATTGTTTCTTTAAGTTATTTAACTGATTAATAATTACGTTTAAATCTAAGTAATGCAAAAATGTGTGTTTACTATAAACTAATCTAGCATTTCCTAACTGTATAGGAAGTATAGGGTTGTCAATTATCTTGATTTTAATATCGTCGTCTATACTACGTACTCGTAATATTTGAAGGAGAAGGAATAAGGTTAGTAGCCTCATTTCGCTTAGGTTCCTGTAACAAGGAATTAATTTTAGGTTTTCTAGCAATATTTTTATGGTATGTTCCTTTGTCCTTGATTAACTTAATGTAAGTTTCTTCTAGTATCTTAGCCTTTTTAAATGTTGGTAACTTTTTATCTCGAAATTTTGTTTTCAAATATGCAACTTTTTGATTTGCGAAATTTGGAGGGGCATTTCGATTTTCATTGTGTTTGGAAATATTATTTTCTTTGCCATTTTTATTAGCGTCTTTGATTTTTTCATATAATTTGTTGGAGGTTTTTTTATGGTCCTGAATGTAGTCTGATACAATAACATGATCATTTAAATCAAAGGGATTGGTATTATTGATGTGACCTTTTATAACTTCGAACAGGGTGAATTTAGTGACACTGTAAATTGCAGTATTGTAACCTAATATAGCTCGCTTCATAAGCTGCTTTGAATTGAGATTTTTGTGATCTTCTTTTAAACAACGAAAATGTTCAATTAGAGTGGAATGAAATCGCTCCACTGCGGAGTTTGAATTACTGTTTTTTGGAGTTGTGTAGTGGAGTTCTATACGATGCAATTTACAGAAATTTTCTAGATCTAGATTCTTAAATTCGGTACCACAGTCAGTCTTTATTTTTTTAGGTAACCCCTTGGTGTGAGATGAAATTTAAAAGATTTTCCACTACTGCTATGCCTGTGACAGGGTCTAATTGATACGCTTGACCGTAGCGTGAAAATGCGTCAATAATAGTCAAATAACTTTCGTTAGCTATTTTAAAAGTGTCTACATGAATGTGTTCGAAGGACTTAGAAGTTGTTGGAGTAAGATTAAATTTAATTACTGAAGGATTTCGATCGTATTTGTTTTTTAAACATGTTTTACAGTTGTTAACATAATATTCGATATCTTGTGCCATTTTCGGCCAATAATATCTTGAAGTTAAAGACATTTTCATTTCATTTATTCCTCTATGACAGGATTTGATAATATGATAGTATTCAAGTTTTTGTGTTTGTTCTTCTAGCGTTTCTACGTCTGTAAGAAATTTAGTACAGTGAATAAACTTAAAAGACGAATTTTTAAATATTTCTTAAACGGTTAGAGCAAAAATTTTGGGTAATGACGAATACCGAAAGTAAGCGGCATATATTTGTTTAGGGTCTATATACCCTTTAAGAAGTTGCATAACGTGATATTTGACGTTAATTTTCGGCAACGTTATGTACCACCTTGAATTTTCAAAGATTACCTTTTTTCGACATTGTACTAAATCTATGTCGCCGTTTGTTATAAACAATTGATTTTTATATGTGTTTAGAGATCGTTCTGTTATGGGTATAGTACAAATAGGATTTCCTTGAGATGTATGTACTGTTTCTAGATCAGTTTCGTCGTTTTGCTGTGTTGTTAAATAGGGTTTAATTTGGATATCAAAAATTACGTTAACTTTTGGATGATTTTCACCTAATGATTCCAGTATTTTGGAAATGGTATCATTATTCAAATATGGAATTGGTTGATTTTCGTTTAGTGCTTCTTGAATTACTTGATCAATATCTCCTAGATTATTGTCAATAGAAGAGGTTTCTAAAGGGGGTAAAATCGAAATCTGGTGGATTTCTCGAAAGAGCGTCTGCTGCTTGGTTGCTTTTACCTTTTTTATATTTAATAGTATAATCGAACTCTTCTAATTTTAAACGCCACCTAATTAAACGTGAATTTGGTTCTTTGAGCGAAAATAACCATTGTAATGGCTTATGATCTGTTAGAATTACGAATTTTTGACCGAAAAGATATCGTCTAAAATATTTTCAACTCCACACGATAGCAAGGAAATTGGATGATTATTTTGAGAGAGTACAGCACCCACAGCATAGTTGGATGCGTCTGTCGTCAATTCGAAGGATTGGTCGAAGTCTGGGTAAGCTAATACTGGTTCCGAAGTTAGTATATTTTTACATGTATTGAAACATTCAATAAATTCTTTGGTGTGTTCTACCTTTTGATTTTTCTTAAAACATTGCATTATTGGCTTGGTTAATTTAGCAAAATTCTGTATAAATTTACGATAATAACCTAACAAGCCGTGAAATTATTTGATTTCTTTTTGTGTACGTGGAATGGGAAATTTTCTGATAGCTTCTATTTTCTTTTTGTTTGGTTTGATGCCATCTGGTGTCACAACATGCCCTAAATATTCTACTTCTTTCTGCATGAATTCGCAATTATGTCGTCCATATAAACCATACATATTTTATTTTGTAGATCTTTGAAAACTTCGTCCATCACTCTCTGAAACGTTGACGGCGCGTTTTTTAATCCATATGGAACCCTTAAATATTCAAAATGTCCGTTTTCGACGTTAAACGCGATCTTTTCAATAAAACATTTACTCATTTCTATCTGGTGAAATCCGCTAGCTAAATCAAGCGTGCTAAAATATTGATCTCTACCTAATTTATCCAAAATATCATTAATATTAGGAAGGAGGTACCTATCATCAATTGTTTTTTTGTTAATTTTGCGATAATCCACGACTAGTCTCCATTTTTGTTTTCCCGATGCGTCCATTTTTTTGGAACTATCCAAATAGGGGACGACCACGGGCTATAAGATGGCCTAATGATTCCTTTTTCTAACATTTCCTGAATTTGTCGTTGCACTTCTTGTTTATGTACGTATGGGTATCTATATGACTTGGTGTGTACTGGTATTTCGTGTGTAGTTTTTATCGCGTGCTTAATTTTAGAAGTAAAAGTTAGTTTATCGCCTGGTTTAAGAAAATTGGTTACAAAGATTTATAATAGCAATTTTCACTTCTTGATTCATGTGATCGGTACGTATTAGGTCTTTTATGCTACTTTTGTCAACTTGGGAGTTTGTTGTTCCGCAAGGGTTAGTGAATGATTCGAATTTATAAGTTTCATACAAAGATGGTTCAAAGTGAATTATTGATAGAGGTTCGTTTAAGGTTACTGAAATTGTTCTTTGCGTTGGATTTTGTATTTCTACGGGTGCATAACCATTTTTAGCATAAGTTAAAACTTGTGGAATGAAAAGTTCATCAATATTACGTGCGTTAACTAAAATTTCTCTATTATACACAGTAACTGGGAGATTTTTAATCAATTTCTCTTCGGGATTTACCGAAAACGAAAAATTAACATCAACGGGTTGTCGAAATTTAAACGGAATTTGCACATGCGGTCCTATTAATTTTTTGTTAACTAAATCAATATTAAGATTCATTTGAATAAGATCTTCTAAGCCTATTACTCCGTCAAAATAATCACTTATAATACCATGAGTAGTCAAAGTTATGTCGAATATTTTTGCTGTGGTATTACGAATGTCCATTGCGCTTAGGTTCGATTAGGACGAGTGCGCTAGCACGAGTTCTAATCCTAAGCGCAATGGACATGAGTAGTGATACCACCGCAAAAATATTTTACTTAACTTTGACTAAGAATGGCATTCGAGAGACTATTCAATGAACCAAACTACTTCTTCAAATTAGTTTTCAGTAAACCTAGCAACAAACTACGCAATTTCTATAGTAACAGAAAACTAATATTGACTTTTTCTAATAAAAATCACATTTGTTTAAAATATTCACTATACCACTAGTGAAAATTGTCGATTATTTTCACTAGTGAAAATTGTCAATATAGTTCATTTTTATTGGCTCAAAGACTTCAAATCTTGTATTTTTATTGGCCAGTTTTTGATAGATGACAAGTGAGTTGAATAGTCGTGAAAATCAAATAAAATGAAATCAATTTCGTGGTCGCTATGGAATTCCGAAAATGCTGGTATCATTGCTTGATATCTAACATTTTTGCTCCCAATAGCTGTTTTTATTACGGTATTAGCGTGATAAATTGTTTGCGGATAAAAATCTTCTACTACAGAGACCTAGAACTACCTGTATCGATCAATAATTTTAATTTTGGGTTTTTAATTTCTACGTAAGGTAACGCATTATGGGAGGAGATATTTATTTCTGCTAAGTTTGTTTTTGTGTTCGGCTGTCCAAGGGAAAATTTTTAGTTCCATTGGTGTCCGACTCAATGTTATCTCCGTAGTATTGTTCATTATTGTAATCGTTTTCGCAAATTTGATACTGATCCTCTAAAGGGTAATTTTGTGTCTCATCATAATTAAAAGCTTCTGAGTCAAAAACATTGCAAGAATCTACGTTCTCGCTATCGCATTCATTGGTGTGCAATTCCTCGAAAATAAAGTTTGCTCGTCTTTGAAAATTTTGAAAATTGTTTTGAGAATTTTGATTCCAAAACTGCGGTTTATTAAATTGTTGCGTAGGGGATCTTTTAGAGAACGTTGTTGGATGTCTCGATGTCGTTGACATGGGCTCCGGTTTAGGCAATTGGTTTGTTGGAATTTGGTTTGGTCTAAACACATTACGAGGTAGACCAAAAACTTCCCGATTAGTGGGGTATCTTCTAGGAGGTTGTTGTTTGGGTTGAATATTTATAGGCTGATTGGTCCATACTGGCTTTAATGAGAAATTTTGGTTTTGCAAATTTTGAGGGACATTAAAGTGCGATTGAAACCCATTCGGTTGAGAGTATGAAGCATTGTTTTTAATGTTCGTTGGGTACACATTTCAATTACTGCCAAAATTAATTTTGAAGTTTTGTTTACTGTTATCGCTTAAACTACCGTGAAGTCTTTCAAAATTCTCAAATTCATTAACGTATGCCATGGCATCTTCTAAAGAAGCTGGCTTGTTTAAATGCATGTTATTTTTTAAAATACCAGTGCAACCTGCAATAAACGTATTAAGTGCCATTTTATCATAATGATTGATTCGACATAATTTTTCTGATTCACGAAGTTTAACATCGTTGCTTGTTCTTTGTGCAACGTTGCTTCTTAGTAATTGGAGACGGCTACCGAAATTTAGTAAATGTTCACCTTTATACGGCCTATTTCTGGTTAATTCCTGCACTAGGCAATTCAAATTCCTACGGTCCGAAAAACACTGCACTAAAGCCTCTTTTAAACTCGACCAGGTATTCAATTCTACTCTATTACCTACCATCGCTTCTGCCCTACCAATTAACTTTTCTTGGATGCATTCGAAAATGTGTTGATCAAGCTCTGGGTCTTTAAATTTACTATAACTTGCAATTAAACTTTCGCAGCGAGTGATAAATTTATTCAAATTATCACTGTCGCCATCAAAAGGTTTAATAATATCTATTTTAGAATTAAAAAGATTCCAGTTCACTTGCGCCGGTTGATTTGGTTGATTAGTATTCGTCATATTTAATGCTGTATTATTCTCACTATTAGAATAACCTACCTCAATTTGAACAATGTCAGAACTTGTTGGATTTTTTTGAAACGTAAGGTTATTTAACTGATCCAACAGCTCGTCAATTTCAATCATACAGAATATTTTATCGATACTAATTATAATTACTTTTTATTTGTTAAATGTTAATCGAACGTTTTATTCAAAAATATCCTCTTAAATACTAAATGGTCTGCAATAGACTGTACACTACCCTATCTTCCCCAAAGTCCTTAAACAGAGGGTCTGGGAAAGGCAAAAAGAAATTTGGCACTCACTTGGTTTGTAGATCTTCGTGTTCCTTTTCCGATTCTTTGCTGCGCACAGAGATGCTATTCCCGATGTTCTCAAAGGGATGGTTCAGGATCTACGCTGAAGAGGTTGAAACTCCAAAGTGGCGAAAAGTATCTAATTTTCCGACACGATGCGAAAGAGATTTTCCACAACCGCGCACTATCCTACCGACTGCGCCAGTTAAATGATTAAATCGGAAAAAACAGCTTTTTAGAAATAAACTTTATTTTCTAATCACAGGTAAAAGCAAAAACCGTCTTAACCCTGTTACGAACAAGCAAAGAATGAATCTAACATTTTATATAATCCGCAATGTGGCAAAGAGATAACGATGAGCTGGGATGTGCCTTATCAGCGTGGCGTCGTGTTCTCGATAAGCAGGTGCACGTAACTCGCATCATCTGTCTATGTGTACATAATTTGGATAACTTTGTAAATTATAAGAGCCTGTAGAGCGTAATCCTCATTCAAGTTTATCTTAATTGTTTCTTTATTCGTCTATTTATTTTATAATTTTCGTAACACATGCGTAAACGGGGTTGAGTGGAACAGCAGTTGAATTTTTGTTTTTGTATAATTTTGTACATAACAACGAATAAAGACCAATAATAATAATAATAATAATAATAATAATATTAATAATAATAAAATATGGACAATAATTATAGCATATGGGGAAAATGAGGACGCAAGAAAAGAAGAAACGGATAAATTCTTCGGCGAGTTGCAAAAGCAAATAGATAGTGGAGAATAAAATCTAATAATAACGGGAGATCTAAACGGCCGAGTTAGAAATAAGAATAGAGGAAAAGCAGAATATATGGGTAAAGGAGAAACGGCGAAAGAATAATAGAAGTATGTATTGAAAATAATTGTATCATAACAAACACAGCAACAAAAGCAGAATATATGGGTAAAGGAGAAGAGACATTAAATAATAACGGCGAAAGAATAATAGAAGTATGTATTGAAAATAATTTAATCATAACAAACACAAAATTCAAACATAAGAACATACATAAATATACAGGATTATCGGAGAGCAGGAATGAGAAATCAATCATCGACTACTTTCTGGTGAGCAAAATCAAATGGCAAAGAGTGCAGGATATAAAAGTCAAAAGAGAAGCACAGATAGGAAGTGATCACTACCTAGTGATAATGAAACTGAAAAGAATACATGAAG
This sequence comes from Agriotes lineatus, assembly GCA_940337035.1. Taxonomy (NCBI): domain Eukaryota; kingdom Metazoa; phylum Arthropoda; class Insecta; order Coleoptera; family Elateridae; genus Agriotes; species Agriotes lineatus. Next base: position 213,972 of record CALNHX010000429.1, on the reverse strand, counting down.
GAGAAACAAACAAAAGAAGGAGAAAAGTAAATGTAAAAATAAAATGCTTTAAACTAAGAGAGGAAACGTACCAAAAGGAATACCAAAACCTACTAGATGAAAAACTAATAGGTAAAGGAAAAAACACAAGCATAGAAGAAAAATGGAAACACTTCAAGAACAGCATATTGACAGCAGCGGAAGAGCGCTGCGGCAAAACGAAAATAACATACAACATGAGAAAAACTGAATGGTGGACAGATGAAATACAGAAAAAAGTAAAAACCAAAAAAGAGATCGTACAATATTTTATCTACGATAGAATCTAGAAAACACGGTAAATATAAAAAAAAACTTAAGTGTAAATTAGGATTACCAGCAACCGGTCGGAATTTTGCGTGTTTTAAAAATTTTAAAACACGTTCCTACTGACAACGTGCCTAATGAAATCTTTTAAAGACGTTACTACTGACGATGTAAACTAATGAAAACATGTTATTAAGCGGTCGTTTTACAAACTTAAAACTGCCAACTAAAAGGCAATTTTACACACTGTCGTAGATAAACTACTTTTTTGATATATTAAAACAACAAGGTCTATTCATAGTGGGAGCGGCGAGCGCCGCGTCGCGTTTGCGTTGCGTCGAGCGTCGCGTCCACTATTACCTATCTTATGTATTTAAATACAAACGTTTAGAGTGAGAGCGTTAGTAGAGCGCTGCGTTTAGCGTTGTGTATAGCGTTCGCAGAGTGTCAGCGGCCGAAACAATCCAGATTGTTTTTGGTAGCGTTTGCAGTGTTCGCAGGTGAAATATATCTCTTCTTCACAAAATTGGTTACAGCTTTTTTGAGACGACGGCTAACTCTTTCGAACAGATAATCAAATGTCCGGACGGACATTCTCATATAATTGAAAAATCGATCTGGAAACTTTCTTAGCTTGTGATACAAATGGTGAAATTCACCCAATACATATCTTTCCCTGTTTATAGGAATACTACTGCGCGAAGCGGCGCTCGCCGCTCCCACTATGAATAGACCATTAGGAAACAAGGAATATAGAGGAGCGTTCAAATATAAATTATAATTTAATATTTATTCACAAACAAACACAAGGAGTCTAATGTATATCATGTACTTATTCTACTCAGTTTTGCTCTCTTTTAATAAACTGGTACCTTCTTTCCGGAAGTTTCTGTATTCCACGAGAAACAAATTCTTTTGGCTGCTATCGCACCCATTCCGGAACAATTTCGATGACTTCTGCATTACAATGAGGTATTTTCTCCTAGAAACTCTTTTAAGGGTCCAAACAAATAAGAAACTGATACAACAAGGTCCAAAATGTATGGTAAATAGGACAGCATGGTCCAATTCAATTTTTGAATTGTAGTCAGCGTGTGAATAGCGAAATGGGGTCCTGTAAGACGCAGACAGAGAACTCGCGTTTTTTTTTCAAGTTACTGCTACTGATATTTAATGCAGAAGGAATATCTTTCACTGTAAACCAACGATCGTTTCAAATAAGTACATTTTACTCTGTCAGCATTCTCTTCTGTTGTCAATGTTTTTGGACGGCGAGATTGTGGTCATTCTCGGCACCTTTGCAGCCATCTTTACTCCTTTTGCAAACGCTTATGCCGCATAGTGGTTGCGCATCAAACTGTCTTTTAACTCTTACACAAATTTCTTATCGTTTGATGTCTTCGTTGATAAGAAATTTACTACTAATGCGTTGTTCCACGCTTGAGTGCACACATGAATTGTGACGACTTAACGATTGAATGAAGGTAGGACTTGTTACAGAGCATTAATTAATGCATACAACTTCTTTGCATGTCTTTGTCTTTTGAACGCTCCTCGTAAAATGTTAATAAAAAAAATAAGGTTGGAAATATAATAACTAAAGGAGATGAAATAATGGATCGAAGGAGGAAATATTTTGAAGAGCTAACATTCGCCGATATCCAAAATCAAGAGCAGGAAGAAGAAGAAGCAGAAAATGAAGAAATAGAAATTATAAGACAAGAAGAAATAGAAGATGCAATAAGAATGATGAAACTAGGCAAAGCACCCGGTAAAGACAAAATCACACCGGAAATGATAAAATACATGGGAAGAGAAGGAATAAATAAACTAATGGAAATAATGAATGATGCATTTAAGAACGCAAAAATACCGAAGTATTGAAAAACAGACATTATCTTACCTACACATAAGAAAGGAGACAACAGAAACTGTAACAACTACCGAGGAATAACACTCTCCAATGTTCCAAGGAAAGTATTTGGAAGAATAATAGAAAAAAGAGTACGAAACAAGGTAGAGACAACCCTGGAAGACATACAATGTGGCTTCAGAAAAAACAGAAGTACACAATACCTCATATTCATAATTCGACAAGCAATTGAAAAATTAATAAGTAAGAATAAAAAAATACACATATGCTTTATCGATCTGGAAAAAGCGTTCGACAGAATACGAAGGGAAGACATATGGGAAGTGCTACAGATAAGGGAAGTGAATAAAAATATCATAAAAATTATAAGACATGTAGAAAAGAAACACAAACATAGTGAGAACAAATAACGAAGAATCAAAGGAATTCGAAACTAGACAAGGAGTCAAGCAGGGATGTGTATTAAGCCCACTGCTATTCTCAACGGTATTAGATGAGGCCATAAAGAAACACTGGGATACTGGCAAATGAGACAAACACAGCTGACAGAACTGATGTTTGCAGATGAAATGGCCTTGTTAGCCGATACGAAGGAGAACTTACAGAATAACCATAAAGTAATAGAGGAATAACTAAAGAAAATAAACACGAAAATCAATATGGGAAAGACAAAAACAATGATAATCTCAAACACAAAGAAATCCCTTGAAATAAGCCTGGACGTAAAGCAAATCGAACAAGTAGAACATTTTAAATATTTAGGCGCAATAATAGAAGAAAAGGGGAAATTGGATAAGGAATTAAACGATACAGTGGGCAAAGCGGAAAATATATTCAATCTAATGAAGACAACTTTCCTATGAAAAAGAGAAGTGCCGAAAAAAATTAAAAACCGAAGTCGCCAAAAAAGTGATCAGGCCAACAATCACATATAGCAGTGGAACGTGAACACTAACAGAAAGACCAAAATCCCGAATTCATGCAATGGAAATGAGGTTTCTGGGAAAAATAGAAAATAAAACCAACAAGAAAAAAGTAAAAAAAAATCTGTAATAGACTTTACGCAAAACGTCCATCGTCGACATTGTGACAATAATAAATTTTAAAAATCAAGTTAAGTTAGGAGTAAAAATATCATCACGTTTCTAATAAATTAAATAAATTTTCAAATAAAAAAAATCCGTTACCAGAGGGATTTGAAGCGCGGCGCTTCCGACGGCGAAAAAACCATACAGACTAATACCTTACTAGTCTACGGAGAACTGTTGGTATCGTCGGGTTTGAGCTGGCTTAACCTTCACGCGCGGCACGTCTTAAGAAAATTAATTATATTTTTTTACATCAATAAACCTATGCAGATAATTCTTTCACTCAACATTTCTTTATTTATTTTTAAACATATCGTACGCAGGATGCATATATTTATGTGCAATACTTTTTACGATATACGTCGATGCCTCGCCCAAATATGCGTTTCCCGTCTATTTCAAGGTTTGGAATTTACGCATTTATGCGGCTCGCGGCCTAAATATCAAAGGAAAATACAGGTAACAATATCTTAACACTTGCTTATGTAAATTAAAATAATTATCAAATTTAAAAAATTACCGGGGAGGGATTCGATCAACATCATCTGCGGATACAATCGTCGATAGTTAGATAGATTTAACTACGCTATGAAGGCTCGCTGATGTGTGTGACGCGCTGGTGTATTTAAGAGAAGGGTGTTATTTTTGCGACCTTATCTTGTATTTATTGAGGAAAAATAGAAAAGGAAGACTGAGAACAAAATGGATCGACAAAATCAGAGAAGAAGTAGAGCAAAAATGAATGACTTGGGATGAAATAAGAAATCTAACGCAAGATAGAAAAAAGTGGAGAAAAAGATACATAAGCGTGTTCGGAACTGAGCTGCGATTAAACTGCATTCACGTGAACCATTGTCAAATCTTGACTGAAAAACGGAAATGTCGTTGAACCGAGATCAGCTCTTGAACTAAGTTCTCGTGAACGAAAGTTTAAACCATGATTGAAAAATCGGCCCTTAGAGATGTAGCGACATGTGCGGGTTCGTAGAGACCCTAACTTATTTGTTGTACTTAGTACTTTGTTACTGTTGTTCAAAAAATATTTCATTAAAATTCAAAATTTGAAACATCTAAACCGATTTTGTAATTTTTGCTCAATAATTAATGGTTTTCGCGTTCCATCACAAGCCAAGAAACGTTCGATACAATAAAGAAATAAAAATTTTACAGTAGATTCTACTTAGGTACATATAGATGTATATACTGCTATGATAGTGACTTGATGACTATTATTATTGTAAATGTAATATAACTAATTAATGCATACAGTTCACCATACAACTTGTTACGGTATTAAAACAACTTTACGACATCCACCCAAGGTGAGCATCGCACCACGGAATCAGTCCTGGGAAACTGGCACACTTGCCTTGAGATTTGCTAGAAACAGGCTAAAGGGCCACGGCTGGAGTCGGGCGTGAGTCACACGATACGTTCTGGGCAAGCGTGTTGAGGCATATATATATAGGGTACGTCAAAATTATGAGGGCGCCACCAAGCCTGTCTTAGCTCGAATAACCGGGCCTGGGCGGTTAAACGGGAGCGAAGTATTCAAGATACTCCGTCGATAAGAATTCTCATGAGCTGCAAGCTCAAATAACAATTTCGTACTGGAGTGGTAATATTGGGACTCTTTGGCCGAGACTGCGCAAACACTGGACCTACCTGCACGCTCTGATCTCTCACGTCTCGCCGTACACCAATCTTTACACTGTAAAAGGCGCTATCTGAAACAAAGCATGCACCGGTCGAATAGGAATAATACGTCCCTTAACTAAATATGCGTCTATTGATCGCTAATTACATCTGGGCAACAAATCGTGCCGCCAAGCTTATGTTACTACTTACGTTAAGCACCAGCTGATGGACGCGCTATGCTAATGAACATATTAGAGTACAGTTGAGAACTACGCGCTCCGGCAAAAGGGCGCGTTAGTGCGCGATAACAGTCGCCGACCTGCGGTTAACACCTAGGAAGCAAAGCACAAAGCCCTCGCAAACATAAACAAAGAAAAACTCGAACAGCTTAGGGCGCGCCAGGCCCAGCACGGCGAGGCGTTAATTCTATTTAGGTATTAATCGGTACAATATAGCGAAGTTCGCGCACCTAACGTTACTGAATTAAAAATTAGCACAAACGTAACACTAATCATGATCGCAGAGTTCTTTAGCTATCTAGGCGATGAAACGCGAAACTCGCGCACATGAACTTACTAGCAGGCTACCAAAGTAGCGTCTTGCAGCATGGTGGCCTCAAACCGGCATTAAAAGCCGCGACAAGCAAGCAAGGGGCATGCATCCGCCCACATAAAGTTGAGCACAAAGCACCAACGCTCGCACAAGTGACAGTTACTATGTTTAAATGGTTACAATTACAAATACCTTAGTCCGCAGACGGTCCATGAGAGTGGCGTGCAGTCATTTGGTAGAAGGCGGCAGTCTGTGGCAGCTCAATCGCCAAAACACGGCATTAGGGGTAAACGGGCTGGAATCCGCCCAGATGGCGACGTTAGGACGCTCTCCTGAGAGCACGCTACAGCGACAAAAAGGCCTACTTCGTCCTGCCTAGAAAGATCCTCGAAACAGCGAGTTGCAAAGGGAAAGCCCCCTTTCTCACCAACGCAGAACTGGCCCCAAGAAGCCCTTCACACACCTACGCCTTGACGTAAAGACGTGCCACTAACACAACCAGACGCGACCTCCTTCGATCAACGGCCAGAGCTGAACTCCTCAAGCAAAAAGCGTTAGGACGCTTAAAGTGGCGTGAGCCAAACGGCGTTGCCACGTGACTCTCGGCAGCCAATGGCGATGCGCTCCACAAAACAAATTAATTCCGGTATCAAAGACAGCCAATGGCGAAGCGCCTCAACGGAATGATTTCTAGAAGTTTCGGAATTCTAGCGAGCGATAACACCCGGCTGCCAAAGTAGCAGCAAAGGGGTGCTCCAACTGACGAGACATACTGCGTTTGGGGTCAAATACGTGCAAAATCATTATTGTAAAATTAGGCGATGGAGCCAAATAAGTAACTAAAAGGGTTTAGCATACGGGCACGCTGCCCTAAAGCCTAGGTGGCTACTTAAAATACCAAAATGACCTGACACTCCCCTTACTTGAAAGAGAGTTCCCCGAAGTCTCTTAAAATCAACGGGGCACTTTGGCTGCGGCGCCACGAGAACTCAAACGACCGGAACCGCTGATACGATAGCTGTACCCCCAAAGGAATTACGCACACTGGGCACCAGATAGGGTACGACAGGGGGGAAGAGAGAAGAGGAAGAAGAAAGACTGGATACGCCAGTGGAAATACGAAAATTGGGTAGGACCTGGCGGTTCGCTGATGGCTAGCACTCACTCCCCGGACCACGGAAGACGGGCGACAAAAAAAACTAGCTGTCCCAAAGGAGTGGTACCCCGCCAGGGGTCCACAAAACGGTTTGTGTCTGGCTCCCTCGGGGAACCAAACGGGCTAAGACTAGGCAGACTGGGGATTGTCTTGCCGATCCGGCTCGACTGCCCCTCCCAAAATAGGAGTGCCACAACAACGGTTAACGAAACCACGTCGATAATCGACCACCAAAACGACAAAACAAACAAAAGGTAACCGACCAGACCCGAAACAGGTGTGGCACGCACTGCGGCGACGGCCACGAAACGCCGACTGGACCTTAACACCGGGTCCATGACGGTCGCCTAACAGTGCGGTTTTGGAAGGTGGAAAAAGAAAGAGAACAAAGGGGTTGGGTAGTTGTCGCCGGGACACGGTAGATAGTAATGACAAGGGAAAAAGAAAGGTAAAAATAGAACATAGAGAAGGAGGGTTTGGGGTTCCAAATTGAAACCGTTAAAAAAACGCGCGGTTAGCGCTCGTCAAAATCGGGTCAATAGAACGTCTTACTCCCATGCACACTTCCGACCAACCATTCCAAAAGAATATGGGGGGGGGTAAGGGATAAGTCCCTCGCAACCTGTCCCACGAGCCACATGAAGAGGGCACGTTGCGCGTCACGGGATCGGCGCATTGTGGGGTTCCCACAACAAGGAAGCTCGCGGAAAGGCATGTGTTACTGAAGATACGGCTCTAAGCCGGCAGTATGGCCGTCAAGGCCTACCTACAAAAAAAAGGGGGGGGTAAGGAAAACGGGCGCTAGAAGACTAAACGTCCGTGGGATTGGGTTTTAGGTCTTTCGCGTGCCACGTGCCTTTCGGGGCACCGGTCTCGTCGGACAACTCGTAAGTGGCAAGCTAAACTTGCCGATTGATATAAAACGGCCCTACAAATTTCGGAGCCAACTTGGCGTTAAAATATTTCGCCGCATCGGAAAGTACATAATTTCGTCGCCAGACGGTATCGCCAACGGCAACCTGAGCCGGGCGCCGTCGCAAATCGTATGTCGCCTTGGAGGCTTTGTACGCCACGTCTAGTCGTTTGACTATGTCTTCATATACCGACCTTAACGCGGCAGTCCGTCGTAGCAAGTCTTCGCGACTCTCTATTCGTATTTGTTCCGAAACATCTACCTCCTCGGGGTTATTGGCGCGCGTCCCCTCTAACTGTATCTCTCTGCCGAAATTGGCGAAATATGGGGTCATGCCGGTGACTTTGTGTACTGCGGTACGCACTGCGCAAGCGACTTTCGACAAATATTTATCCCACTCCCGGTGGTTATCTTTCACGTACGACGCTAGCATAGTTTTTAATACTCGATTAACGCGTTCTACGGGGTTGGCCTGCGCATGGTAATGTGCGTTAAAGATAATTCGTGATTTATACGTATCGGTAAGTTGTCGGAATTCTCTACTGCGAAACTGTACGCCGTTGTCAACCAAGACGTACTGAGGTGCTCCAAAGAGCAAGAAAACGTCGTTCTCAATTTTCTGGGTCACCGCGGTCGCGGTGGCGGTACGCAACGGGAAGAAAAGGGTAAATTTAGTAAAGTAGTCAGCCACGGATAGAATATACACGTAGCCTTTCTTTGAACGGGGCAACGGCCCTACAATGTCGATAGATATCATTTGCCACGGCTTATCCACCACGGGGTGACGACACATCAAGCCGGCCGGGCGTTTTTGCTCGGGTTTCTACGCTAGGCACGTCGCGCAACGGTTAACGTAACGGGTCACATCCGCCTTAAGTTTAGGCCAGTAATACTGCTGAGCAATGCGGCCGGATGGTCAGTAATGACTGTGAAGTGAGTGCCTTCTAAATACGGACGGAACTTCTCTATGGCCCAAAGGACGGCTAAACATTCGCGTTCCGTAACCGAAAAATTACGCTCAGACTTCGTAAGAGTCCGACTAATGTAACAGATGACCTGTTCTTGGCCATCAACGGTCTGAGTCAGCACGGCGCCGATACCCACATTGGAAGCGTCCGTCTGTACGATAAACGGGAGAGAAAAATCGGGACACGACAAAATGGGTGCCGAAACTAGGCAATTTTTGATGGTTGTAAATGCGACTTCGCATGACTCGGTCCACTCAAATTTCTGAAACTTTTTCAATAACGACGTCAGCGGAGCAATAATGGCTGAAAGATTTGGTATGAAACGCCGGTACCACGATGCCATGCCGACTACTCGCCGTATTTCTGAAACGTTTCTAGGTCGCGGCAAGTTAAGAATCGCCGAAACTTTATCGGGGTCGACTAAAAGTCCTTGGGCGTTGACGACATAACTCAGGTATCGCAATTCCGGTTGGCAAAAATGACATTTATCACGTCCCAGTGTTAAACCAGCGTCGTTCAGTCGCTGCAATACTTCGTCTAGAATCTCGACGTGTTTTTCGAAAGTCGGGGTACAAATAATCACGTCATCTAAATAGACAAAGACGTAAGGTTCCAATTCGGGACCCAACACATGGTCGACGAAACGTTGCCAAGTCGCTGCCGCGTTATGGAGCCCAAAGGGCATGCGAGTAAATTGAAACAAACCGCGCCCGGGTACTGTAAAGGCCGTTAGTTCCTTAGATTTCTCTTCCATTTCAATTTGCCAGTACGCGGATTGGATATCAAGCGACGTCATGAACCTGGCATCGCGTAAGCGATCCAAAATCGAATACACGTAAGGTATCGGGTAGGCGTCCTTCTCGGTGACGCTATTTAATTTACGAAAGTCAACGCAGAAACGATAGGTTCCATCTTTCTTTTTAACTAGTAAAATCGGGCTCGACCAGGCTGAACGAGAACGTTCTACCACGCCTGATTTAAGCATACTGTCCAACTCAGCATCGATATGCGCCTGCATTGCGGGAGAGACCGGATAGTACCTTTGTTTAATCGGTGCCGCCTCAGTAGTGATTTTATGTTGAACGTACTTGGCGCAGCGGAGTTCGGGTTTAGCGATAGTAAAATGTCGGTTCACGAGAGTGTCTAATTGGGTTCGTTGATCCGAGTTCAGGTCGAACATAGACTGCAAATTACCGGTAGGAGTATCAATGGCCGCTAAGCCGGGTTTTGAGAATTCCCACTCCCCTCGAAACACGTCTGGGACTATTCCCACTGACTTCCAAAAGTCTATACCTAGGATTAGGGTGTGCGGAACCTCCGGAACTATTAAAACATCGATAGCTACCACTCTGTTATTTAAACGGATAGGTAAGTGCAGGGTACCTAGACTGGTTACGGTCTGTCCATTCGCCACTGAACAAACGGGTCTCAGCTTCTTATTTACGCCCAGGCCTACAGTACGCAACACGTCCCAACCCTTGGCTCCTAAGATTGTTCGATTCGCTCCTGAGTCCAACAAATCTAACAACTCAAAGCCCATAATTTCAACGGTCACATGCGGTCGACGGTCATCAGATGACCTTTCTAATACGTAATCAAGAATGACTTTATTTTTCTTAAATTTGGTCTCGCGCTTCTCGATAAGTCCCTTCATAAATTTAGTCGAGTTGCTAAACACGCGCGAGGACACTGCTCGACTGTTCAGGGTCTCGCGGGGTCGTTTCCCTGTCCCCTATCTCTTGCTCGACAACGAGGACAAGTGTTTACGGTCACTTCAGGTCTGCCGCAACGGTAACAGAATTTCTTGCCGCGGGGTCGCGGACACCTACTGGCTCTATGGCCTGGTTCGTTACAGTTCCAACACCGCATGCTTGACTTAGGTGCCGATTCTCGGTTCCTCCTCTCGGGAGTATTAACGTCACGCGTTTCGACAGCATCAACTGGGCACGTTTCCGCGACAGGCGCGACCTCGACATATGCCAAGTCTGTTTCTAAGTCAGACTTCTTTCTAGATGGTGGCACGTAAGTTTCAATGGCGTAGCGCCGTTCTTCGATCTTCCGTCCGTATAGCGCTAGCTCGTCGATCTACCGGACTTCCGTCAATCCTAACTGGGTTTGGTATAATGGTGAAATACTATGCAACAAAATACGCAACTGTCTCTCCTCGGGAATCGCTTCAGTCAGGCGCGAAAACATTGTGCGCATGATAGCGATATAAATGCCCATACTTTCCGTAGGGCCTTGCGTGCGACGTCTAATTTCGTCCAACAAACGTTCATCATAATTAGCAGGTTGAAACTCTAGACGCAATAAATCGACTAACTGCTGCCACGTGTTAGGAGTCGCTCTATTCGCGCGATACCATAGCAATGCGTTGCCCGAAAACAAATCGATGGCCTGCATAAACAACTCTTCTTCGGTAAGGTTTCTGGCCACTCTGAGTTCGTTAACACGCTCAATGAAAGCGTTGACCGATAGACCTTTCGGGTCACCTGAGAATTGTATGTTCCATTTCGAAACAGGGGTTGCCTTAAATGAGATCGTACGCGACATCGGCGAAACAAAACTCGGAGTCGACATAGTTGCCGCCGTCGTAGTCGTAGTCGTCGTCCCGACGGTAATGATAGGTGCGACGCCGGACGTCGATGGCAGCGTTACGGCGCTTTCCTCCTCAGCCGTAGTCGTAGACGACCCTAGCTTTACCTGGTTAAGTTCGTAGGTTGAACGTATGAGTGATAATTCCGCGAATGCTTTTTGTTTGAGCGCTCGCTCTTCCTCAGTTGTAGCTAAACTATTCGTCAAACGGTTCATTCCGTGATAAAATTTCGTTTCGATCGTAGCCGCTACTTCTTTAGTCGGGTTAGCTAAATATATCTGGATCTTTTCCTCTAATTCTCTAATCAATGTTGTCACGGCCGTGAGATCCTCCTCGAATGTATACGGGTACGTCGGTCGCGTATCCATATCTGCGCGTCCCTCCTCTCTCAGTACGTCGCGTAACCGGGAGCGCAACAAGGTAACCGCGCCGGAAGCATCACGGCCTCTGATTCTCAACTCGTATTCAGCTTCCGCGCGAAGCAGACGTTCAATATGTAGCTTTAGCACCATGTTTACAAACGGAAAAGAAACAACTTATATTATACGTCGTACAAAAGGGAAACGTTAGCGCGTGTTTGGTAAGTCAATCACGTCGGGTATCCGAACCAAATCGTAGGCGGTCAAGACGAAAGAAATCGAAAAAAGTGGTTTGCTACCTTTCACACGGCCGATGGCTTAACGGGACTATCTGTCCACATTCTTTGCGAAAAGACCGAATACAAACTAAAAAGGACAAATCCCAAAACTAAGCGGTCAACGAATGGCTTAACGAGCCTACTACCGACCAACAATGGTTACAGACAGTTCTGTGGCAAAGCAAGCATACAAGGCCCCAGATGTTGGCCAAAATTAAGACGCACAACGGATGGGCTTAACGAGACTACTACAGTCCAACAACAACAACAAACAACAAGCCCCACGCGATTGGGCCGCCAAAAGTAGCCTGTTACGGTATTAAAACAACTTTACGACACCCACCCAAGGTGAGCATCGCACCACGGAATCAGTCCTGGAAAACTGGCACACTTGCCCTGAGATTTGCTAGAAACAGGCTAAAGGGCCACGGCTGGAACGCTCAGGGAGTCGGGCGTGAGTCACACGATACGTTCTGGGCAAGCGTGTTGAGGCATATATATATAGGGTACGTCAAAATTATGAGGGCGCCACCAAGCCTGTCTTAGCTCGAATAACCGGGCCTGGGCGGTTAAACGGGAGCGAAGTATTCAAGATACTCCGTCGATAAGAATTCTCATGAGCTGCAAGCTCAAATAACAATTTCGTACTGGAGTGGTAATATTGGGACTCTTTGGCCGAGACTGCGCAAACACTGGACCTACCTGCACGCTCTGATCTCTCACGTCTCGCCGTACACCAATCTTTACACTGTAAAAGGCGCTATCTGAAACAAAGCATGCACCGGTCGAATAGGAATAATACGTCCCTTAACTAAATATGCGTCTATTGATCGCTAATTACATCTGGGCAACAAATCGTGCCGCCAAGCTTATGTTACTACTTACGTTAAGCACCAGCTGATGGACGCGCTATGCTAATGAACATATTAGAGTACAGTTGAGAAATACGCGCTCCGGCAAAAGGGCGCGTTAGTGCGCGATAACAGTCGCCGACCTGCGGTTAACACCTAGGAAGCAAAGCACAAAGCCCTCGCAAACATAAACAAAGAAAAACTCGAACAGCTTAGGGCGCGCCAGGCCCAGCACGGCGAGGCGTTAATTCTATTTAGGTATTAATCGGTACAATATAGCGAAGTTCGCGCACCTAACGTTACTGAATTAAAAATTAGCACAAACGTAACACCAAATCATGACCGCAGAGTTCTTTAGCTATCTACGATGAAACGCGAAACTCGCGCACATGAACTTACTAGCAGGCTACCAAAGTAGCGTCTTGCAGCATGGTGGCCTCAAACCGGCATTAAAAGCCGCGACAAGCAAGCAAGGGGCATGCATCCGCCCACATAAAGTTGAGCACAAAGCACCAACGCTCGCACAAGTGACAGTTACTATGTTTAAATGGTTACAATTACAAATACCTTAGTCCGCAGACGGTCCATGAGAGTGGCGTGCAGTCATTTGGTAGAAGGCGGCAGTCTGTGGCAGCTCAATCGCCAAAACACGGCATTAGGGGTAAACGGGCTGGAATCCGCCCAGATGGCGACGTTAGGACGCTCTCCTGAGAGCACGCTACAGCGACAAAAAGGCCTACTTCGTCCTGCCTAGAAAGATCCTCGAAACAGCGAGTTGCAAAGGGAAAGCCCCCTTTCTCACCAACGCAGAACTGGCCCCAAGAAGCCCTTCACACACCTACGCCTTGACGTAAAGACGTGCCACTCACACAACCACACGCGACCTCCTTCGATCAACGGCCAGAGCTGAACTCCTCAAGCAAAAAGCGTTAGGACGCTTAAAGTGGCGTGAGCCAAACGGCGTTGCCACGTGACTCTCGGCAGCCAATGGCGATGCGCTCCACAAAACAAATTAATTCAGGTATCAAAGACAGCCAATGGCGAAGCGCCTCAACGGAATGATTTCTAGAAGTTTCGGAATTCTAGCGAGCGATAACACCCGGCTGCCAAAGTAGCAGCAAAGGGGTGCTCCAACTGACGAGACATACTGCGTTTGGGGTCAAATACATGCAAAATCATTATTGTAAAATTAGGCGATGGAGCCAAATAAGTAACTAAAAGGGTTTAGCATACGGGCACGCTGCCCTAAAGCCTAGGTGGCTACTTAAAATACCAAAATGACCTGACAAACTATTTTTAGAATTTTGTTGCAATCAAATTTTGACTGATTAATTATTTATTTCTGGGTTCGCCAATTGAGAATGTTATTTACGGTAGTTCGCCCTTTATTTATAATACATCCATCTGATAATGAATAATACGCTAGCTCAATTAAAACATGAAACTCAAATTTCGGGTCTTGGGTTCCTAATTTGTCAATTTCAAAAGTTGAACGGTACGCCACTGCAAATATGAACTTGAACTTATATTTGAAACGCACTGCGCAAGTGCTACTAATCTGTCAGATATTCTGGCCCAAATAAATTCAAACTACGCTGTCAGTTGGCGTGTGAAATGATTTATCAAAGGAATTTAATGAACAAATTCATCAGGTACGTTTTTAAATAATTGCGCCTTCAATCGGCGTCACTATACTCATTTGTTTTTCAGGTCGAAAACCTCGCTTTAATTTTTTTAGGACGCTAATCCTGCATTTGTTTATTCTAACCTCCAAATGGCATCTTAAATTACAATTTCTGCACATCTGACTGCTCATGGACACGAAATTCAATGGGAATCTGGTTCTGCAGCTCGGGTTCTAGGTATGCTTACTCGTTCCAACCCTCTAGCGCCGATTAATTGGTTCAAATACACTAACCTCAAATTTGCAGGTTCGGAGCTGGTCTCGGAAGCCCTCTATGATGCGCCTCACTGGAATCTTCGCCCCCGGGATGCTCAAACTGCTGTTGCGTACTGGTACCTCTTGGGCGGAGCTGCTGGAACACCCTTTTAGGCTCAGGACTCCCCACAAAGCTGTAAACTGCTGCTGCGGGAACTGCGATCGGGATCCGTTCGCGTCGAAGTGGTAGCCGAAGAGAAAATAATTTTATACTTGCGATTTTGCCACCTTCATTTGTGTAGATGCATCACAAACTTCTGAATCTTATGGTGCACTTTATTTTATTGTAAGAAAATGGTAAATATTAAAATTCTTTAATTAAAGTAGGAGTAAAACTCAAAGTGTCATTTACAAAATTTATTCAATTGTTGGCTGATGACGGTCGTTATTAACAAAACACCATCTAATATTTTAAAATGGGAAATGAACTAAGTTCAATGATGCTACTTATAAATTCAAATTGGCCTTATGCTATTTTATTTACAATATTATAAATCTTAAATTAATTGTCCTTTGAATTTCTGATTTTTCATAGTCTTAAAGCGCCACTCACTTCATTTTATTACACTTAACTGCCCATTTTTGTCACTACACTGATTCGTTTTTAAACACCAATATTGTTTCATATCCTGCTGTCTGAATTTAAGCAATTTTCCTGCCACTGTATGATTTTCTTCAAATTTCCAAGTCTTGTTGCTGCATGTAATATTTGATTTGCCTGGCTTTTCTATGCTCTTTGCATTATCCTTCTCCGCTTCATTTTAGGCTGTGCATATTTTGAACTTTCTGTGCCAGTTTTATTAAGTTTTGGTTCGGCTTCTACTTTGCCCAAACCTTTTATATCGTGCTTAAATTATATTACTGACTCCAATACATGAAAATTGAGTTTCAATACTTGTCTGCTCATTCAAATACATTCAATGTTATTGGCCATTTTTGCCAGTGTGATTACGATTTGACAAATTATCTGAAATTTCTCAGTTGTATGCATTACCTCAACTATGTGCTTTTGTGACTTGATTCTTAATTTTCTTGCACTGCCACCAGAGTTGAGTGGAGGGCTAAATACCATTGCAATACAACTATTTGGGTACCTACTTTGAAAGATGTGTTTGTGCTGCGGCAATTTGCATTTGTTAGAAGTAAAAAAGAATATTTAAGAAAACTGGAAAGCTTACAAACAGTCTAATATCTGCAACATATTTCAGTTATTGATATTTAAAATACCTGCCATTAGGTATTTCGCATCAACTAAAATTTAGAATTTAATGTGGGTAGCACTAATTTGGTTGGTGTTAGATATATTCAAATTTAGTATAAAGGGTAGAATTTCAAAATTACTAAGAACTATTGTAATTTCAAACAAGATGAGGCGGTGCAAGCCCCTTATCGATACTTCGGCACACTGTTGGCATGTGGTTTTTTACGCTGCTTTCAATGTGGTATGGCCGTTATTATATTATATTATATGCTTGATCACGCCACAAATGCGACTAATTGAGCTAAAGAGAATTTGCGAAGGAAACGTAAACCAATAATTGTGAAGTCTAGACGGTAGAAATTATAAATTATTGCAAAGTAAACACTGTCTTCCTCATAAAAATTAAAATGTATTTAACATACGCTACATGTTTCGGCTTATATATTAAACCATGTTCAGGCTACAAGGTAAAGCTTATAAAAATACGGGAAACAAACTAAAGAGCAAACACCTCACCTAATGTCAAAAGTGGACAGTCATAAATAAACAAACAATTAAAATTAAAACAGACACAAGACAACGTGACCGACATCTTCTTCTTCTTCTCTTCTTTCTCAGACTGCTTCTCTCCATTTTTGGATATAGTCCTCCCCCTTCTTTTTCCATATTTCCCTATCTCGTGCTAGTTTCATCCAGTTTTTCCCTGCTACATTTACAATATCATCGGACCATCTCTTCATCGGACGTCCTCTACTTCGTTTACCTAGACGTGGCCTCCAATATAATAGTCTGTTTGTCCATCTCTCATCTGTTGCTCTTGTCATATGCCCAGCCCAGCTCCATTTTTGACTTGCTGTTCTTTCTACTATGTCTGTTACTTTTGTTACGTGTCGAACCCATTCATTTCTTTTTCTGTCCCGTAATGTTATATTTAGCATCCTTCGTTCCATTGCTCTTTGCGTTTTTAATAGTTTGTCCATAATTCTGTTTGTGAATGTCATATTTTCTACTCCATACGCAAGAACTGGCAATACGCATGTGTCAAAAATTTTGGCTTTTAGTTTAATTGGAAACCCTTTTGATTTAAGAATGCTTGACAGCTTTCCGAATGCTTTCCATCCAAGGCTTATTCTCCTGTCTATCTCAGCTTCTTGATTTCCTTTTCCTAGTTTAAGCGTATGTCCTAGGTATATATAAGAATTTACTTTTTCGATCTGTTGTCCATTTATTGTTATTTGTGCTTGCTGTAAAGTGTTTGTCATAATTTTTGTTTTATTCATATTCATTTGTAGTCCTATTTGCTTAGATTTTTGATGAAGTTGTTTCAGCATAGTTCATAGTTGTTAACTCTGTTTCATCTTTCGCTATCAATACTATATCGTCAGCATATCTTAAATGAGTAAAATCAGTGCCGTTTACATTTATTCCCATACGGGTCCAGTCTATTTGTTTGAATATATTCTCAAGACCTAGGGTGAATAATTTCCGTGATAATATATCTCCTTGACTTACGCCTCTGTTGATGTTTATTTTATCTGATTTATGCTCTAGTTTTATAACTGAGGTGGCCGACATGTTAAATGAAATAAATTATTTGTTTATCTACAACAGTCAGCCATTTATCGGTTTTTGTGGCTTTGATACGTATTTAAAGTTCTCACCTTGGCTGACCGTTGTAGATAAACAAATAATTTATTTCATTTAACATGTCGGTCACGTTGTCTTGTGTCTGTTTTAATTTTAATTGTTTGTTTATTTATGACTGTCTACTTTTGACATTAGGTGAGGTGTTTGCTCTTTAGTTTTTTCCCCGTATTTTTATAAGTTTTATCTTTTAACCTGAAGATGGTTTAATATATAAGCCGAAACATGTAGCGTATGTTAAATTTTTACGAAATCTTCGAAATTGTCTCCCGGTTAAACGATTGTTGCCTCAATGAGGTCACAGAGTTTGCAAACAGTAGCAATTATATATTCCTTAATCTAAAATTTAATTAATTGCTTAACTTATTCCATTTATCGGTTTTTGTGGCTTTGATACGTATTTAAAGTTTTTACGTTGGCTGACCGTTGTAGATAAACAACAGAGTTCTCAAGTTAAGCAAATGTAACTTTAACAATTCCGAAATGCAGCTCTTGAATCAAGGTCTTAAGTTTTCACCCAAAACGCATGTGACCAAAAATTCCATTACAAATTTAGCTATAGAAACTGAATCTGTTATTGCTTCCTGCAAAGTTGAGAACCCTGAAACTCTTAGAGCCCTTCTGAGTAATACATTTTCTAGTTTTAATAAACAATTTATAAATAATCACACTTTTGACAAAATAGTTATTAATTTAGTAAAAAAGATTAAACAATCAGACTTGGTATGTACCAAAGCCGACAAAGGTAATTGCTTAGTGGTTTTCGATCGTAATGACTATGTTGGCAAAGTCCTTAACTTCCTTGACTCACCGGATTTTGTTATTCTTAATAAAGACCCCATGACTGGATATGTTTCTGAAGTTAGAAACACTGTGTATACTTATCGCCATATTCTTTCCACATTTTTCAATAAACATTATAAAGAATTGCTTAATATGAATCCTAATTCTCCCCGTCTCTATGGCTTACCTAAAATACATAAAACTACCATTCTTATTCGCCCTGTAGTTTCCTTCGCCAATACTCCTGTATCTAAAATGACGTCATGGTTAAACCAGATTCTCCGCTCCTTCTTAAATTTTGAACCACAATATTCGGTCAATAATTCATTAGACCTTATTTCTAAAATTTCACCCCTACACATCTCTGACAACACTATTCTTCTTTTATTCGACATTGTTAACCTTTTTCCTATCATCCCGTCCGATGAATGCTTTACCCTCATTCACCAACGTCTGGTCAATAGCGACTTATCTAATGATCAGGTTTTATGTCTTTTGTCTTTAATTAAACTTTGCTTAAAACAGGACTTCTTCCTGTTTGATAAATCTTTCTTTTCCCAATTATCGGGTCTGGCCATGGCTTCTAATCTTTCCCCTCTCTTCGCCGAAATATTCATGGACAATCTAGAATCTGTCATTTTCAAGAATGATACTTTTAAGAAACATATTATCTTTCGGGCAGATATGTAAATGATATCCTGGTACTTTTCGAGGGACCTCCAGAGTTAGCCCTAACCTATCTACAGTGGCTTAACACCCTTCATCCGAACATCAAATTTACCTATGAACTTGAAACTAATTTATCTATTCCATTCCTGGATCTCTTGATCTCCCGTAACATAGCCTCACATTCACTGGAGTTTAAAATTTATCGGAAACCCACTTTCACCGTTTCTGTCATTCCCTTCTCATCTCACCATCCCTTATCTCAAAAACTGAGTTCCTTCAGGTTCCTTTTTAGGCGTTTGCGTCTGACCCCTCTAAGTAATAGCAACTTCATTAATGAACTCAACATCATAAAACAAATTGCTGTTAATACCGGTTACTCACTTAACCTTATCATGCCTATCTTTCATCGGTTACAACATTTACTAACTCAAACCAAATTGTTATCTACTAGATCTTTTGACACCAAAAGTGAGCTCACCACGTTTCGTTCACTACCTTAC
Source organism: Agriotes lineatus (assembly GCA_940337035.1). Lineage (NCBI taxonomy): Eukaryota > Metazoa > Arthropoda > Insecta > Coleoptera > Elateridae > Agriotes > Agriotes lineatus. Next base: position 194,679 of record CALNHX010000429.1, on the reverse strand, counting down.
ATTTCCCCTTTTGTCAATTCTCTAAAAAACATTTTTAAACGCTTCAATATTACAATTTCCTTTTCCTCACCCTTTTCCCTTAGTACTATCTTAGTCCATAACACAGATCCTATCCCCCTCCTTAACAAATCAGGTATCTATCTTTTAAATTGTGGTTCATGCGACTCTTTTTATGTGGGCCAAACCGGAAGATCCTTCAAAAAGCGCGTGTCTGAACACATTTCTTTAATAAAACCAAATTACATTCATCATCTTGACTATAATAAATCGACTTTTGCTTCTCATATTATTGAGAATAATCATGAATTTCACAGGGACTCCAATGTTAAAATTCTTCACGTTTGCCTTAAGGCAATAATTTAAATTTTTACGAAATCTTCGAAATTGTCTCCCGGTTCAACGATTGTTGCCTCAATGAGGTCACATAGTTTGCAAACAGTAGCAATTATATATACCTTAATCTAAAATTTGATTAATTGCTTAACTTATTCCATTTATCGGTTTTTGTGGCTTTGATGCGTATTTAAAGTTCTCACCTTGGCTGACCGTTGTAGATAAACAAATAATTTATTTCATGTAACATGTCAGTCACGTTGTCTTGCGTCTGTTTTAATTTTAATTGTTTGTTTATTTATGACTGTCCACTTTTGACATTAGGTGAGGTGTTTGCTCTTTAGTTTTTTCCTCGTATTTTTATAAGCTTTATCTTTTAGCCTGAAGATGGTTTAATATATAAGCCGAAACATGTAGCGTATGTTAAATATATGTTAATTTTTATGAGGAATACAGTGTTTACTTTGCAATAATTTACTGAATCACCTCATTGTGAGAATGGACCAGATCCTGAATTTTTATGAAGATAGAAATTATTATTATTATTATTATTGTTCCGGTATAAGAAATGGGGTGTGACCACTAGGGTGGTCCATATTATAACAGAAAAAATCAAAGGTATCCAAATCATGCCCCCACATAGCGCTATTTTGTCTATTATGATGTAATAACTTGTCTACCAGATGCCTGCTTAAGGAGGTTGGGGCAATCCTGTGCGGGACGCGACGTAAGGGGGTTGGCCTGTGGTAAATGCATATACTATGGCTGGCATTGCCAACTTCAGAAAGACAAATAAAGTATAATGTTTTTCTCATTTTTGAGTACATAGTAAAGATGAATGTATGGTTTTTAAATATTTTTTACGATTTTGTACCTGTAATAGCAATGAGAAACTATTTTTTACAGACAAAATGTAGTTTCGAATTGAATAAATTAAACGCTGAAGTTTGTCAACGTTGCCAGTCGTTTGAATGAAACTTTTGCTTGGCACTACTGCTCTTATGGCACTCTAACCTATAATACGCTGTCAACAATGAGTTGTTGCATCGGAAGAAGCTGCGTCAATCGTGCATGCTTCTAAACTCGCATAAAGCCGCGACGAAATTGTGCAAGATAGCGTGTCGCACGGAGTACAAGGCCGGAGAATCGTTGACATTCCGGTGTTAGCCAAAAACTTGAAATGCCTTGTCTGCGACCAAATTTTGTCGTTATCGTGCATAGAAAATGAAAGCCGCCGTGGTCTGGCAAGTGTCTTCAAAATTCGATGCCATGTCTGTTTGACAGTTCGTACTGTGCCAACGATTGGTTACTCTTATTCTGACGGCTATATTCAACGTAAAATATACCACGTTAATTCTAAAGCTGTTCTTGGGGAGTAGCAAGTATTCAATTAATCCGACATACGTATTTCGCTTGCGCATGAAGCGCTGAGAAAGCTGACACCCGTATTCATAGTCGTTCGCCAGCGGATCGCCGGCGACTCGCCGGAGTTTCGTTATGAATAGTATGTTGGCGGCACTGTACGTCTATGTCAAATTCGAGGTGATCAGGTTAGGTTTTCAGTCAGTTTTGACAGACACTGACACAAAATCTAACCTGCTAACCTCGAATTTGACAAAGACGTACAGTGCCGCCAACATACTATTCATAACGAAACTCTGGCGAGTTGCCGGCGATCCGCTGGCGAACGACTATGAATACGGGCGGACTTCGCAGCGTTGCCGCATAAAAGTGACAGGCAGGCCGACCGGAGCCATTTTTAGTGCACAACGATATATTTTTCACTAATGCAACAAATTCAGCGAGTGAATCGAGTTCAAATTTTACCAGTGTCTTCGGAGAATATTGCATTTGGTTGTGCAAAGTGTTTCATCAACATTTCTTCGTTTAATTTTTTTTTTAACCGTCCCGAAAGTTTTCGCCCATAAGAGCCCATGTATTTTTACACAATTTTACGATTTATTTTCTCCTATTCTGACGAGACAATTTTCTTCAAATTTATAGGGGAGTTTTTAAATGCACTTTTCTACAGTATATATTTTTTTACGATTTTCTATTCGTCAAGTACGTAACGCCCCAACCTCCTTAATACGTTGAAGTTTAGCGGTCGCCCAGAAATGTAATTTATGTAAAGTCTTTTTTCAGGAATAAATAATTTAAATATTGTAACAAAAATGCGAAAAGAACCATCGAGAAACTTACAGAATATTGGAGAAAGTGCGAGAAGCACCGAGAAGTTTCTAGAAATGGAACGCTCCAGGGATCGAACATTCCAGAATATTAGGCTAGTGTAAAACGGCCGCGTGCCGACAGAGTGAGTCAGTTGCTTTTTGAAAAGCGAAGAGTTCGAAACGGATATACCTAGTCAATACCGCGAATATCTTTCAGTGCGAAAAGTGTAATACGGTTTAGTGTGGATAAATAGTATTTCTTATTTTGTGTTAAAATCAGTGTAATGCACGAACCCTAAACGCGTTACAATATTATAACTATGGCGATATCTGGTTTGAGATCTAGACCCACTGACTGGCTTCTTGGAATACCAATCTTTAATTTATCTACAGCAAGACTGCCTCGTGGCTTAAAAAAAACGAAGAAGACAGTGTTTTCCTCCACAAGCAACGAAAAGGTGTATTTTCATCTAGCGTGAGTGGTGTTGACTTAAATGCAGCAGGAAAAGAAACTAGGAAGAGACAACGGGAGGAAAACGATCGAAGGGCAAAAGGGAAATACAAAGAAAGAGAGAGCAACTGTCTTTCTGAGAAAACTGTAAAACTTTCTTTTTCATCATCTTCAGAACGCTTTGGAAATGAAGACGAGTATCAACCTGTAGCGTCAACATCTGCTGCTGATTCTATTCAATTGCCACCGGAGCCTTGGAAACAGGGGAACAGGATTTGCACTCGAACATCATCTCTTAGAAATCACCCTTTTCCGAAGTTCCATTAGACGCTCTAGGAGAGAGGAAAGACAAAAGGCCGCAGCAGCTGAACAAAAAGAATAGTCTTTGGAAAGGCATTTCTTTTTACAATGAGATGGCAAACTTCTGTCTGATATTGGTGGATCCACGGTGAAAGTTGATCGTATAGCTATACTTCTCACTGGAAATGGTCAAGAATAGCTTTTAGGAATTCCCAAAACATGCGGAAGAACAGGGAAAGCTCAGGTACAAGCCTGCACTGAAGCGATCAAGAAATGAAACATGTCTCAGATTAAAGGACTCGTATTCGATGCAACAGCAAGCAATATCAGTTTTCAAAGGGGAACTTGCACTACAATTAAAAAAACTTAAAAAACTAATGTCATCTTGATTGCCTGTCGTCATCATGTGATGGAAATTAAGCTGTCAGCAGTTTCTTTGTGTGTACCAGGTCCTACCGGATGTCCATAAACTGGACTTTTTAACCGCTTTCAGAAAGCATGGCCAACGATTGATCATAATGCTTACGAGTATAGTGCAGCAGATGTTGACCTCTTTGAGCATTCTGTATTAAACAGATTGCGACAAGAAATGCTGAAGTATTTACCAAGTGCACTGAAAAAACAGCAACCAAGAAACGACCATCAGGAACTTTTGCATTTATCTCTTTTGTTTCTTGGTGGCGGAAGTGGCAATGACAAATTCCAATCTCCTGGCCCTACAAATCATGCCCGATGAATGGCAAAAGCCATTTACGTGCTAAAAATATGCCTTCTTCAAAATCAGTTCCAATTAACACCCCGAGAGGCAACAAATACAGTCAATTTGGCTTTGTTTGTAAGTCTGCTTTATGTAAAATTTTGGAATGAAGCTCCACTTGGACCTAGAGCGCCATGTAATGACATTTGGCTCTTAGATCTACTTAAAATTTACCTTAATCAAGCAATTGGTGAGAAAGCTTACAACGCTTTTGCCAGACACCTTTGGTTTCTTTCTGAACGCTTGGTAGCCTTAGCTTTTTTTGACGATCGAGTATCCACCGAAACCAAAGAAAAAATGGTCAAGAATCTGAAACGTCCACAAAATCCCGATTTTCCGAGACATATAGAAATATCCGACGACCAACCCGATCTAGAAAATTTCGTAACTGGGAGAACAAGCTTCTCCTTCGATGTCCTTCTCATTGAAGGTCAAAGCAAAGGCTGACGCATTTCCGAAAGTGCAACCCGAATATTGGAGAGATGATCCCGTTTACGTAGAACTTCATAACGTTGCTATCAAATGCATGTTGTGAACGACGTTGCTGAACGAGGTATTGGATTAAGTGAAAAATATAACCAATCACTTACTAAGGACGAAGAATAAAAGCAGTTAATTTTTCGGTTGGTAGCAAATCATATAAAACAGCTTCCTACATCATCAAACCCATCCCTTACTTCATAATTATTTAGTTTTTAAATTTTGTTATTTTCATTCAAAAGCTTAATGTTGGGCGACCTCCAAATATTATTTGCTAGGAAAACGCTTTGATGTACTAATGACTTACATATTAAAGAATAAAAATTTAGTTGTGGAGAAAGAATATTTTTATTTTTTGACCACCCTAGTCATCACCACTCAACATTCATTTACTACTTCTAAATATTTCATTTTGTCATTTTTAGAAAAACTACAATTTTTACAAAAATACTTTTTTGACAATGGTTATAGACAATTACAAAACATAAAATAGTGTAAAACAATATATTTCTATTATTCATTTTTAGACGTGGAGGAAATTCTTCCAACAAATTAATTTTGCAATTCCTCTAAACTTCTCACAAAAAAAACTTGCATACAAAAGTTGTTGATAATGTCATAATATATAATTAACTACTTAGCAGTTACGGAAACAAAAAAGAAAGACCAAGGCATTATCAAACTGCAAGAAAACTATGTATTCTACTACAGTGGGGTATCAACAGAACAAAGAGAGCAAGCCGGAATAGGAATGATTGTACATAAAAACAATATACATAATATTAAAGACTGGAAATTTGTTAGCGAAAGAACTATGACGGTCACCATCCAAGAACAAGAACAATTCCAACTTATAATCACATATGGCCCAAACGTAGATGAACTAAAAGAAATCAAGGATAAATTCTACGAACAATTACAGCAAATAGTAGATGAAGCCACAGCAGAGATAATCATCTGTGGCGATTTAAACGCAAGAGTGGGTAATAAACCGGAGGATTTTGAGCACGTAATAGGACACAACGGAGAGAATGCAATTAACGAGACTGGGAAAAGGCTACTAAGATGCTGCATAGCAAACAATCTTATAATTGCAAACACAAAATTCCAACATAAAGCCATACACAAGTTCACAAGGGTGGCAGAGGGAAGGAACGAAAAATCGGTAATAGATTATTTCATAACAGAGCGCACACAATTCAAAAACATCGTCGATTGCAGAGTAAGAAGGGGCCCAGAAATAAGAAGTGATCACTATCTCGTATTGCTCCAGAAAAAGGCATCAAACGTACAGAAGTCACCAAGTGAGAACCAAAAACGCATCAGAAAAGTGATAAAAACCCATAAACTGAAAAACCCAGATGTCCAAAAATTATTTACTAAACTTGTCAACTCCAAACTAGCTGCTAGTAATATAACACAACAACAAAGTGTGGAAACAGCCTGGAATCTATTTAAAAATACAATTTTGGAAGCGGCTACGGAAGTGTGCTGGTTAGGAACAACCGGGCAGAACAAAAAACAAACTCCATGGTGGTCACAACAGATTAAGGACATAGTAAAAGCAAAGAAAAAAGCGTGACAGAAATATCTCAGCACTAACAACAGGGAGGACTACGATAATTACAAAGTACGCAGAAATAAAGTGAAGTCAGCAATAAAAGAAGCTAAACGTCAATCATGGGAGGAATTCAGACACTATATGTTTAAGTTTAAGAAATAAGAAAAACCCACACCTAAAATGTATCAACTCCAAGGAAGGCTCCCTTCTGACAAGAACAGTCGAAATCATGGCTAGGTGGAGAGAACACTTCAGCGAACTGTTAAACATCAAAAGCGAGGAAAACGGTAAGAATCCCGAGGCAGCCACGGTGGACAGAGCTCTTCAGGCACAAAACAACGATCCCGAAATTACTGCAGCAGAGCTACAAAATGCAATTAAAAAGATCAGAGTCGGGAAAGCAGCCGGGTACGATAATATATCGCCGGAGATGTTAAAACACATGGGAGAGCTAGGCACTAGCTACCTCTTATGAACCCAGCATAAACAACAAAAACGATTCCAACAGATTGGGAAAAGGCGGTGATCATCCCCATACTTAAGAAAAAATATCCAAGGAAGCCCAAAAATTATAGAGGCATTTCGCTCCTCAGCGTAGCCGGGAAAACTTATTCTCGGATACTGGACACCAGATTGCGAGCACAAATGGAACATCAACTGGAAGAACCACAAAGTGGCTTCAGACCAAATAGAGGAACTACGGATGCGATCTTCACGCTTCGACAAATTTCAGAAAAAAACAACAGAATATAACAAAGAAGTTCACCTGTGTTTCCTAGACTTAAAGCAGGCATTTGACAGAGTGCCCTGGCAATAAATATTTAATATTCTGGAAAAAAGAAATATAACACAAGGCCTGACAGATGCAATAGCCAGTTACTACAAAAACGCATATAACACCGTTCGAACAGCCAATGAAGAATCGGAAGTTTTTACAACGAATGCCGGAGTAAAACAAGGGGACATCCTATCACCATTTCTCTTTGTCATGATAATGGACGACATTATTAAAGCCTGCAAATTAAGAACAAAGCCCTTCAAAATTGGAAACTACGGATTAAAACCAATAAAAATATCAGAATTACTGTACGCTGACGACACTGTTCTGATAGCAAAAAACGAAAAAGATCTGCAATACAACCTTAACATCTGGAAACAAGAAATTGAAAGCAGAGAGGCCTGATCATCAACTATGAAAAAACCGAAACAATGGCCATTGCCAAAGAACCCCGACCGCATGCAATCTTTATCGGTAACCATAAACTTAAACAGGTTGAAAGCTTTAAGTATCTTGGATCAACAATCACGCAGGATGGGCGAATAGACAGCGAAATCAATAATAGAGTAGCTGCAGCAGGGAAATTGTTCAGAGCTATCAACCGACCTTTCCTATCTAAACCACAAATAAGTGCAAAAACTAAACTAGCCGTGTACAAAAGCTCATTCATTCCAGTGTTAACATATTCATCAGAAACATGGTGCCTCACAACTAAACTCAAATCTCAACTACAAGCCATGGAAATGAGGTACTTAAGAAAAATACTAAACAAAACTAAACTAGATAAGATCAGAAACGAAGAGATTAGAAAGACGCTAAACATTAAGGGTTGTATTTAGTTAAGCCGTCTTGCACCGTGGAATAGTGAAACGCTAACTGGGATATCTCGCTTCACAGCAGTATGATAAAAAACTAATTTAAGGACCATTTAGAGCAACCTTTTCTCCAACGGGCTAAATCTCGAAAAGCATTTTTTTTCATAAATGTCGATGATATCGCGTTACACATAACACATGAATTTTAATTGATACTGCCAACGGAATTCATCTTTATAAGTTTTTGTCCTTTTGCCCCGTTAAATAATAGTAGATTATATTATAAGTGAGAGAAATGCATCAATATTTGCGAGTGAGAATTTTGAATCGCGAGTGCCCCACCACGAGCGATACAATTTCTCACGAGCTTATAATGGCATTTCGCTCACGTGTGATATACGACGTTTTATCTTACAGTAGCAATTCTTGCGCCTAAATAGTTTGCGCAGTCAGAATATGTCGCAAAATAAATTTATAATTAGTCGCCTATGATTTGTGATATACGTTTGACAGTACTGAAGTGTATTGGCAGTACTGAAGTGTATTGTCAGTCTATGTCAAATTCGAGGTTCGTAGGTTAGGTTTTGTTTGTTATTTGACACAGACTGACGCAAAACTTAACCTGAAATTACGAATTTGACATAGCTTGACGGTGCTACCAACAATGCAGTAGTATAAATAATGAAAACTCACTTGTGAATAAAACTTCATTTTAGTCACTGAAAACAGTTGTATAATGTATGGTAATAGGCGCTACTGTAAGATAAAACGTCGTATATCACACGTGAGCGAAATGCCATTATAAGCTCGTGAGAAATTGTATCGCTCGTGCTGGGACACTCGCGATTCAAAATTCTCACTCGCAAATAATGATGCATTTCTCTCACTTATAATATAATCTACTATTATTGACCTACATGCATCGATCTATTTTTGCATTCCCTGCAGTAACGAATTAATTCAGTTAGCTATTAAAAAATGTTCTATTAATTTTGTTAAAATTCCGTACAAGTATAGGCAACACCTTAACCAGGGCTATGTCCCGGAAACCACCCGTTGTTAAACAACAAGCGTATTACTGATAAGAGAATAAGAGGATTATATTATGCTCTACACTTTCACTTGTCTTCCAAGCTAACAGTCACGCTAAGCATTGTACATTTAAAACAAAAACTGGCAATTGTGACTTGTTTTTCCTAGATTTTGTCATTTTGGGAATATGACCCTTTTATAAAAATTAGTTAATTAAAAAAATTAGAAACAATTAGGGAATGCAGTCTAGATAATTGAAACAAACTCAAACTATGTTATGTATATTTTAAATCACGTGGTTGATTAAAAAACATATTGCGTCACAAAAAACAATCGCTAAGTAAAAAATCTGGTGTGACACGCACACAACTTCCTTTCACAGTTCTCTTATAATTAGTAAAAAATTTGATTTTTAATTTTTAAGCATGTCAAAAATTTTCAAAAATTGCAATTTCCACAGAAACCGTACAAAAAGGATAGTTGGTTGAAGAGACAAATTTTCTCTAAAATTTTAAGCTGAATTCAAAAATTTAATAATATACCGGGTGTTCTATTTAAAATAGGAGTTAATAAAAACAAAGGAAAAAACAAAAGAAACCCATTTTAAAGGTATTCAAGTTGAAATCGCCTATCTCACATCAATACACATTAAAAATGTAAAGTTTGAAAAAAATCGTTCTAGCTGTTTTTGAAAAATTTGGAAAAAAACAAAAATCACAAGAGTAAACACATACTTCGGGTTATGCGATTCTCTTCAAACGTTTGCTGTCGCATCTAGATAGTCACAAAACTTATATATGAAGTTTCAACGTCATACCTCTTTTGGTTTTTGAGATATTCTGTTCACAGACAGACAGACAGACACACAGATAGACCGACACACAGACCAATGAACAAAAACCAAAAATACCTAACACTATCGCACAAATACGTATTATTACGTGTATTAAACTGTAAGATTAATAAAAGATTTGCATACGGGCATACTCCGTTTTTTACGAGGATCTACAAGTTCCGGTAATAATGCCGTCAAGTAAAACTCTCAACATTTGGGAATCATTCTGCTGTTCTAGAAAACTGTATCTCCATATATAACTTGAATAGAAATAGATATCTTTAGGAGTCCAGGAGTCGACGGTTCCAAGAAAAATTATTACCACAGGAAAACAAATAATTGCTTTTATTAATAACTACGCTCCTTTTTACGCACGTAACAACCTTTTCGTGTCAATTACTTTCGTTTGGTCTGGCTTTACATATGCACAAACATATCATTTTAATTATATTACTTTATTCAAAAGCCAAATTCAAACCCTTTGAAATATGCTTTGTTTTTGCGTGCCTTTATCCGACACATTACTGCTTCTCGCATTTCATTACCAATACATTTAATATTTTTCTTTTTGTTTAAAATTGCAATTATATAAAATATCCCTGACATGTGGAAAATTGTTCATATTACTCCCATTTTTAAGTCAGGAGATAGATCAAATGTGTCTAACTACAGACCAATATCTAAACTATCTATTTTTGGTAATATATTTGAATCTTTTGTAAATAAAATACTTTGAAATCATATCCATACTTTTATCTCCTCTTATCAACATGGTTTTCTCCCTTCCAAATCTCCTATATTATTCTGAATTCATTTGCGATGCAATGAATGAGAGATCTCAGGTGGACGCGGTATATACTGACTTTTCCAAAGCCTTTGATAAGGTAAACCACGCAATTTTGGTTCAAAAACTTTCGGGATTTGGAATATCGGATACTTTACTAAATTGATTTCAATCATACCTAGATGGTAGGACCCAATGTGTTGTAATTAACGGCTTTGCAGCACAAGCTACTAGCGTGAGTTCTGGTGTACCGCAGGGATCACACTTGGGCCCTACGTTATTCATCGCGTTCATTAATGATCTTACTTTTAGCTTAAAATCCTCCTTTCTGTTATATGCAGATGTTCTAAAATTATTTACTAAAGTAAACTCACAGGCGGACTGCCTAATTCTACAACAAGACTTAAACCATGTTTCCAGCTGGTGCAAAATCAATAAAATGTCACTAAATATAAACAAATGTAACAAAATTTCATTTTGCAGGAACAAGTCACGTATTGATTATGAATACCAGCTAGATGGTAATATACTTAGTGAAGTGTCTAACATACGAGACTTAGGCGTTATATTTAGCAACACTTATTATTTTGATAAACATGTTTCGCACATTGTCAGTAAAGCCAACAAAATATGTCGAATAGCCAGAGACTTTCAAAATATCGATACTTTAAAATTGTTGTACTTCGCATATGTACGCTCACATCTTGAATACTGTAGTTTCATTTGGAATCCTTACTACCGAATGTATGTGAACAGAATAGAACTAATTCAGAAGCGTTTTATTAGGTTTGTTAGCAAGAAATTTGGTTTGAGGTCTAACTATACTTATAACTTAGTACTTAGTACGTAATAATTTATTGTCTTTAGAACATAGAAGGACTTAAAGATCTTAAAGAACTTTTTAAAATTATTCATAGTTTTTACAATGACTGCACAATAATACCTCGAATTTACTTTTACGTTCCGACATACCGCACAAGAAAATCTTTACTATTTTGGCACGACCACTACTCAACTAATTTTTCTTTGCACTCTCCTATGGTCGGAATTGTCAGGACTTACAATTTTTTAGCTCTTTCAAACACTGACATTTTTTCTCAATCTTTATCTAGCTTTACTAAATCTGTATCACAGTACTTTTTGGATGACTATTGTATCAAAATTAATATTCACTTCTAGGATAGTTTGCGCTTCTAGGATAGTTTGTGGTTCCCTTTTCAAAGGACATGTACAGTTTGGTGTGATATTTTTTGCTTAAATAATATTACTCGTAATATTGTAATCTTAGTTTTACTTACTTGTTATATATTTTTACCTTGTTTCAAAATGCGCATTTGTTTAGTTTTCTCATGGATTGTACGTTATATATTTTTTACCTTGTTTCAAAATGCACATTTGTTTAATTAATTTTCTCATGGATTGTACGTTCTTTTTCTGTGGTTTATATGTCCAAACCTATTATTGGATGGCTGCCTCGACAGCCTATCTGTCCATTTCACCATTTCAATATATAGAAAATTCAAATTACAGATCTCTTCCTTACATACCCAAATTGTCAGAACAGTTAAGTAAACTTTTGCAAACTTTCAACTTTAATGTTTCTTTCAATAATAATAACACCCATGGTAAACTTTTCTTTGATAATTTAAAAGATAAAACTGAAATTCAATCAAAATTAAATATATATATATATATCAATTGCAGCGATTGTGATGCTAATTATATTGGTCAAACTAAACGGTACCTTAAGAAAAGAATATTTTCATATTCAACATTTTGAATCACAATTTCAATTTTAATTCCCCTAAAGTATTACAAAGAGCACTTAATGGAAACAATTTTTTTTATGAAATGATAGCAATATAACAAAATTAAAAAGCCATAAATGATAAACAGATATTAAAAACCTACATTCAATTTTATTATAATCTCTAAGTTTAACCATTTATTAATATTTTTATATTAGTTAAATCAAATGCACAGCGACGCCTATAATTGTCCTAACGGCTGTTGGCTGAGTGCGAAATAAATAAATAAATAAAAATTAATAATATTTTGTCTTTTAGATTATAAAAAAAAATTATTTATTTTATTCTACATTTGGCCCATTTTGGAAATATTTTCATATATCAACATTTTGAACCAACGGAATTCTTTTCCAGATAGCTTCACATCAAACGTTATTTAATGTTGACGTGACCACACAAAAGTTATTATTGTTTTGCAAGATATGTGCTATTTAAAACCTAAGTAAGGGAGTGTTAAATTCCTTCTTCTAAAAATCATGTATATTCAATGTTTTTATTCTTTCTAATAGTTTAACTTATTCAAGGTAAGATTTCAAAACCACATGCTTGATAATAATTCTAACTTATTTCTCTTATTTCTAGGAAGCTTATTTATTTAATTAATATGACCTAATATGTGAATATAAATCTGAAGAAGTTTGCCAAGGCAAGCGAAACGTTAGCTTATTAAATTAATTGGCTGTATTGGTTTTCCTAACCAAACATTTATAATATATAATCCTGTTTTATTAATTTTAATTTTTACCACAGTAAACATCGGTACGTAGTTGAATAAGGATGTGATTCTCTCTAGTGCAGTGCTGCTTTATTGAGAACTTTAAAATTAAAAATCATTAATCCGAGTACATACCGTATACTTATAATGATAAATAAATTGTGACGATTTGAAACCGGCTTGTGGCAATCGGCCGCAGCCGACGGGCTGTGCTGTGCGACTGATATTACATGCTTGCGCGGGCGATAGATAAGTAGAAAAACCAACAGTAATATAAAAAACCTCCAGCCACAGAGGTTTTTAGTCAAAATGAATAACTTACAAATCAAAGCTGCAAAATAAGCCCCAAGCCAAGCGGCAGGCCAAGCGCCCAACCAAGCGCAAAGCCAAGCGTTAAGCCAAGCGCCAAGCCAAGCGCAAAGCCAAGCGCCAAGCCAAGCGACAAGCCAAGCGCCAATCCAAGCGCCAGGCCAAGCGCCAAACCAAGCGCAAAGCCAAGCGTTAAGCCAAGCGTCAAGCCAAGTGCCAAGCCAAACGCTAAGCCAAGCGCCAAACTAAACGCAAAGCTAAGCGCCAAGGAAAGCGCCAAGCCAAACGCCAAGGCAAGCGCCAAGCCAAGCGTTAAGCCAAGCTGCAAACCAAGCGCCAAGCCAAGTGCCAGGCCAAGCGCCAACCCAAGCGCAAAGGTAAGCGTTAAACCAAGCGCCAAGCCAAGCGTCAAGCCTAGCGCCAAGTTAAGCGCCAAGCCAAGCGCTAAACCAAGCCCAAAGCTAAGCGCCAAGGCAATCGCCAAGCCAAGCGTTAAGCCAAATGCCAAGCCAAGCGTTAAACCAAGCGCCAAGCCAAGCGTCAAGCCTAGCGCCAAGTTAAGCGCCAAGCCAAGCGCTAAACCAAGCCCAAAGCTAAGCGCCAAGGCAAGCGCCAAGCCAAGCGTTAAGCCAAATGCCAAGCCAAGCGTTTAGCCAAGCGCTAAACCAAGCGTCAAGCCTAGCGCCAAGTTAAGTGCCAAGCCAAGCGCTAAACCAAGCCCAAAGCTAAGCGCCAAGGCAAGCGCCAAGGCAAGCGCCAAGCCAAGCGTTAAGCCAAACGCCAAGCCAAGCGTTAAACCAAGCGCCAAGCCAAGCGTCAAGCCTAGCGCCAAGTTAAGCGCCAAGCCAAGCGCTAAACCAAGCCCAAAGCTAAGCGCCAAGGCAAGCGCCAAGCCAAGCGTTAAGCCAAACGCCAAGCCAAGCGTTAAACCAAGCGCCAAGCCAAGCGTCAAGCCTAGCGCCAAGTTAAGCGCCAAGCCAAGCGCCAGCCCAAGCGCCAAACCAAGCGCCAATCCAAGCGCCAAGCCAAGCGCCATTATTTTACAACATGAAAACTTACAGAATAAACAAAATTCTATAAACCAGCCCAGCTACGCACAAACCACTAGTAGCACTCCATCAATTAAATACCCCAATAAAAAGCAAGCAATTATCGTAAACGCCATAGAAAACGTTAAAATTATGGACTACATATACGCAATTGGGAAAATAGTAAAACCAAACAACATAATCGCGGCATCTAGGCAAATAGGAGCATCTGCATGTATCTTTCCAGCGAACATCTTGTAGATAAACTAACACAAGAACACAAGAACACAAGACAATAATTGTTGCAGACCAACAAGTTAGCATTCGAAAAATGATCACACCTTCCAAAAAAATTATCTTTTCTAATATTTGTCCCACAATCCCAAATCCCGAAATAGAAAGAACCCTAACAGGCTTTGGACTAAAGCTAATGTCACCAATTTACAATATTAGGGTTGGAATTCCTGACCCAGTATATGCACATATAATGAGTTTTAGGCGTTTTGTATACTTAGTACCAAATGTTAACAATCCCTGGATTCAACTATAATTACATTTGAAGGTGACAAATACAGAATCTATATTCAAAAGGATATTCAGAAATGCTTTAAATGTGGACACGACGGACATGGCTAGCAAATGCCAAAATATATCAATCAACATGGCAGTTTTAGAAAACCCTGAGCAAAACAAAGAAAGAAAACGTTCACACACCCAAATTAGCGAAGAAACATCCAGTGACAACGATGCTGGCTCCACAACAACAGAACAAGAAAACCAGCCATCTGACTCGTTCACACAACCCGAGAATATAAAACCAATCCAGAAAAAAACAAAATCAAAGCACGAAAAAAGCAAATCCCAAAAAACCAATATAACGGAAGATTTGGAACAGATGTTGGCTCCGCTAAAAGATGTACTACAGACACAACCAGATAATTACGAAATAACATACGAAGACCTTAAAAAATACATAAGTGAAGTATACTCTGCCCAAGATCCTCTGATAGTAACTTTAAAATACACCAAAGATGTGCCAACGTTTTTAAGAACACTGAAAAACTTAAGAGAATTTCTAAAGGAAAGGAAAGTAAAATACCAATTTACTCGAATAATGTCAAATATTCAGAAAAGTCTATGCATGGATGGCACAGACGACGATGATTTCACCGACAGTAGCTCTCAGTCAATAAATAACAAATGACTTCCATACAAAAAAACACCTTCAAAATCATCCAGTATAACTGTAATAAATATTACAACCGATTCAATGAATTACAAATAATGATCCAAGAAATTCAACCAAATGTAATCTGTCTACAAGATACCCATCTCAAAAACAAAGATGCACCAAAACTTTAAAAAATTCAAATATATTCCAAACACTGTGAACCCAGTGACAGATGGGGAGGAGTTGCCATACTGGTAGGAGAAAACATACCAACAGAAGGTTTTCCAATGACATCTAGTCTCGAGGCGGTTGCGGTGCAAATATATGTGCCTGAGAGAATAACTATTTGTAACATATACATACCGCAGGGCCATAAACAGAAGCCTGATCAAGTGGAGAATCTGGTGCGACAACTGCCTAAACCCTTTATACTGGTGGGAGACTTCAATGCACACAGAGCTGGGCAGTAATTAATTACTTTTTAATTAAATTTCGAATTAAATTCCTTTTTGTGTATTTGCCTTGAAATTGAATTACTTTTCAAATTGCCGTAATTGTAATTGGGAATTGCCATTTTTGTTAAAAAGTACTTGAAAATTACTTTTTGAAAGTAATTAATTACTACATTCAATTACTCAATTACTTTTTTGTAATTAAATTACTCTAAAGTATTTAATTTATTTTACAAGTATTTAAATTACCTGTGGTAATTGAAATTACTCCAGGTAATTGAATTACTTTGTGGTATTTCAATTACTGAATTGCTGATCTCGATTGGGTGCCAAATCTCCAGAACGCAAAAAATAAGATAAGTTACATATTAAGCAAACCGCAATAGGCTATTCCCCGAGCAATAGAAGCCTAATTTATCTGGCGAGTCGAAAACAGCAACTATCGCATTTTGTATGACGCGTCCCGAAGAGTGTTGCCAGATTTGGGGATAAGTTCCTAATTCTAGGGGATCTGAAGAGGCTGTTAACGACAAACTTTAGTAAAATGTGATTAGCTACTTTTCTAGGGTTTTTACGTGCAATTTGGAGGAAATATTAGGGTATTAACATTATTGAATCAATTTAATTCTGTTGAAGGTATCGAACTTTAATAGTGGTTTATTGTTTGTTTTTAACTCCGTAATCTGATCGCGGATACTATGCGTCAGATTTGCGCCTGAAAATTCCTTTATCATCGCTTCAGAAGGAATGATGTTTATGTCACGTATTTGCCATTATTAATCGCTGCGAATCCAAACCGCAGTCTTTGCAGTACTTAGCAAAGTCGACAAATAAAGTCTTGTTAACCGCCGATTAGGTTTGGGTTTTGGACGCTTAATTTACTTTTTTATGGTGGAAAGTACCGGCTCGTTTGAAAATGTTGTTCGTGTTTGGTTATTTTTTTAAGTGAAATTATAAAACAGACGTTCGCTGGATCGGAAATAAGACTACCCAAAAGGGTTTTACTTTCCTCACAAAAAACATCTATTTTACAGATTTAGAGATAAAATCACCTAATTTACATTTTTTTAACAACCTAAGTTAAAAAAATTTTTCGTTTTTGTCATTACACATAATTAAAATTATCTTTATTTAAAAATATCTTTTACGTTTCGCTAATGCATTGTTAGCTTCGTCAAAAACATTGGTTTAAAATATAGGACAAAGAAACAATTACTATAACAATCTGTAAAATATAGGTACATGTTAGTGTTTGGACTTGTGAAAGAATAAGTATCCTTAATTATGTCAATTTACCTCTTTGTTTTCAAAAAGTTTAAGTAGTTGGAATGGTAACATCTTTTATTGTTGATACGATCTCATTAGATAAAACATTCTTAGTTTTCATAGTTTGTAGCTGTTTTTTATCCGCTGCACAAATTCTTATTTCAATCAGCGGTTTTCAACTAGGTTTATCAGTCACCTGTCAACTTTCAACAGTCCCTGATCAACACCAAATAGATATTTAGCTTTAAAATTTCAAGTTACCTCATACATGTTTTATAGCTATTTGTATTACTAGGGAGTAAAATGCATCATTCTCTCCCGCGGATGTAGTTTATTTCTCTAGCGTTAGCGAGAACAGTACCTAATCAATTGTAATCATGCAAGGGAGGAATTTACGTTTTAGTCCAGACTTATAAATTCAACACTTTTACATTTTATGATGTAACAATCTCTTGTATTCAGCTGCATTCAAAAATATTTAAATATGAAAAGCAGGAGGTTAGTTGATTTATTATTAATCACATTGCCTCCCGTCTCTAATGGCAACAGTAGTCAATGTATTATATCTCCTCCCACTGCCATTGGAAACCGACCAGGGAACCAAACGTATATTTTCGGGAAACCCTAACAGGCCACAAAAAATGTTACTTTCGTATATAGGGGTAAAAAATATTTTCTAACTGAGCCACGTAGGGTTCTACAAAATCTAAATAGAAATTTGCTGTCAAACAATTAAAAAGGCCAATGCTCCACCTTGTATACTTAGGTAAGTTACATATTTTCGTCATCCAGCTTCATGTTAGGCGTATTTAATAGTACATTGTTCTACAAGTTAAGAAAAGTGAGAGTTTTTCAACGTTTAATTTACGAGCGAGCGATGGAAAACGAGTGGATTAATTTATTACGAACATGGAAAAATTACTTTATAACATATTCAGCGTGCTTTTTTTTCTAATATAATTACAAAATGTAGCCAAAATGAAATTCGACATTTCTTCATATTCAAAAAAATTGTTTTTATAAATCGGCAGTGAAGAACGTCGAAATCGGCAGTGAAAAACCTCGAAATCGTCAAATAAAATACGAGAAATGGGCAGTGAAGTAATCCATTGTTTTACGACTTTTTGTAGGCGGCTGGACGATAGGTAAACGTCAACCGACGTCAACATAACCTACAAAAGTCGGTTAAAATGTTGTAATTTCGCGATTTAAAAAAACAATGTACCCCACGGCACTGGAAGTTTCTTTTTATCCCTCATGTGGTTTATTTGCTTTGGCCCTACGGGCCTCGGCAACTAAATCCGCAATCGCGATAAAAAGCTAAACTTCAGTGATAACCTATGTGGAAACTAATATAAAAAATATATATACATTTGAACTTTCAAGTTCCTATACCTTCTTACTGAAGGGACTTTGTACTAAGGTATATTAGGTTTAATCGGGATACGGAAAGTTCGTTCCCCACATTTCGTTCCCCACATTTCGTACCCCACATTTCGTTCCCGGAAACTTCGTTCCCGAGCGAGTTCAATTTGTCTCCTAGATTACAGGGCGTTGAAAAACGAGTGCAGCGATCGGAATACAGTTGGAGAATGAAAGATATTTTAATTAATTTATTTATAAGAACAAAATAAACTGTATTTATTAAAACTGACGGTTTAATCTAAGTACGTATCGTCCTAATATTTTTTATAGGGCCATAATTTCTCATTCTGAACAACTTTTATTAGTAATATTTTGCAGTATCATGAACAAAAAGGGTAGTTTACCTTGCTTAACTGTCAAGGCCGACTTGTTTTTGAAAAACTAAAAAATTTCTTAAAATTCTCTACAAACCAAGCAGGAATTATAATTCCTATAACATTTTTATGTAAAACCAAAGAGCATAGATATGCTCTTTGGTAAAACTAAAAATAAAATTTAGTTCCCTCTTGTAAACTCAATCCGGGGACATACTGTATATAGTTCTTATCAGTTTATTATAATAAATAAATTAAATTAAATATCTTTTATTTTTCCAACTGCATTCCGATCGCTGTACTCGTTTTTCAACGCCGTGTAATCTAGGAGACAAATTGAGCTCGCTTGGGAACGAAGTTTCCGGTTACGAGATGTGGGGAGACGAAATATCCCCGGCCCGGAACGAAATGTGAGGTACGAAATGTGGGAAACGAAATGTGGAGAACGAACTTTCCGCAAACCGGTTTAATCGGTTTATTATAACCTAAGGAATCTATGCCAAATCGGTGTCGCATTTTTTTTATGGACACCCTATATAATTGTTATCCTTGAATCTATTTATTTACTTACATCTTACTTCAAAACAAACTAAAAAGTTTGGTTTTGGTGAACGGTGCATGTAGCTACAAGATTTAATTATCAAAAAACCTTCAAAAGTGAAAGAGTATGTAGGTTACTATAGCTAACAAAACATAAAAATTAAGCATTTTTAGATTACGATTACGAATCGACACAACACTAATGATAGTTGCAACTTGCAAGAAGATTCTACTAAATAAAACTACGTATATGACAATAATTTTTATTGAAAGTAATTGAAAAAGTAATTGATGTTGTACAATTACAATTACTAAGTAATTGGTAATTGAATTACTATTTCCTGTGAGTAATTGAATCTCTGGTAATTAAATGACTGCATTGGGCGGTAATTGGAAATTAGTAATTAATTACTTTTTAAAAGTAATTTGCCCAGCTCTGAATGCACATAATACAATGTGGGGATCAAAACAAACATATGCGAGAGGAAAATTAATAGAAAAAGTAATAAGTAACAGCGACATCAATCTATTAAACGATGGCCGTCCTACACGGCATGACTCTAAAACAAATACTTTCACTGCAATAGACCTTTCACTTTGTAACTAAAAATTTAAACCAGAAATATCATGGAATTCACACTTTTACTCATATGGTAGTGACCTTATGGAAATAGAGAAACAAAATTCTTCCAAAATAGAAACAAAACTTAGATGGATAATATCAAACGCCGACTGGACAAAATTCGAAGCGATAATAAACCAAGGCAACATCCCGCTTAATATACATACCGTACAAGAATTCACCAAATATCTCACTGACAAAATGCTAAACGCTCCAGAGCAAGCAATTCCTAAAACCAAAAATGTAAGGACGCAAAAACATCGAGTGCCGTGGTGGAATGAAAGATGTAAAAAAGCAATAGGTAGAAAAAGAACAGCTTTCAATAAGTATTGGAAAAAAGGTACAATAGAAAACTTAATCGAATACAAGAAGGCAAGAGCAGGGTTAAGGAAGGTAATGAAAGAAGAGAAACAAAAATCATGAGAAAAATACGTCAGTTCTATAAACTGCACGACAGATTTAAAACAGGCTTGGAATAAACTGAATAAAATACAAGGTCAACACAAATATTTCAATATACCATTATTGATTATAAACCAACGTAAAATTACTTCAAAGGAAGAAATAGTTAAAACTTTAAGTAGTTATTTTGCTCACGTATCTAGTCTAGAAAACTATTCCAATGAATTCATAAGTTATAAAAACCAGTTGAAAATAAAAAACTAGATATTACAACCGATAACAAAGAACTTTATAATAATGAATTCACATACAAAGAATTGGAGTTTGCTCCAAGAAACAGCAGCGGTTCGTCACCTGGGCCAGACCGTGTTCACTATGAAATGTTAAAGCACTTACCGAAAACAGTAATGATGGAACTTCTACAGTTGTACAACAACATATGGACGCAAAACATCTTCCCAGAAACTTGGAGGTGCGCCGAAGTAGTTCCTATACTAAAACCAGCTAAAGAAAAGACCCTGCCTACTAGCTACCGACCTATACATTTAACAAATACCATGTGTAAGATTATGGAAAAAATGGTTAAGAAAAGACTGATGTGGATTCTTGGAAAAGAAAATAAAATTATACAGGAGCAAAGTGGATTTCAATCCGGAAGAACCACGTTCGATAACATAGCAAAGTTGGAAATGGAAATTAAAAATGCATTTATACACAAAGAAGAGGTCACAGTAGTCGTATTAGACATGATGAAAGCCTTTGACATGACGTGGAAGTACAAAATTATTGCAACACTAGCTAAATGGGGAATGAAGGGAAGCATTCTGCAATTTATTAAAAATTTTCTAGCTGATAGGAAATTTATGGTTAGAATTGGGAACACTGTATCAAATACGCAGACACAAGAAAATGGGCTACCGCAAGGACCTGTTCTAAGCACAACACTTTTTCTAATTGCTATAAACGACCTAATAAAACACAGACCAACAACAGTAAAATGTATGCTTTATGCTGACGATTTGATAATATATTGTGCAAGTTCGGATCCTAAATATATTCGGAAAACAATACAAAAGGCCATCGACCAATTAGAAACATGGAGTAAAAAGAACGGACTCCAATTCTCGGCGGAAAAAACCAGTTGCATCACATTTACTAAAAAGTATAACTGCACCCACCCAATACTGGCAATGAAAATGAAACCATTAAATAATGCTGACCACATAAACTATCTTGATATAATTTTTGACAAGAAGTTATCTTGGACCACCCACATAAAAAAAATAAAGGAAAAGTGACAGAAAACTCTCGACCTATTAAAAGCTGTATCTCACCATAAATGGGGCATCAGCTGTGACATCTTGATAATACTTTTTAATAATTTACTAAGATCAAAGCTCGACTACGCAAACTTTTTCTATGGTGAAGCTAACTCCAACATTATAAAACTAATCGACTCTGTTTGTAATCATGGTTTAAGAATAATCACAGGTGCTTATAGGACTAGCCCAGTTACAAGCCTCTATTCAGAAACTGGACAACTTCCACCAACTTACAGAAGACATCAGAGCTTATTAAACTACACACTTGCCGTTGCCACAAATCCTAAGCATATAAATTACACAGACGTAACCAATCCTCAATATCAAACCAATTACTGCCAAAACCTTAAAATTTCACCTCCATACTCCGTGCGTGCCAAAAACTATAGAGAGCAAACAAAAGCAACGCTGAATAACCTTCTTCTATATGAATGTCAATGCCCGCCCTGGACCATCCCTATACCCAGCACTGAACTTCAGTTAGCAAGAAACACCTAGTGCATTATATAAAGTACATCTAAACCAAATCCTCGACCAACATGGTGAATACCATCATATATATTCGGATGGGTCCAAAATCGAAAATAGCGTTGGATGTGCCTTTGTGTATAACAGCTTATATAGTGCATTTAAACTAAGTGACCTTAGTTCGGTATACACAGCAGAATTATACGCTATCAGCAAGGCAGTAGAGTTCGCGGCAAAAAAACTACCAAAAATAGATGTTTATGCATTAAAGGGAGATATGATTATGTTTTTTTCCTGAGGTTGACATGTGTTACAGACCGAGGGCCTCTGGCCCGAGGTCTGTAAGTCAACCGAAGGTAAAGACCATGAATATCTCCCGTGGTGCATACAATATTTTATCTACTAGCATATTCGTAAAAATAGTATGAAATTTCAAAATGTCATAATGACAATTAAAATTAGAATATGTAAGTAACATCAAGGATTGCCTCATTGTATGGTTGCTAAGACGTTAATTGTAGTTGCATTGTTACCATGAGTTTGAGGGAGAAATAGTTTGACAAACCGTATAGTAAAAGCCCTTGTTGCAAAAAATACAAGGCACCTTAACAACTTATAACGATAAAGCTTTTAAGTTTCTGTGGATACCATCACATGTAGTCATACAGTAAAATGAAGTGGCCCACGAAAAAGCTAAACGAGCAACACAAAAATCTGTCTAAGATGACGTTCGAACTACCAGCAAGAACATGAAGACCTATCAAAAAGTACTCGTACGGGAAAAGTGGGAAAACGAGTGGAAAAGTATTAGTGGCAATAAACTAAGAAAAGTGAAAGAAACCACAGAAAGATGGATTCCCAAACTAAAACTAACCAGAACAGAAGACAGTATTAAGAAGATTGAGAATCGGACATACGAAAATAACGCATGGGCATCTTCTAAAAAAAGAGCCGAAGCCAACCTGTGAAACCTGCAATACTCCGCTTACTTTACAACATCTCTTATATCAGTGCAGACAGTTTGAAGACCAAAGAAGACAATCCCAACTGAAAAGAAAACTTGAGGAAGTGTTAAAAAATGACCATGAAGAGATACAAAAACTATTGACATTTCTTAAAATGACAGGCTTATTTATGTGTATATAAATAATAGAAACATTGTGATGAGACAATTACTGTAAGTTATATTTATAAGGTGTCAAAGACCTGAGTAGTCAAGGCACCTAAAAATAAACAAATATTCTATAAAAAAAAAATTTACCACAGTTATAAAATTTTCGCGGAAAATGGAAAAAATATAAACGTGAAGTACCACTTCAAGTTACCTGATTTTAATAAAACATCTCTAAGATCTCCAAATTTATGTTAAAAGCAAAAATATAGATGTTCAAACCGATCGATTAATCTGTCTTGGCGGTAGAGAGGAAAGAGACAGACTCAAAGCAAAGATAATATATATTATCTTTGCTCAAAGGCGCACAGACTGACAGACTCACAAACAGATATTACTTCAAAAATCACTTTTTCTGAAGACACGATAACGGTTGTTTCCACAAAAATCTGGAGTTCGAAAAAAATCATGATTGCTATATTTTATCTTACGAAGTGAAAGAAAGTAAAAAACATCTCAAACAATACACTCATTCACTGTGTTAACGGATT
This sequence comes from Agriotes lineatus, assembly GCA_940337035.1. Taxonomy (NCBI): domain Eukaryota; kingdom Metazoa; phylum Arthropoda; class Insecta; order Coleoptera; family Elateridae; genus Agriotes; species Agriotes lineatus. The sequence goes on along the minus strand of CALNHX010000429.1, from coordinate 170,878 downwards.
TTAATCGATTTTAATGTATCTCTCGTTTTTATAAAATTATCAGACAAATAAAAACATTGAAAAAAATATATGAAGCTGTTAGATACATACCTCAAATGTAACATTGACTTTGTCCTCATATTCAGTATTGGCTGCCATTATTGGTTTTTTTCTAATATTTCTTACTAATCTGAAACAAACGTAATATAAGAACACAATGAATTAATAACCCGTATTTTTTAAGAATTACAATTGTCAGTGGCGTGATTTGAAGGGCATCTTGATATAGTATTACATATTACGTTACGCAATACAATGTTCCTATAACCTCTAAGTTTTACTTTTTGTCCTTTTTTACTCCCGATTTCACTATTGTTCTTGTATTTAACTACATTCTCTGCTTCTTACACTCCTCTTTTTAACCCTTTTCTGTATTTCTGTCGGTTTGATAGGGCCCAATCTGGACTTTAATATCGGAACGTGTTACACTCTTCACTTCACAACTATCTCTCACATGCGAGTAAAGATTAAAATCGCAAACGCTCCAGTGATAAGGAGAGATAAGAAATAATGATCAAATAAATAACCTCCAGCTTGCAGACTAAAGAATAATCAACACACCATACATCTAAGATTAAAACGTAGTGTTCCGTCATCTGAAGGGGCGACCTGTGAAACTGGAACGGTCATAACTTAAAATAAAAGAGAACAAATATACATGAACACTCAAGAAGAAACAAAAGGATGACCAAGATTGAAAAGTGTGACTAGTGTAATAGATCCCTATGCAAACAGGAAAAGAACTCGAGAAGACCCAGAGGAATTTGATAAATGGGAAACTGAGCTAATAGCCTTTCAAAAAAGTGTTAAAGTACAAAGAACCCCGAAAAACAGAATCTAACATAAGAAAATAGCTATTTATGCAACAAGTTCTCAAAGTTGACGTTTATGCACGAGACATGAAAATTATAAAACGAATTTATGTCATTATAAACAGTAGTCCTTGGCTAGCTGGAGAATGTTTGAGAAGCCAGTACTGTCAAAGTCAGTTACGAAAGGTAATTATTAATACTCCACATCTGACTGTATTCATTACAAAACGCTTTAATTATTTCAAAAACGCTTTACCTGTAACGCAAGAAGTAACTAGAATAACTTTACAACTTCACTTCCAGTTCGAAATTGTAGTTTTATAACCACACTTCACTTTATACCACAGATGCGCTTAAAGTAAACAGCTGATTTCTTTAACCACGATAAACTATAAAACGTCACTTTTAGTGAAACAAGCTAGCGCTAAAATGCCTACTTTTAGTAGTGGTCGTAGATAAAAACTTAAAAGAAGCGAAGCTGCCAGAGGAGGTGCAATTAGCAGATATGAGCTCAGTTTTAAAAAAGCTGGACGAACTAAAAACTGAGGCAAACAAAAACAACACGAATCTGAAAGCAGAAATTACGAAAACTAACGAAGAATTTCAGAAGGCGAAAATTGAATGGGAAAAGAAGGCGGAAGAATGGAAAGTAGAAAAAGTAGAACTTGGGAATAGAATCAAGAGATTAGAAGAAAAGTTAGAGCGACAGGACAGAGACAAAAACGCAGAAATAACTATGAAGAGGAAAGGAGTGCTAAAAGACACAAATATTTTTATCGAAAAACATCAAACCTTGGAGGAAAGGAAAATTCAAGCCGAACTCCAAAAGATTATGAAAGAGGAAAAAGAAAAAGGAAATAAAGTTAAAATGGGATACCAAAAAATCATTATAGAAGAAGTAAGATATGACTGGGAACAAAGACAAAAAAGCAACTAATAAGGCTATGACGTAGATAACAACAAAAGGTAAACGGGAATGCAACAACAATAAACTAGCAGGATTCTGGAATGTTCAAGAACTGAATAAAGAGGGGAAACTTAAACAGTAGTTATTAAACGCAAAAGAGTATAAATTGGATATTTTAGCAGTACAGGAAACCAACATAAAAGGAATAACAAGCATGAAATTAAATGAATACCTATGGTTTAATGGTGGAGGAAACATCAATAGATTTGGAACGGGATTTTAAAAATGCAATAATGGACTAGAAAGTGATCAATGAAAGAATGAGTTAATTTACGGTTAAGAGGAAATTATAGGAAGATAGGCATTATAAATGTACATGCACCCACAGAAAAGGCAGAAGAAGAAAAGAAAAATGAATTTTACGAAGACATAGAAACGCTTACCGATAGCATTCCACGCTTTGATGCTAAAATAATAATGGGGGACTTAAATGCAAAGATTGGGAAGGAAGAATGGAATTACATGGTTGCAAGAAAAGAAAGACTACATGAAACAACAAATAAAAACTGGCAAAAATGAATCAACCTATCAGCATTAAGAAATATGATAATTAAAGGTACAAGCCTAAAACGAAGAAACATCTTCAAAGGTACATGGTAAAGCCCCGATAAGAAAACCACCAACCAAATAGACCATCTTATAATACAAAAACATCACTCAGAATGTGTAGAAAATGTTAAAACATACAGAGGAGCAGACATTAACTCAGACCATTTTCTAGTAAGGGCGAAGATTAGACAAGAAATAGCAAAACTAAGGTAACAACAGAAAAGCGGGAAAAGGAAATGGGACGTACAAGGTCTCAACAGTGGATACAAACGAGAACAATATAGCACATCAACAAAAGAAGAACTCAGTAAAAAAGGAAAAAAATTGGATATACAAGGTGAATTAGAATCCATAACAAAATAACCACAAAAGGAGCAGAAACGCTAAGAACCAAAACTGTAAATAAGAACAAATATTTGTTTGACTAAGAGATTAGTGGAGAAAGGGAAAGAAGCAAAACTAAAATTATTGCAAGGATACACAAAAAAACTGGACGTAAACTACAAAAAAGCGAGAAACATGGCACATGAGACGTGCAGGGAAAAAAACACCGACAAAACACTCGAAGAAATAGAACAACAATATTACAACACAAATACAAGGAAACTATATGAAAATCTAAAGAAACCAAAAATAGGGCATCAAGATCATTCACTCACTATAAAGAGTAAAAATTGAGACATGTGTATAGGTGAAAAAGAAATATGGGAAGCATGGGCAAAGAGATCCTATCAGACTACCCAACAACTACAACCCGACTAACAGCACGAGTATATAAGGAAGAGGAAAAAACAAGTAAACCAACAAAGGAATAAATACAACACATAGTTAAGGAACTGAAGAACAACAAGAGCGCCGGTCCAGATGGATTAGAAGCAGAACTACTGAAACATGCCGGGGATGAATTAATAAAAAGGCTACATGAACTCATTTTAGAAATATAGGAAAAGCAATAAATGCCAAAAGAGTGGTCCCAAACAATAATATGTCCTGTCCCAAAAAAGGCAACAAACAAATAATGAGTAATTATAGACTAATTAGTATTCTGAATGTTGCTTATAAAATCATAGCTCATGTGATAAAAAGAAGGATACAGGAATAAGCAGAAATAAAGATAAGACAATATCAGGCAGGTTTCCAAAAAGGAAAATCGATAATAGACAATATCTTTATCATGGGACAAATTTAAGAAAAATGTAAGAAGAAAGATATTAAAATTTATGCACTGCTAATTGACATAAGACAAGCATACGATAAAATTAAAAGAGACTTGATACAAAGAACTTTGAAAGAATTGGAATTTAAGCAACAGACAATAGATTTAGTAAAAATGACACTGTTGGACACATCAGCTCAAATAAGAACGTTGGCACAATATCAATAGCATCAATATCAACCTGGGTCTAAAACAAGGCGATCCCATGTCACTGATTTTGTTCAATATTATGTTTGAACATAGCATCAGAGAAAGCTAAATTAATACAAACTATAACATCTTATAGTGGATAGGAGATAGGCACTGTCGCGATCCCAGCGAAGACAGGTCTATCTCAGGGAGTGGCGACCCTGTCCTATGCGAGCACTTGACTTCCCTCACCTCCCTGCTCGAGGGAATCATGTCCTAGCCTTTGATCCTCTCTATTTCAAATTTATCCCCCCTATATCCCTACCATCTTCCAACCCGCTTGGCCAGCGTGGAAGATTACGGCCAAAAACCCCCACAACAATGGCGAGTTACAAATCGAAAGGATCTGGTCCCCAGGTGGGTGAACCCAAGTCCCACCCCTCTAAAGAGGGCTGCCTCACGGAATCTGGGGGAGGCAAAAATTCGCTGTTTATCACAAATTACCTCCATAAGCCTAAGAAAGGCTGTCATAAAATATTGAATAAAGCGACGTATAACACACAATCACTTCTAGGAGAAAATAGATTGGCAGAATTAGAAGAAGAGCTTACAAGGGTAAAATGGGATCTTATAGGATTAAGCGAGACAAGACGGAAGGATGAGGGGCTGCTAACATTAAAATCAGGACATCAGTTGTATTACAAAGGAGAAACAACAAACATGCATGGTGTCGGATTCCTAATTAATAAAACCTTAGTGTCCAATGTAGTGGAAATAAATATGATATCATCCCGAGTAATATATATCATAATACAACTATCAAAAAGATACCAGCTAAAAGTAATACAGATATATGCACCAACGTCCAAACACTCAGATGAGGAAATAGAACAATTATATGACGATATAGATATAGCAATCCGCAGATCTCCAAGACACTATAAAGTCCTAATAGGAGACTTCAACGCCAAAGTCGGAACAGGTCAACAGGATGAAAATAGCATGGGAAAACACGGAATAGGGCAACGAAACGAAAGGGGACAAACACTGATAAACTTTCTAGAAGGACATGGACTACATCTAATGAATTCGTTCTTTTATAAAAAATCTGATGTGATACACTCACACAACTTCCTTTTACAGTGATCTTATAATTAGTCAAAGATTTCATTTTTAAAATTTTCAAAAATTACAAATTCTACAAAAACGGTACAAAATAGAGTGTTAGTTAAAGAGACAAATTTTCTATAGAATTTTAAGGTGAATTCGAAAATGTAATAATATACCGGGTGTTTTATTTAAAATAGGAGTTAATAAAAAAAATAGAAAAAAAAACAAAAGAAACCCACTTTAGAAGTATTCAACTGGAAAATCACCTATCTCACATCAATACACATTAAAAATGTAATAAAAATATAAAGTTTAAAAAAAATCGTTAGAGCCGTTTTTGAAAAAATCGAAAAAAACCCAAAAATCACAAGAGTAAACAACTACTTCCGGTTATGCGATTTTCTTCAAAAGCTTGCTGTCTCATCTACATAGTACACAAAACTTATATATGAAGTTTCAACGCCATACCTCTTTTCGTTTTTGAGATATTCTGTTCACAGACACACACACAGACAGACAGACAGACACACAGACCAATGAAAAAAAATATGTTTTTTGGGATCAGGGGACTCTAAAACGTGAAGATCCGTTGAAAACTCAATTTCGAATTTTTGGGGTGAATCCAATACTTCCTTTATAGTAAAAGAAAGTAAAAAAACCCACCGACGATGGACCTGGAAAAGCCCGGGTAATAAAACAAAAAACGAAATTGATTTTATTATAGCAGACAAAAAGTATATAGTTCAAGATGTTAATGTATTAAATACTGTCTGTACAGGTAGTGACCATCGAATGGTCAGAGCAAAAATTCTAATCAACACGAAGATGGAAAGGAAAAAACTTGTCAATGCCAACAAAAACAAATATAACATTGAAAAATTAAACGAGCGAAAAGAAGTTTACCAAAAAAACATCCAAAATATGCTGAAGATTACGGAAGAAATGGGAATAGAGGAAATAAACGAAGAAATTACAGATACTGTTAGAAAAGCAGCTAGTAAAATATTAGGAAAGCTTCCGAAAGCTAAGAATTGCAAAATAAGTGACAACACCAAAGGAATGATGGAAGAAAGAAAAAAAAATACTATCACAAAGACAACGTAATGAAAACAAGTTAAAAGAACTGAATAAGACGATCCGTAGGGAGATTAGAAGAGACATAACAAAATTCAATAATGATGTAATAGAAAAGATAATAGAGGAAAATCGAGGACCACGCGTATACGGTGGTAAAAATGTGTGGTCCTTTGAAGGAAAAGTGTATGCTAAATGTGATAGTAATGTGAAACGTATTTTCTCCTCCGAGGACATTCGATAATAATATGATAATACACACAATTTTTAGCTTGCTACGGCGCTGGCTCTCACTGAATAAACTTTTTGTTTGATTTACTAGGTATCTGTTTATCACTTCTGTGTATTGCTTATTATTACAGTTAGGTTTATTTAATTATAGTTTATCGCATCTATATTTAATTTTTTTCTAGTAATTTTGTTCAGCGCAATTCACACGTGCGAAGTAATCTTTTGTTTGTTTTAGGTACACAAATGATTTCAAAATAGCAATGTTAGCATTGAAATTTGTACATACAAATATTAGATCACTTTTATCTAAGTTCCATATTTTGAAAGATTTTGCTGTTCAGCTCGAGTATGACGTAGTTGCAGTTGGTGAAACTTGGCTGTCTGATACAGTAAGTAATGACATCTTAAAAATTCCTGGATATAATTTGGTACGCACTGATCGTGTTGATAGAGGTGGTGGAGGGTGCATTTATGTTAGAAATACATTGCAAGTAACGCCCATTAATATAAATAATAATAACATTGAACAAGTTTGGTTAACTTTTAAGAGTCATAAATACATTATTGGAGTTGGTGCCGTTTATCGACCACCTAAATCAAATTATAAACTGTTTTGTAATGAATTGGAGCAATCGTGTGTGCAGATTTTGTCTGTATGTGATAAACTTTTTTGTTTTGGCGATGTGAATATAGATTTGCTAGATTCACGTCACCCAAGTTCTGTGTACTTTAACACCATGATTGAGTCCTTAGATCTAAAACAGATTATTACTCAGCCTACACGGATCAAGTCTCTTTTGGACGTGGTATTAGTTTCCGATACAGATTGTATAACTGATTCAGGAGAAGGTGGGTTGAAATTTGCTGACCACGAAACGGTATACTGTCACATCAAACTGGAAAAGCCCACTAATGCACCTATATACAAAACCTTTAGGTCTTATAAACATTTTAATTTAAACTTATTTCTAAATGATCTTCAGCTTATCCCTTGGCAAAATTTATTCCGAATTACTGATGTAAATGAAAAAGTAGAATTTTTAAACTGTAATATTTTAACAGTATTTAATAAGCACGCTCCTGTTAAAACTGTCAAGCTTTGTAAAAGAGGTGCACCCTGGATTACGGATAATATAAGGCTCTTAATGAAAATCAGAGATAAAGCTTTGACTAAGTTTAAAAAAACTAAAATTTCTGGTCACTGGAACTACTACAAAACCCTTAGAAATTTTACCACACAAGCTGTTAAACGTGAAAAAAGGCGTACTTCGATTTTAAACTACAGAATTCTCAATCTAGGGAAATCTGGCGTGAACTAAAAAGACTAGATCTGAAGCGTTCAAAACATAATGATTTACCAACTAACCTCCAGAATCCAAATGACATTAATAACTTTTTTTATAAACTGTATTCCTGATGTCAATGAAGATATAGCGGCGACGTTGGTAGCGGTAACACGTCCTCGTCACGCAGTGAAGTTCATAGTAATTTAAAGTGAAAAAAGCGAGTTTGTGCGAAATACTAAAGTGCTGTTAAAAAGTATAAACAGAGTAGATACGGTTGATCAAAAAGGTAACCCTGAATAAACAGTAGAAGTAAGTAAATTCGGTGAAACTTAATAGTGCGGGAAGTGAAAACGAACTGTAAACACGAACACAAGCTGCAATAGCAGATAACCTTGTACGAAATAAAGATACGTAAAAGGCGAGCGCGGGTCAAAGACCGGCCGCAACACGTGCACCGAAGCGGCGGGCGCTAGACGCGCGCAAAATTGAACGTTTGCGGGTCGCGCGTAAAAGATTGGTCATAAAACCCAGAAGAAACCTAAACCTAAAGCGGGTGAAAAGGAACCGCGTAAGAGCACAGAGTGGCAAATAGGACAACAAGATGTCACTAATCCGAAGACCAAACAAGTGCGATAGTGAAGAATCGTCGACAGATGAAAGCAAAAGAAAAAGATGGGAGGAATCAGATGAAGAGGACAATTCAGTTAAAAAAAGCAAAAAAACAGGAAAATCACCAGCCAAAAACAAAGATGAAAATGATCTGGTTGAAATGATGAAGAGTATGATGAAGGAGGTAAAGGCCATAAGGAAAGACCAGAAAGAATACCAAGATGAAATGCGAAAATTAAAGGAAGATAACAAAACAATGAAAGAGCAAATAAAGCTTCTTGAAATAAAGATAGAAAACATGGAAAAACAACAGAAAAAAACCAACATAGTAATAAAAGGATTTGAACTCAAAGAAAACGAAGGAAGCGCGGAAGTTGCTAGATTCATCTCAGAGAAACTCCAAATAGATACCAAAATCAAGGACATACAAAAAATAAGGGCTAAAGAGGGAAGGCTTCCAATAATAGTAGCACAAATAGACAACTGGGAAGAAAAAGGAAAAATAATGAAGAATAAAAACAAACTAAAAGGATCGCAATACTACATTGAAAATGATCTAACCTCAACGGAGGCAAAACTACAAAAAGAATTAAGAGACCTGGCGAAAGAAGAAAGAGCGAAAGGAAACAGCACAAAGGTGGGATACCAGAAGTTATGTATTAACGATATTTGGTGGAAATGGAACCCAAAAACAGGAAATCTAGAAAAACCTGGAAAAAACACCGAGAAGCCAAAAAACGGATAGCGAAAGCAATAGTAAGGCAGGACACAACGACGACGACAACGCTAGCGAATAGGACAACGATAAAGAAAAATAAGAAAAAACAAGAAATAAGAAAAGAAAAACAAACAAAGATAATAAGTATAGGATCCTGGAATGTACAAGGGCTAAACAAACCTGGAAAACTCAAGCAACTGGTGGATGAATCAAAAAGATATAAAATAGATGTGTTAGCGGTACAAGAAACAAACATAAAAGGAACCCAATACTCCAACATCGAAGGTTATGTATGGTTCAATGGTGGAGGAGAACAAAATAGATTGGGGACAGGCTTCCTAATAAAAAATACGCTAAAGGAAACAATAGTTGATTATAAAATGATAAATACTAGACTTAGCTACATAAGAATTAGGGGAAAGTATCGGAAATTTACAATTATAAATGTTCATGCACCCACAGAGGAAGCAGAAGAAGAAAGGAAAGAAGAGTTCTATGAGGAGCTGGAAAGCGTGCTAGATAAGCTACCAAAATTCGATGTGAAAATAATTTTCGGAGATCTAAATGCAAAAATCGGCAAAGAGGAGTGGAATATACCAGCTGTAGGCAAAGAAAGTCTCCACGATGTAACCAACGAAAATGGCCAAATGGTAGTAGACCTTGCGACTAACAAGAACATGGTTGTTAAAAGCACGAAGCTCCAAAGGAAAAATATACATAAAATCACTTGGATTAGCCCAGACAAAAAAACCCAAAACCAAATCGACCACCTGCTGGTGACAAAAGTGCATGCACAGTGTATACATAATGTAAGAACATATAGGGGAGCAGATGTTAATTCAGACCATATGTTGATTAAAGCAACAATCCAGCAACTAACTCCAGATCTAACAAAGGGAAAGAGACCAAGAAGTACTAAGTGGGAAATAAAAAAGCTAGAAAAGGAACTGGTAAAAAGAGAATACGAAGCAAAAACCAAGGAAGCAATAAATAAATGTGGAAAAAATGAAAACATAGAGGACGAATGGGAACTTATAAAGAATGTTATAAAGGAAAGTGCAAACATCCTACAATGGGAAGACAAAGGTATAAAAAAAGAATGGTTTGACACGGACTGCAAAAACATGGTACAAGAAAGGAAAAAAATAAGACTACAAATGATAAATAATCCGACAGCTGAGCTACAAGAGAAGTATAGAAAAGTAAGGAATGACACCAACAATTTATGTAGAGCCAAAAAGAGAGAAATGATGGAAAAAAAGATAGAGAGCATACAAACAACGTATGAGCACAAAAACACTAGAAACTTCTACCAAAAAATAAAGATGGAAAAGAAAGGGTATGCACAAGCCATAGGATTGAGAAATGATAAAGATGAATTATACCTGGACGAAAAACAAATGGTCAACATCTGGGCAAAGCACTTCAAAAATACCGTTTGGGAACCTACAGACAATGAAGAGATTCAAGATAACAAACCGTCGAATTATAAAAACCAAGTAGAAATACCCAATTTTGAAGAGTTCAAAAAAATCCTTAGTAGGATGAAGAATAATAAAAGTGCAGGATCAGACGAAATTGTGGCGGAACTAATTAAACATGCAGACGAAGATCTAACTAAGAGAGTATATGATATGTTATCAGAAATCTGGAAGAGGAAAGAAATGCCGAAGGAATGGCACACGGCAATGATCTGCCCGATATATAAAAAAGGTAATGCACAAATGCCGGAAAATTACAGACCTATAGCCCTATTAAACATCGTTTATAAGATTTTAGCACACCTAGTCAACAGCAAACTACAAAAAATAATAGATGGTAAAATTGGCCAATATCAAGCAGGTTTTAAGAAGGGTAGGTCAGTAATTGACCATATCTTTGTACTAAACCAGATTCAAGAAAAATGTAATATAAAAAATATACGGATATATGCACTATTTATCGATTTTAAAAATGCGTACGATAAAATCAAACGAGACGAAGTATACAAAGCAATGAAGGAGATGGAGATCCCAGAAGAGTTAATTTGGTTGGTGAGGATGACGCTAACAAACACAACAAATAAGGTAAAATATAGAGGACGAGAATCTAATGACTTTCAAAGCAACATAGGACTAAAACAAGGCGACCCACTCTCAACAACACTCTTCAATATAGTTCTGGATCAGGTATTCAGAAGAAGCGAAATCAAACTGAATAATATCCTTAAAAATTCACACCAGGGACTTGCATACGCGGACGATGTGGTACTACTTTCTAGAACCAAAGAAGAGCTAAAAATCATTCTTAAAAACCTAGAAAAGCAAGCCCTTGCAGTTGGACTACAAATAAATGAGAAGAAAACGAGCTACATGAGTTTAGGTAATAAACCTCAAGAAGACCAAGGCCTTGAAATTACTTCGCTAGATATGAAGAGGAAATACAACTTCAAACTAACTGATAGTGTAGTGTACTTAGGTGCCGAAATATCCAGTGATGGTAACCATAACAAAAACATTCTAAGGAGAATTGCTGCGGGATCCAAATGTGCTGGTGCGCTGAATAGTATTTTAAGAGCGAAAGACCTTTCGAGAAATTTAAAGTTGAAGCTATATAAAACAGTGATCAGACCGATAGTTTTGTTCGGGAGTGAAGCGTGGGTTTTGACAATGGAGAACATCAAGCGTTTGGAAATATGGGAGAGAAGAGTACTAAGAAGGATCTTTGGAGGAATCAAGGAAAATGGAAGTTGGAGAAGGAGAACTAACGCGGAGCTGGAAGAATTATTTCAAGACACAAGTATAAAAGTGAAAGTGCAACAAAGCAGATTACGATGGTTAGGGCACATTGGTAGAATGGGAGATGAAGAATTAACCAGGAAAATATTCAAAAGTGAACCGGAAGGAAGAAACAGAAAGGGAAGACCGAAGAAAACTTGGTGGGACTGCCTCAAAGAGGACATAACGGAATACAAATTAGAGAACTGGCAGATCCTAGTACAGAATAGGGAACTATGGAGAAAGAAGATCCAAGCCATAGGCCTTTAGGCCTGCAGTGCTGTCATATATATATATATATTCCTGATGTCAATAATGACACTTCCAAAATAATTAGTAGTTACAAAACCAATAAAGCTAATAGTAACACAGTTTCCTTCAATTTTACTTTAGTTGACATTCAAACAGTTGCTAAGACTATTAATGAAATCAAAAGCAATGCTACTGGTTTTGATGGTCTAAATATTGACATGATAAATTACTGTTGCCCTTTTATCCTATCTTATCTGACACATTGTATAAACAGCTGTTTTGAAAATAATTATTTTCCTGCTAGTTGGAAAAAGGCCACTATAATACCTATTCCCAAAATTTCTAATCCCGCAGAATATAAAGACTTACGGCCAATTAGTATTTTACCTGTGTTATCTAAAATTTTTGAAAAGATTATTAATCTGCAGCTGCGATCTCATCTACAAAAGTTTAGTATTGTTCCTGAATGTCAGTCCGGATTCAGAGCTGGCTACAGCTGTTCGACTGCTCTATCAAAGGTTACTGATGATTTGCTCACTGCTATAGATAACAATAAGATGTCAGTCTTGGTCCTATTGGACTTTAGTAAAGCATTTGACACTATCGACCATGACATTCTCTTATCTATTCTGGATTCTATCGGCCTTTCTCCACCTAGCGTCATCTTGATTGAAAATTACTTAAAAACCGGCTACAATGTGTAAGGATGACTTCTGGATCCTCTGACTATAGAAATATTAGTAGGGGTGTGCCACATGGATCCATATTAGGACCACTGCTGTTTACCATTTACTTGCAATATGCACATGTATGCGGAAGACACACAGCTGTATCATAGCTTTGAAGGTGAACAGTACCAGCAAGCGTTGGTGGACATAAACAAGAATCTAAAGACCATTGCTACTATTTCGCAACAACATTCCTTAAGAATTAACCCATCCAAGTCTGTAGTCTTATTATTTGGCAACAAAAATATCTTATCAAAACTGGGAGACAGAATAATTTTAAAAATTAATGATACTACGATACCCGTTGCTGCTGAGACTAGAAATCTGGGATTAATCATGGATAATGGTTTTAAGTACAATAAACAAATCTCTAATTATATTAAGCAAGCTTACATTAATATGAAACTTATTTATCCACACAGATCTTATTTGTCGCCTAAAATTAAGTCCATGCTTTGAGAAGCATTAGTGCTATCGCACTTTTCTTATTGCTCTCAGGTTTACGGCCCCAGCATCACGGTTGATGCGGCTAGCAGAATTCAAAGAGTACAAAACTCATGTTTGCGACTGATTCATAGTGTTAAAAAGTACGATCGCATATCTCATAAACTTAAAGAATCGAATTGGCTGAATATGCACAATAGACGATATTTGCAAGCTGCTTGTCTTTACCATAAAGTAATTACAGATAAATGTCCTGCTTATCTGTATAACAAAATTTCCTATAGGACAGATGTTCATAATTTAAATTTAAGACATAAATTTACTATTACTCCACCACTACATCGCACTGCCCTGTTTGAAAGGGGTTTCTCTTATCAAATTGCGAAGGTATACAATAGCATCCCCCAATATATTAAAAATTATCCATTGGTTTCATTCAAGACCAAATTGCGTCTGCACTTGCTGAACCGTCAGAATAGTTAGGCATCACTTGTGTATCGATTTTATGCGTTGATTTGTCACAGAAATATTGGTGTTAGTTATTTTGTAATGTATTAATATTATTAGTTATTAGGCATTTATTTTATATTTAATAAACCTCATTTTTATTTGCTGGGTACAGTGGAAGACCAAACGCAGTGTTCACTGCTGCTGAACTGCTACCCAATGGTTTCCCCAATTAACTTGTTTCTTTAATTTGATTTTCTGTACTGTTGCTACGTGTGGAAATAAATGCATTATTATTATTATTATTATTATTATTATTCCGAAAAAAGTTATCAAACGCCAAAAATATCATAATTAAACTGGCAGACGAAAATAATAAAATGATTACAGACAGAAAGGAAATATTACTACACATAGAAAGTTTTTACCAAGACCTATTCTCCTCAAAAATGGAACGCCCAGAAATTAATAATGAGGATGACAAAAGAGCTAGACTAACAAAGCACTATACCGAAGACATTCCAGAAATTAGTAAGTACGAAATCAAAAACGCTCTAAAATCTATGAGCAATAATAAATCCCCAGGAAACGACGGTATAATCACAGAGCTACTGATAAACGGAGGTACACTTATCCTACAAAGTATAAAAAGGCTCTTCAACAAACGTCTCGACGAAGGAAAAACACCTGTAGCGTGGATAAACGCGTTAGTAATCCTGATCCATAAAAAAGGCAGTATATATAACCTAGAAAACTATAGGCCAATCTCACTCCTCTCCCACCTGCACAAATTGTTAACGAAAGTAATTACAAATCGCATTTCGACGCGCCTAGATCAATTCCAACCCGTAGAGCAAGCTGGTTTTCGCAGCAAATACAGCACAATAGATCATATACACTCCATACGACAGCTTATTCAGAAAACCAATGAATACAACAAGTCCTTATAGTTGGTCTTTATTGACTTGCAAAAGGCTTTCGACTCCGTCGAATCGTGGGCAATCATAGATGCCTTCCAACGGTGCAAGATTGACTACCGCTACATTAAGCTTATTGAAGATTTATACCAAAATGCCACAGCTACTATAAAAACTTTTGAGAAAACAGAACCCACAGCGATTAAACGTGGTATCAGACAAGGTGATACTATCTCTCCGAAACTATTTACGAATACTTTAGAAGATACATTTAAGACACTGAATTGGAGTACAAAGGGTATCAATATAAATGGACAATACTTGTCAAATCTAAGATTCGCGGATGACATTGTCCTGATTTCCGAAAGCCCCGAACAATTACAAGAAATTATAAAGGAACTCACAGACGCCACACAAAAAAATGGGACTACAGATTAATAAAAGTAAAACAAAAATCATGACAAATTGCAACACTGACAACCTAGAAATAACATGCGGAGACACAACTTTAGAAATTGTAGACGAATACGTGTACTTGGGACAAAACCTTAGTTTTAATGCGGATAGCCAACAAAATGAAACAAAAAGAGGAATTAAATTAGGATGGGCTGCCTTTGGTAAACTTAGAAGTGTACTTAGATCTGACCTACCCCAACCTATGAAAACCAAAGTGTATAACCAATGCATAGCCCCGAACATAACATATGCATCTGAAACGTGGCCACTAACAAAAGCCACAGCACACATGTTACAAACAGCGCAACTTGGAATGGAAAGAGCTATGCTGAACATCAGTCTCAAAGAACACAAAACAAATAAGTGGATACGAGAAAAAACTAAAGCAGAAGATATCATGACGAGAGTGGCGAAATTAAAATGGCAGTGGGGGGGGGCACGTCATGAGAATGAGCGATGAGAAATGGACAAAGAAGACAACAGTTTGGAGACCATGGACCGGAAGAAGCAGCGTAGGAAGGCCGAGGATGCGATGGGATGACGACGTAAAGAAAATAGCCGCGAAACTATGGGGAAGAGAAGCCACGAATAGAGAATCCTGGAAGAATATGGGGAAGGCTTACATCCAATTATGGATAAATGAAGAAGCTGGATGAGAGATAACATCTTATAACACTCATATCAGTGGCTGGCCTACGCAGATGATCTAATAATAATAGCAAGAACCAGAGAGGACCTGAAAAGACTAGTAAGAAAGTGAGAGGACAAAGCAAAAACTGCCGGGCTAATTATTAACGAAGAAAAGACAAACTACATGATCCTAGCAAATAGAAGACAAGAACCAAACCAGCATCTAATGATTGAAAGTATTAAAGATGAGAAGGAATATAAATTTAACTGTGTAAATAGTGCAGCGTATCTAGGAGTAGAGATAAACGATGAAGAAGATATAACTCACGAAATAAAAAGACGGCTAGTGGCGGGTTACAGATGTGCGGGTTCACTCCAAAACATTTTAAGTAACAAGAAGGTTTCGCGATGGCCGAAAATACAAATTTACAGAACTATAATAAGACCAATTACAATACATATATGCCAGTGAGACGTGGGTTTTAACAAAAGTTAATTGCAACAAGCTTGAGGTAGGTGAGAGGATAATCTTAAGAAAAATGTTTGGAGGAATACGGAAACAATGAGAATGGAGACGACGTACAAATGCAGAACTATCACAAATATACAGGGGACCGGGAATAAAAACAGTAGTACAAAATAGGCTTCGATGGTTGGGACACATATGAAGAATGGAAGAAGATAAACAAACAAAAACAATACATAGGATAGAGCTAGGAGGACGGAACCGAAGAGGACGACCAAATATTACATGGTGAGAATTCGAGAAGACCTACAAGAGTGCGGTTTAATGAACAGGGAACAAATAACCCTAGACAGGATGTTATGGAAAAAGCTAACCAAAGCTATAGGGTTGCAGGCCTAACATGCTGATTTATATACACGGTCGTTTATTTGTCTCGTTACAACACATATTACATCCAGCGTTTTTTCATAAGTGTTTATAAACTAATTTAATAGTTGCCGCGAAAATGTTATCAAAATGTTAAACACTTATGAAAAAATCTGGTGTGATACACGCACACAACTTCCTTTTACAGTGATCTTATAATTATCCAAAAATATGATTTTAAATTTGTAAGCATTTATCAAAAATTTTCAAAAATTACAAATTCTACAAAAACGGTACAAAATAGAGAGTTAGTTCAAGAGACAAATTTTTCTAGAATTTTAAACTGAATTTAAAAATGTAATAATAGACCGGGTGTTCTATTTAAAATAAGAGAAACTCATTTTAGAAGTATCAACTGGAAAATCACCTATATCACATCAATACACATTAAAAATATAATAAAAATGTAAAGTTTAAACAAAATCGCTATAGCCGTTTTTGAAAAAATCGAAAAAAACTGAAAAATTACTAGAGTAAACGCCTACTGCCGGTTATGAGATATTTTTCAAAAGCTTGCTGTCGCATCTACATAGTACACAAAACTTATATATATGAAGTTTCAACGCCATACCTCTTTTCGTTTTTGAGATATTCTGTTCACAGGCAGACAGAATCACAGACACACAGACAGACACACAGCCCAATGAAAAAAATATATGTTTTTTGAGTTAAGGGGACTTTAAAACATGTAGATCTGTTGCAAACTCAATTTCGAATGTTTGGGGTAAATCCAATACTTCCTTTATTGTAAAAGGAAGTAAAAACGCTGGACGTAATATGTGTTGTAACGAGATAAAAAACCACAGTGTATATAATACAATGTTATAAGGCAATAGTCAGTATACATAATAGATCTGGCACGAGTTCATTTTTAAAGTGCCGATGCTTAACTAATAAAAAACGTTAGTTAGTTGAAACAAGTTATATTGTAATAGTACAGTCCACTATTGTTTAAAAGTGCTTACCTTGTAACCTTGTATGCACGCGCTTTCTTGCCTCGTGCATACTTGGAAGATAGGCTTATTTAATATATTAGAAATACTATAATAGGTAGTAGTATGATATTTTATCCTTAGTTCAATGCATAGCAGCAAGTTCAGTTCTATGCATAGCAGCAGCTACCTACTTGACTTGCGTTAGATGTAAGAAATTGTCTAACTATGTATTTGAGCTCCAACGTGTAACATTGCCGTTGTAAAATAAAAGTGTTTTTTAAAAAGTCGTTTCGACGGCCTTTTAATCTAACTGGCACAGTCGGTAAGATAAACAAAGGGGCTTAAGAGCTTTTCTCGAAAATTAAAAATTAATTTCGCACCTTTGAATTTTGAAATTTTGAGATTAGTTCATTAGGCTGCATTTTTGAAAATCAATATATTGTTATGATAAGGTCCCTCTCTTTATATTTAGTTGTTAAGTTTTCTGTAAACGAAATTAAATAGTATTTAAGCTTTTTGAGAACTTTTTCAGGGTGGTCCGCCAATCTAGTTACTTGATAGTTGCTATTTTATTATTTATATGAACTGAAATTAATTAATGACACTTGCTGTCAACGACAATTTCAAATCGTGTTCAATGACACTTTCTATTCAAGATGACAAAATAAAATCCTTTACAATGTTATCTGACTCAATAATGTTTATGATAAGTATTCAAATATGTTTTAATAAACCTTTCTAATTGTCTCTTATTTCAGATTACCTCAATTCAAGTTATTATGCACCCATCTGGATTCCTTGCTTTGTAAACCAACTCAAAATTACCTTGGTATGATTCTGCCCTGCTATCTGAACTCCTTCACACCTCAGCCACAATGCACTGGTCACTAACAAAACGCCTCCAACCTGCAACACCCCAAGATGCTGGCAGATACCGGTTCCTCTTCTAGCCCCTGTACAACTGTCACTCCTACAACTTCCCTCTGTCCAACTTCTCCATGGTAAGCATACTTCTACATATGATTGTAAAGTAACCTTGTACTTCCTTAGATCCTCCTGCAACCACACACGTTGTCAGCATCCAGCAGAAATCGCAGCCTCGAGCAGCTCCCTCGTCAAAGCAAGTCAACTGGTCCCTGTCAATTGGTCCTTAATTCATATTCTTATTTGGGTATTTCGCCACTCTGCAAATTAAAAATATTAAATAACGAAAATATTAAGAACGAACGTTTCGAGGGACAATCTACCCTCGTTCGTTCTTAATATTTTCGTTATTTAATATTTTTAATTTGCAGAGTGGCGAAATACCCAAATAAGAATATGAATTATGAATTCACGCCACAAAGAAGTTTCAGAGATTATCTTAATTGGTCCTTGTCCAAATGGTCCTTACTTCCCCAAGCGAAGTCCACGAAAACTCCATCAACTTACAATCCTCTACTTAATGTAAATATTTATGACTTGTAATACAAAATTCATTCAATTATATACAATTCCAATTCTTCTTGCTTCTTGTAATTGTTATTATGTAGTTATACCATATTCAAAATTCTCTTGCATTATTCTCATTTTATACTCGTAATATTTTAATTAATTCCACCTTGTAGATTTATATTATCAACTCTTTTATATAACCAGCACACAAATTAAATAAATAGGGCCAAATTTCTAATTTTATTTTACCAAAACTATCCAAATTACATCTTGTTTTTCAATCTGTTATTTCTCAATAATCAAACAAATTTTTATTTCTATGCTAAACTACCATTATTTCTGCCTGCTACACATTATATTAATCTGAATGTTACCCACTTCATAATTTCTTACAATAGGATTTTATCTTGTCATATGCAAACATTAGCTTGTATTTAGTATTATCTCCTATTACCACCATCAAATAGTACTCAAATGCTATACCTTTCCTTTTAAATTTTCTTTCAATCTTTAATTCCATCCATATCTTTCAATTCAATAAGCAGTTATTTTTAAAACTTTCTAAATTTGATTAATTCAATCTAATAACTGCATTTAACTTTTCCTTTAGCATTTATCTAAATAAATAGACGTATTTAAAGTAATATATAGACCCCTATATACCATAGCATAATTCCTCAGATTTAAAAAAAAATTTTTTCTTTATTCTTAAAAAAATCTTTTTCTTAATTTGCCTTCTAATAAGAACATTCAATAACAAATTTTAACATTCTCATTTGAAAATATAACTTTACTAGCAACCAGTGAGACAAATGTCTCATTTAATAAAACAAAAAAGACCGTCCCGGACGGACCAGCGTCCCGGACGGACGGAAATCACGTGATTTCTCGAAAACCGGAAGTGTCACGTGACTAAAATTCGGTTCCTGGCCTGACATGGTCATTCCAAACATATAACTTTTATAACTTTTTTCTCTATCTCTTACGGTTTGGCTGCTGAAACAGCGTCCCAGACAAACAAAACAGCGTCCCGGACAGACACGTCTATTAGATAAAGGATAACAATTATTTATTAATCCAATTTGTTTCCATAGAAACATTTTTAATTCATTGAACAAACAACAACTACCTGCTGTAATATGGAATCTACCTCTTATGCGACCATCTTTTTCAATTACTAACTCATATGTATTATTATTGTTAAATATTTTCTGTATTTTATAAGGTCCTTCATACACATTTAAAAGTTTTGCACATATCTTTACCTTCCAATTAGCTACCCTAAGTTTCTTTACGATTACTAAGTCTCCTATCTTAAATTGTACCCGTTTTAAAAAATTTTTATTCTGTTTCCTTTCATATCTGTAGTGAATCTTCTTGAATTTGCTTCGACTTCGTTCTAACAATTCCATTATTTCAATATTATTTTGTTCTTTCTTCCAAGGTCTTGATGGAATTACTTGTTTACACAAAGTAATTGGACAAATCTCAGTTGTCGTATTCGGAACATTATTTATAAAGCCTTCCACATCTGGTAAATATTGTACCCATTTATTATGATTTTTGTGTGTTAATATTCTTAAATACTGTATTACCTCTCTAATGTACCTTTCCGCTATATTACTTTGAGGATGTCTTATACTACAAAAACAAATCTTTATTCCCTTTCTATTCAAATTATTTATTAATCTAGTATTCCTAAAATACGTTGCATTGTCTGCCAAAACTCTTCTTGGTTTACCTACTTGTTCTTCAAAATTTTGAATTGATTTAATAACATGTTTAATATTACAGTTTTTCGCTGGATATAATTTTATAAATTTTGAAAATGCATCTACTATAATCAGAATATGCTTGTACCCATACTGTCCTGTAACTAAATTTCCTAAGTAATCAATAGCTACCAGTTCCATCGGTTCGTTCACCCTAATACTTTTGACAATATTTTGATTTTTAAAATTCTTTTCTTTCACAAACTGACAAATTTGGCAAGTTTGTATTAGTTGTTTAATGCTTTAAATGTCATTTTTTGTATAAAAACATTCCCTAAACATTAACCAAGTTTTTCTTGCTCCACAATGTCCAAATATTGTATGAATTTCTTCAACAACTTCTAACATGTCTTCCTTACTTAAAACCACCAATTCTTTGTAACCCAACACTTTTACCAGCAAGTTTTCTTTAATTTGATACCCTTTATAGTCCTGATCTTGACTTTGCAATACTAAATTTCTTAATTCTTGAATCTCTTTTAACATCTATTTATTTAAAACTTCTTCTTTAGACAATCTTCCTTCCTCATCAATTTTTTCAATTCCAATTAAAATTTGTTTTGGTTTCTCATAATTAGGTACATCCTTTCTACTTAAAAAATCTGCAACTACATTTAACTTTTCTGGCTTATGTTTAATATCAAATTCGTATTGTTGTAAGTACAATGCCCATCTATATAACCTATCATTGTGAAAAGCTTTATTTTTCAAAAACGAAATTGCTCAATTATCTGTTTCAATATCAAATTTATTCCCTGTTAAATAAAATTTTAATTTGTTAATCGCAAATATCATTGCTAACATTTCCTTCTCAGCTATAGTATATCTAATTTCATACCCTTTTAATATTCTTGAAATAAAACATATTGGTACTTCTATCCCATCTTGTATTTGTATCAACTCTGCTGCAATTGCTTGATCTAACGCATCCGTTCTAAGTATAAACTTTTCTTCAAAATTTGGATATTTTAATAATAATCCTTCATGAAACCTCTGTTTGATGGTATTCAATGCTTTTTCTCTTTTTTCATTCCATGACCATTTAACATCCTTCCTTAATAATTGTACTAAACATAACGTCAACTCCGAATAATTATTTATGAACCTTTTATAATAATTAAAGACACCTAACAACCCTTTTAACTTCTTTAAATTAGATGGACGAGGTAAATTCTTAATTTCCTCATTTCTCATTTATGGTTACTCCATTTTTACTTATCTCATAACCCAAATATGTTACTTTTTCTTGCATAAATTCACGTTTTGATATGTTAAGTTTTAGTCCATTTTTATTTAATGTTTCAATTACAATTTCTAAATGCTTTAAATGTTGTTGTTCGTTTTCAGAAAACAATAAGATATCATCAACGTAATGCACACAAAACTCATCAAATTGATTTAATATCTTTTGCATTGCTTTTACCAGCGCTGCACAAGACGTTGATAACCCAAATGGTACCACTTTAAATTGAAATATTTCCCCATCAATACTGAATCCTGTATATTTCCTCGACTCTTCATGCAATGGTATTAGCCAAAATGAGTTTTTTAAATCTAACTTTGAAAGTATTTGTTTATTCCAAATTCTACTTAACAAACTGTCAATCGTTTGTGGAGATTCATATTGTGGCTTAGTTATTTGATTGATTCTGCGTGCATCTAAACATAAACGAAGTGAACCATCACGTTTCTTAACAACTACTAACGGATTAATAAAATTACTCTTTGAAGATTCTATTACTCCATCTTTTACCATTTTCTGTATTTCTTTTCTAACTTGACTTCTTAATAAAAATGGAATAGGGTAAGACTTGCTATTAAAACTTTTTTGATTCGTCAACCTGCAACCTATGAATGTATTTCTGTGCTTGTTCTACTTGTTCATTAATGATCTCTTTGTTTTTATAAATTATCTCTAATATCTGGCCTTCAAATTGTTTATTCTTCTTACCTATATTTAATTCATTCAGCAATAACCCATTATTATTATAATTATTCTTTTTATCCTTTATTGCATTATTATAAATTATTATACCTTCTTTATATTTTAATGCGTCTCCAATTTTCTCTAATTGGCTACACTTACCTTCTTGGCTGACACTACTGGTATATATCTAAGACTTAATTAACCCCTTTAAATGAATACATTTTTATGCTCCATTAATATTAATACCCAATTGCTGAATAACGTCAATTCCTATAACCATAACCATACTAAGGCCTTTTACAATAAATAATCTAACAACACTTTCCCATTCATTAATAATTATTTTAACTTTAACATTCGGTTTGTTGTCGATATTTTTCTTTTCGTTGCAGATAACAAATCTATTTTATTTACTTTAATTATGTTCTTATATAGCACATCTAAATTCTGTAAAATTATCTCTTCATTTATCAAAGAAGCCATAGCTCCGCTATCTATTAACGCTAAATATTCATTATTGCTCAAATTAACTTTTATAAATGGTAACGTCGAAATTTGATTTTCTTCCTCCTCCTCTTCAATTAAAAATTCTCCATCATTCTTATAGTTATTGTTAAAATACGTGATGTTCTGATTTAAATTAATTAAAATTGAAGTTTTTTTATCCTCTGAGGAATCTTCCAAACCCTCATTTTCTTCAATCCGATTATCTTGTCTGGGTCTTCCTCTGTCATATTCATTCCGAAATATTGTGTTAATGTATTGTCTTTGTGGATATTTATTTTTATTTTCTTCCTGCTTCGATTTCTCATTGTTCCTTTCGTCGATCATCGTATGATATCATTTCTTGTCATTATAATTGTATTCATTCCTATCTTGGTAATTCCGTCCATTGTTATTCTGGTTATATCGGTTGTTCCTCCATCTATTCAGAGTATTATTATAATTCTTGTTAAAATTTCTTTCCCCTGGTTCAAAATTGTTAAAAAAATTTCTGCCAAATTTAAATTTATTTTGTTTTACATCCTCGAATTTTCGTTTACTATCATTTTGAAAATTAGTAACTTCTTGGCTGTGGTAATTCCTATTGTTATTGTTTCCAATAGCCATATCATAATTTCTAACAATCTCTAAGAAATTTTCATTGTTTTAATATTCTGAACAGCAACAGCTCTAGTTATCTCATCTTCCAAATGTCGAGATAAATGTTGTATTATCTCTTCCTCAGCCAATTTCGGTGTCAGATGCTGTGCTCTGTTAAATTTTTGAATTACATACATTTCTCGCGTTCCTCCTCTTTCAATATATCGGCCAGTTGTTAATTGTGTTCTTACTCTGGCTTGATGAGCGTTACTCCAACACTGGTCCATGAATAACTTCTTAAATTATTCATAATTTTTGTATTTAGATTTTATAATGCTATGCCAAACATCTGCATAACTTTTTAGTGTCATGTTGATTATCTGTAACCTTTTATTTTCATTACATACTGTCTTCAGGATATCGTCTAATTTCATAATATAGGTCATAGGCTGTTCTCCTATTTTTCCTTCGTAAATGGGTAACGTGTCTGCTTGTACCCCAATGTAATTTCTTCTTGAGATCCCATTTAACATTTCTGTGCTATCTTACATTCTTTCTAATTTATTTTCTACTTCTTTAATTCTTGTCAAACTATTTTCTGTTAACATATTAACTCTGCTTACACGGTGGTCAATTTCACCTTGAAAATCATTTCTGTTTTGATTTACTTTCTCATCAATTTGTTCTACTTTAACATTCACTTCTTCATTCTGTCTTTGTATGTCTCCAATTTTTCCTTCCAACTCTTCCTTATTCTTTACTAACTTTTCTGCCATAATTTGTGTTAAATTTGCCTCTAACTGTTTGCTTTCATCCTTCCATTCTTTTCTCACCTTATTCTTTACTTCATTCTTATAACTTTCCAATGTTATACAGATATTATCTATTTTATCTTGCAATTCTTGTTTATTCTGAAGTTGTATTTTATTAAATTCTTCCTTTAACTCCTTCATTGTCTCTTCCATCTTATTTGCTTGTGCTTGTTGTTCTTGCAACTTCTCAGCATTGTTCTTAATTTCTGCTTGTAATCTTCATTCCCTTTCCTCAGCATCCTTCTTACTTTCCTCTGCATATTGTTCAATTGCCTGTTGCAAATTTGTTTTCAATTCTTCGGCATTTTTTACATATGTATGTTGTATGGAAACCTGCAACCTATTTTCCCTTTTCTCGATTGACTGTTGGAATCTTCTCTCCCTTTCCTCAGCATCCTTCTTTGAATCTGCTGCATTTTGTACAATAAATGTCATTAATTTCTCCATATCAATGATTTGTTTTTCTGTTGGTTCCTTCTGAATCCTAATCTGATCTCCTTGTACAACTATCTTTTGTTGTATTTTTTCCCCTTCTATTGCCGTACTACTCTGTCCTATTTTCATCTCCTCTTGTCCTTCTTTAGTTCTCTTACCCTTCCTCGTAACCCTCTTATCTGCCATATTTTATTTTTAACTTTTACCAAAATGTATTTACTTTTATAAAACCTTATATTAACTTGCAAATCCTTGTATTTTGTTCAACAATGAATCTTTATCAGAAACTTTATTTACTTTATTATTGACTGTTCTATTTAATTCGGCTTGAATCTAGTTTAGCGACCAACTCCGATCAACATGTGCTATACACCATTCGACGCGTCTCGTCGAGCTGAACAATATTGTCCATGGGGACAATCGGGGCAGACCAATGGTTACTGAGATACAGTACTCTAAAGTTTTTTTTTATAAACTTTTTTCTTCGTGGAAAACACTCTGGGGCCTTTGGAGGGGCGCCGCACAGCATTTCGCGCAGCGTACCTCACCGAAGGCTAATAACAAGTCACATTGCGCGCCACCTAACCTAACCTTACCTAACATAACCTAACTTAACCTAATCTAGTTTAGCGACCAACTCCGATCGATATGTGCTATACACCATTCGAGGCGTCTCGTCGAGCTGAACAATATTGCTGCTGGGGACATTCGGGGCAGACCAACGGTTACTGAGATACAGCACAGTAAAAATTAAAATGTCCCACACTAAGTCTATGGCGCGTTCGCTTTAAAATGTCTTTATGTTAAATCATGTGTTTTGGGTTGGGTTGGGTTGGGTCGGGTCGGGTTGGTTTGGGTTGAGTTGGGTTGGGTTGGATGACGTTAGGTTAGGTTAGGTTAGGTTAGGTTAGGATAGGTTAGGTTAGGTTAGGTTAGGTTAGGTTAGAATAGGTTAGGTTAGGTTAGGGTAGGTTAGGTTAGGTTAGGTTAGGTTAGGTCAGGTGAAGTTAGGTTAGGTTAGGTTAGGTTAGGTTAGGGTAGGTTAGGTTAGGTTAGGTTAGGTGAGGTTAGGTTAGGTTAGGTTAGGTTAGGCTAGGTTAGGTGAGGTTAGGTTAGGTTAGGATAGGTTAGGTTAGGTTAGGTTAGGTTAGGTTAGGGTAGGTTCGACAGAAACTGCGACAATCAAAAATATTGTTATAGCTGTGAGCAAGAAGGACATAGAGCCGACGAAATGAAGTGTCCAGTATTCAAAGACATAGTCCAAGATATTAGGGAGAAGAAAAGGCGCAGTGCCCTTGCCAATGACTACTAAAGTAATACAGGTAAATGTTGGAAGATGTCGCGCATCGCACGACGCTGTATATGCGATGGCAAGGAACCGGGATGTAGGAATACTACTAATAAATGAACCAAATAAAAAATTAGTCGATAACTTAAGCTGGTTGACAGATAATAAAAAAGACGTGGCAACTAAGATTCTAAACCCTAAAATGAAAATAAACGGAACGGGAAAGGGAGACGGATATGTGTGGGTGGACCTAGAAGAAATCAGTATTATAAACTGCTATATATCGCCAAACATAAGCGCAGATGAGTTCGGCGAAATATGGCAGAATATAGAAAATTGCGTCAATATTAAGAAACACGAAAAGAAAGGCGTTATAGTAGCAGGAGACCTCAATGCAAAGTCAGGCTTCTGGGGGAACCAGAGGTCTAACAACAGAGGCCATATAATTGCAGAATGGGCGATGGAGAATGACTTCGTGATTTTGAAAACCGGAAGCACCCCCACCTTTGAGAGAAGAGAACAGAAATCATTTATAGATGTGACCTTTGCCAGCAATGGCATAGCAAACAGATGCAAGAGGTGGAAAGTGGAAGAAGAGGAGGAAAACTTCAGCCTCCACAATAGTATAACTTTTGACATAGAGGATACCGAAGATAGAAATGTAAACATTAACAATAGGAGGTGGACGATAAACGCAACGAACGCCCAAAAATTCGAAGAAGAACTGAAAGAAGAAATTAGAAAATGCGAAGAGAGGCTCACACCCGAACTATACACTCGGATAATACAGAGGAGTTGTGATAAGCACTTAATGAAGCCAAAATTGACAAATAACAAAAAACAGGTTTACTGGTGGAACCAGGAGATCGCGATGAAGCGAAAGGCCTGCATCGCGAAAAGAAGGCAGATGACGAGAGCAAACAGTAGCAATACTGCTACCAGACAGGTCAAAGAGCTTGCGCAAGAAGCATATAGACGGACAAGAAACGAATACAGCAAATCCATCGCCAAGGCCAAGGAGGATAAGTGGAAACAGCTTATCGAAGAGGTGGAAGAAAGCCCTTGGGGACAAGGCTACAAGCTAGTAACCGGAAAACTGCTTAAACATACAAAAATCACATTGACCAAAAAAGAAACCGACGAGGTGATAAACGAGTTATTCCCAACTTGCAAAACACAAAATTGGGCTAGAATAGAGAACGCAGACCTAACTAAAGTTACACCGGAGGAAATGAATGCAGCAATAAAGCGAATGAGACCAAAAAAGGCTCCAGGGCCGGACGGAATAACTACTGAAATTCTAAAGGTAGCATGGAAAGCAGAGGAGGGCACCATGATCGAAATAATGAACAGCATATTAGAAAAAGGAGAATATCCACAAATGTGGAAAACGGCCAGGCTCTGCCTCATAGATAAGAATACGGATATGACTAATAGAAAATTCAGACCAATATGCTTACTCGACAATCTGGGAAAAGTGCTGGAAAGGATAATTAGCCAAAGACTCCTGGCAGAGCTGATAGAAAAAGAAAACGTTTCCGAAAAACAGTACGGCTTTAGAACCGGAAGGTCGACAATAGATCCTATGATTGTAATTAGAGACAGAATCACAAAAATTAAAGAAAAGGCGTACCATAATAGAGAATACAGCGTACTGATAACTATCGACATTAAAAATGCATTCAATACCGCTAGATGGCCACCAATCATGGAGGAATTAAGGAGAAGAGGCATTAGTGACTATTTAGTCCGAATCATAGGCAGCTATCTTCACAGAAGGACACTGATCACCGACGACGGCAATGTGCACAACATAACTTGCGGAGTACCACAAGGTTCAATACTGGGCCCAATACTGTGGAACATTTACTTCGACAAAGTAGTCTCCACCCCACTACCAGATGGAGTCGAAATACTCTGTTATGCGGACGACACCGCTTTGCTGGTGTGCGCTAAAACCGCTGAACTGCTTAAAAGTGCAATGACAATCGCGTTCCTTAAAATTAAAGAAGCTATAGAAGACAGGCAACTGCAAATAGCCACCGATAAAACTGAAATGGTCATCCTCAATGGAGGATATAAACTTAACAATTTAAAAATAGATATTGAAGGAAACACATTGGAAGCCAAAGATCAGTTGAAGTATCTAGGGGTAATTTTTGATAGGGGATATAACATGAAGAGGCATATTATATATGTGGCTAATAAAGCTTGTAAAAGCATAGCAGCACTCACTAGACTAATGCCGAAAGTTAACGGCCCTAGCCAAAGCAAAAGGAAGATCTATAGTGCGGTTGCGCATTCTATTATATTGTACGGTGCCCCAATATGGCACAAGGGCATAGCAACTAAAAAGTATCAACAGATAATAGAAAAAAAACGTAGGAAGTTGGGTATTGGTATCACCAGAGCCTATAGAACGGTTTCCAATGAGGCAATACAAGCAATTGCGAGTATGCCTCCCATCGACCTAATCGTGGAAGAAAAGTGTAAAACATACCGATGTACCAAAGAAGACAAGGCTAGATTTCAAGAGGAGACACTAGAAAAATGGAGACGCAAATGGGAAGAGAGACGAGGTACAGCAGAATGGACGAAGACCCTTATAAATGATCTGCCTAAATGGTGCAATAGAAGATATGGGGAGGTGAGCTATTACACAACTCAATTACTAACCGGCCACGGCAGTTTTCGTGCATACCTTAAAAGAATCGGTAAGATAGAGGATGAGCGATGTATATACTGTGATAGTTACCGAGACGACGTAGAGCACACCTTTTTCGAATGCGAACGGTGGGGCCGAATTAGAGAGGAAGCGAACTTAAGAATCGGAAGAGAGATAACGAAAAATAATCTTCTAGACATTATGCTGGAAAAAGAGGAATATTGGAAGGAAGTGGAAAACCTCGCGAAGAAAATACTTAACGAAAAGATAAAGGATGGAATCTGATAAGGAAATAATCCAAACTAATCCAAACTGACCACTAATTTCAACTTAAACTTAAATTTAAACTCAAACATAATATAAGACTACATGTATATAATATAAATGCGGAACATAATTAATAAGAACGAACCTGCGAATCGACAAGCCTCTCGAAGAAATGCCCAGGCAATACCGAGAGGTCTCTTAGAGTCGAGGAGGGTGACGGTAGGACCACTTGTCTGGTTACGGATGGTGTGATAACAGTTCTCTGGTATCTTGCCTCCCGGCCAGCGACGTCCTATGAAAAAAAAAAAAAAAGGTTAGGGTAGGTTAGGTTAGGTTAGGTTAGGTTAGGTTAGGTTAGATGAGGTTAGGTTAGGTTAGGTTAGGTTAGGTTAGGATAGGTTAGGTTAGGTTAGGTTAGGTTAGGATAGGTTAGGTTAGGTTAGGGTAGGTTAGGTTAGGTTAGGTTAGGTTAGGTCAGGTGAAGTTAGGTTAGGTTAGGTTAGGTTAGGGTAGGTTAGGTTAGGTTAGGTTAGGTTAGGTGAGGTTAGGTTAGGTTAGGTTAGGTTAGGTTAGGTTAGGTTAGGTTAGGTTAGGGTAGGTTAGGTTAGGTTAGCTTAGGTTAGATGAGGTTAGGTTAGGTTAGGTTAGGTTAGGTTAGAATAGGTTAGGTTAGGTTAGATTAGGGTAGGTTAGGTTAGGTTAGGTTAGGTTAGGTTAGGTCAGGTGAAGTTAGGTTAGGTTATTTTAGGTTAGGTTAGGTTAGGTTAGGTTAGGTTAGGGTAGGTTAGGTTAGGTTAGGTTAGGTTAGGTGAGGTTAGGTAAGGTTAGGTTAGGTTAGGTTAAGTTAGGTTAGGTTAGATTAGGTTAGGTTAGGTTAGGTTAGGTTAGGTTAGTTAAGGTTAGATTAGGTTATGTAAGTTTAGGTTAAGTTAGGTTAGGTTAGGTTAGGTTAGGGTAGGTTAGGTTAGGGTAGGTTAGGTTAGGTTAGGTTAGGTCAGGTCAAGTTAGGTTAGGTTAGGTTAAGTTAGGTTAAGTTAGGTTAGGTTAGGTTAGGTTAGGTTAGGTTAGGTTAGGTTAGGTTAGGTTAGGTTAGGTTAGGATAGGTTAGGATAGGTTAGGTTAGGTTAGGTTAGGTTAGGATAGGTTAGGTTAGGTCAGGTGAAGTTAGGTTAGGTTAGGTTAGGTTAGGGTAGGTTAGGTTAGGTTAGGTTAGGTTAGGTGAGGTTAGGTTAGGTTAGGTTAGATGAGGTTAGGTTAGGTTAGGTTAGGTTAGGTTAGGATAGGTTAGGTTAGGTTAGGTTAGGTTAGGATAGGTTAGGTTAGGTTAGGGTAGGTTAGGTTAGGTTAGGTTAGGTTAGGTCAGGTGAAGTTAGGTTAGGTTAGGTTAGGTTAGGGTAGGTTAGGTTAGGTTAGGTTAGGTTAGGTTAGGTTAGGTTAGGTTAGGTTAGGATAGGTTAGGTTAGGTTAGGTTAGGTTAGGATAGGTTAGGTTAGGTTAGGGTAGGTTAGGTTAGGTTAGGTTAGGTTAGGTCAGGTGAAGTTAGGTTAGGTTAGGTTAGGTTAGGGTAGGTTAGGTTAGGTTAGGTTAGGTTAGGTGAGGTTAGGTTAGGTTAGGTTAGGTTAGGTTAGGTTAGGTTAGGTTAGGTTAGGGTAGGTTAGGTTAGGTTAGCTTAGGTTAGATGAGGTTAGGTTAGGTTAGGTTAGGTTAGGTTAGAATAGGTTAGGTTAGGTTAGATTAGGGTAGGTTAGGTTAGGTTAGGTTAGGTTAGGTTAGGTCAGGTGAAGTTAGGTTAGGTTATTTTAGGTTAGGTTAGGTTAGGTTAGGTTAGGTTAGGGTAGGTTAGGTTAGGTTAGGTTAGGTTAGGTGAGGTTAGGTAAGGTTAGGTTAGGTTAGGTTAAGTTAGGTTAGGTTAGATTAGGTTAGGTTAGGTTAGGTTAGGTTAGGTTAGTTAAGGTTAGATTAGGTTATGTAAGTTTAGGTTAAGTTAGGTTAGGTTAGGTTAGGTTAGGGTAGGTTAGGTTAGGGTAGGTTAGGTTAGGTTAGGTTAGGTCAGGTCAAGTTAGGTTAGGTTAGGTTAAGTTAGGTTAAGTTAGGTTAGGTTAGGTTAGGTTAGGTTAGGTGAGGTTAGGTTAGGTTAGATTAGGTTATGTAAGGTTAGGTTAGGTTACGTAAGGTTAGGTTACGTTAGGTTACGTTAGGTTAGGTTAGGTTAGGTTAGGTAAGGTTAGGTTAGGTTAGGTTAGGTTAGGTTAGGTTAGGTTAGGTAAGGTTAGGTTAGGTTAGGTTAGGTTAGGTTAGGTTAGATTAGGTTAGGTTAGGTTAAGTTAGGTTAGGTAAGGTTAGGTTAGGTTAGGTTAGGTTAAGTTAGGTTAGGTTAGGTTAGGTTAAGTAAGGTTAGGTTAGGTAAGGTTAGGTTAGGTTAGGTTAGGTTAGGTACGGTTAGGTTAGGTTAGGTTAGGTGCCGCGCATTGTGACTTGTTATTAGCCTTTGGTAAGGTACGCTGCGCGGCGCTCCGCCGAAGGCCTCAATGTATTTTCCACGAGAAAAATTTAGAAAAAAAAACTTTATAGTGTTGTATCTCAGTAACCATTGGTCTGCCCCGAATGTCCCCAGCAGCAATATTGTTCAGCTCGACGAAACGAGTCGAATGGTGTATAGCACATGTCGATCGGAGTTGGGCGCTAAATTAGATTAGGTTAAGTTAGGTTATGTTAGGTAAGGTTAGGGTAGCTGGCGCGCAGTGTGACTTGTTATTAGCCTTCGGTGAAGTACGCTGCGCAAAATGCTGCGCGGCGCCCCGCCAAAGGCCCCAGAGTGTTTTCCACGAAGAAAAAGGTATATAAAAAAAACTTTAGAGTGCTGTATCTCAGTAACCATTGGTCTGCCCCGATTGTCCCCATGGACAATATTGTTCAGCTCGACGAGACGCGTTGAATGGTGTATAGCACATGTCGATGGGAGTTGGTCGCTAAACTAGATTCTTACCTTTTATTTAATCTGAATTATCTAATTAAAGACATCAAATATTATGCTGTTTAAATTCTGTTTATCAATCACAATCAAACTTCTCGTTTGATTAGCCGGTAATATTAAAACTTGTCAACAATTATTAAAATCCTACGTTTGCAATTCTCATTATTTATTAAAACCTTACGCTTGGACACCTTTTCATTATGAAAAGCCCCACGTTGCTGCGTCAATTCCTTTTATGTTATGCTAAGGTCCCTCTCTGTATATTTAGTTGTTAAGTTTCTATGAACGTAATTAATTAGTATTTAAGCTTTTTGAGAACTCTTTCAAGGTGGTCCGCCAATCTAGTTACTTGATAGTTGCTATTTTATTATTTATATGAACTGAAATTAATTAATGACACTTGCTGTCAACTACAATTTCAAATCGTGTTCAATGACACTTTCTATTCAAGATGACAAAATAAAATCCCTTACAATGTTATCTGACTCAATAATGTGTATGATAAGTATTCAATTATGTTTTAATAAACCTTTCTAATTGTCTCTTATTTCAGATTACCTCAATTCAACTTATTATGCACCCACCTGGATTCCTTGCTTTGTAAACCAACTCAAAATTACCTTGGTATGATTCTGTTCTGTTATCTGAACTACTTCACACCTCAGCCACAATGCACTGGTCACTAACAAAACGTCTCCAACCTGCAACACCCCAAGATGCTGGCAGATACCTGTTCCTCTTCTAGTCCCTGTACAACTGTCACTCCTACAACTTCCCTCTGTCCAACTTCTTCATGGTAAGCATACTTCTACATATAATTGTAAAGTAACTTTGTACTTGTTCTCTGAATGTCATTTTTTGGCAGTGGTCTATTAAATGTCCCACTTAAGAGTAGCTAGCCGCCACCCCGCAGCCTCGACGTTATTTACTCACACGCAGTCACGGAGGTCCAGAAAGAATACACTTATTTTTTCACAGGCTTTTAATAACACCGTCAAAATCTAAATAATAAATGCGTAACTACTAAACAACTTGTACTTCCTTAGATCCTCCTACAATCACACACGTTGTCAGCATCCAGCAGAAATCGCAACCTCGAACAGCTCCCTCGTCAAAGCAAGTCAACTGATCCCTGTCAATTGGTCCTTGTCCAAATGGTCCTTACTTCCCCAAGCGAAGTCCACGAAAACTCCACCAACTTACAATCCTCTACTTAATGTAAATATTTATGACTTGTAATACAAAATGCATTCAATTATATCCAATTCCAATTCTTCTTGCTTCTTGTAATTGTTTTTATGTAGTTATACCATATTCAAAATTCTCTTGCATTATTCTCATTTTATACTCGTAATATTTTAATTAATTCCACCTTGTAGATTTATATTATCAACCCTTTTATATAACCAGCACACAAATTAAATAAATAAGGCCAAATTTCAAATTTTATTTTACCAAAACTATCCAAATTACACCTTGTTTTTCAATCTGTTATTTCTCAATAATCAAACAAATTTTTATTTCTATGCTAAACTACCATTATTTCTGCCTGCTACACATTATATTAATCTGAATGTTACCCACTTCATAATTTCTTACAATAGGATTTTATCTTGTCATATGCAACATTAACTTGTATTTAGTATTATCTCCTTTTACCACCATCAAATAGTACTCAAATGCTATACCTTTCTTTTTAAATTTTCTTTCAATCTTTAATTCCATCAATATCTTTCAATTCAATAAGCAGTTATTTTTAAAATTTTCTAAATTTGATTAATTCAATCTAATAACTATATTTAACTTTTCCTTTGGCATTTATCTAAATAAATAGACGTATCTAAAGTAGTATATAGACCCCTATATACCATAGCAATATATTGCACAACTTCGCATGCAACGTAATTTTCACGTAACCAAATAAATTACGATAACGACCTCGTACTTACCAAATTTTTACATTTTGCGTACACTATATTATATATTCCTATACTATTTAAATGTTTATTGTAAGATTGGGGTTATTAAATCCAACCTGACATAAAAAAATTAGAACTGGCTTTTTATACAGTACAGTAACACCAAGGCGGTCACGGAAAGTAGTTCCCCATGAAACGATGAATCAAATGGCAACCTTCGCATTTCAATCAATAAAATTAGTTCAACTGCATTTGACTTAGTTTTACGAAATATTATGTAATTATAACATAACAATGGCTCCTTAACGTTGTAAAATATTTCTGCTTGCTTAAAAGTCTAGCTTCCCTTTTTAAATCAACCTAAAAGGAAAAATAATAGATTTTTATATTAGTAGGCCATATTACGGATGGTAGTTCAAATACACTCACCAACCTTCAAATGTTTTTTAATGTCATTTTTTTTATAAACACGGAAATCAACCTCACATGGGTAACATTTTACAAAACATGAAGGTAGGATTTGAACTCCTGGGGTCAATATAGGGAATACATATGAACTACCGATTCGAGAGCTAGTAACATAAGAGGGAGGCTACACAATTTAGAACCGCTTGAGCAGCTTCAACTTAAAGTAAACTACACAAATACATTAACAATTGCAAGTCGAATTATAGTATTAGCAGAGACAAATATTTTGTGCAAGTATACAACAATACCAAGAATATGCACAAAGCTTAACATGCTTAATTCAGGTGTCATACAACGTCATTACCTCCTAGAAATATAAACTATTATTGTTAACATGTGTAATAACAACGCTTTTTGTCTATTCATTTTTATTGTATTAAAATAATTATTATTATAAACAATAAATTAATTAAATAATTTAAGAAATCATTTTTTTATTTTTCTCTCTTAGATTTTTTTCTAGGTCAAGGAAGAACTACTAACACGTTTCCCACGCGGGCCGGCCTAAAAACGACGGCAGGCGCTAGGGATCCTGGGGTCAGCTCGTATTTTTGGAATAAATTAAGATAGCACCTTGAAATTTTGCACAAGCCATCTGGGGCCGGTCCTCTAACAAACGATTCCGGTTTGGAAGCCCTACGCCGCTCCCAAGGAGCGGCGTCGCGGCGCTAAAATCTGATTTTTTTCCTCGTAAAATTTTTCCACGAAATTACATATTTAAGTCAAGAAAAACGTACTAACACGTTTCCCAAGCGCGCCGGCTGAAAAACGACGGCAGGCGCCGTCGGCGTCCAATTTTGCTCGAATTTACTAGTACGGTTTGGGATCCCGGGGTTGGCTCGTATTTTTGCAATCAATTAAGATAGCACCTTGAAATTTTGCACAAGCCATCTGGGGCCGGTCCTCTAACAAACAATTCCGGTTTGGAAGCCCTACGCCGCTCCTTGGGAGCGGCGTCCCGCGCTAAAATTGATTTTTTTCCTCGTGAAATTTTTCCACGAAATTACATATTTAAGTCAAGAAGAACGTACTAACACGTTTCCCAAGCGCGCCGGCTGAAAAACGACGGCAGGCGCCGTCGGCGTCCAATTTTGCTCGAATTTACTAGTACGGTTTGGGATCCTGGGGTTAGCTCGTATTTTTGCAATCAATTAAGATAGCACCTTGAAATTTTGCACAAGCCATCTGGGGCCGGTCCTCTAACAAACGAGTCCGGCATGGAAGCCCTACGCCGCTTTTAAGGAGCGGCGTCGCGGCGCTAAGATCGGAATTTTTTCCTCGTGAAATGTTTTCACGAAATTACATATTTAGGTCAAGGATAACGTACTAACACGTTTCCCAATCGCGCCGGCCGAAAAACGATGACAGGCACCGCCGGCGTCTAATTTTGCTCGAAATTACTAGTACGGTTTGGGATACTGGGGTTGGCCCATATTTTTGCAATAAATTAAGATAGCACCTTGAAATTTTTCACAAGCCATCTGGGCCCGGTCCTCTAACAAAGGAGTCCGGTTTGGAAGCCCTACGCCGCTTCCAAAGAGCGGCGTCGCGGCGCTCAAATCGGAATTTTTTCCTAGTAAAATTTTTCCACGAAATTACATATTTAGGTCACGGATAACGTACTAACACGTTTCCCAAGTGGGCCGGCCTAAAAACGACGGCAGGTGCCGTCGGCGTCCAATTCTGCTCAAATTTAGTATTGCGATTGGGATCCTGGGGTTGGCCCATATTTTTGCAATAAATTAAGATAGCACCTTGAAATTTTTCACAAGCCATCTGGTACCTGTCCTCTAACAAGCGAGTTCCGTTTGGAAGCCCTACGCCGCTCCCAAGGAGCGGCGTCGTGGAGCTAAGATCGGATTCTTTCCTCGTGACATTTTTTCACGAAATTACATATTTAGGTCAAGGATAACGTACTAACACGTACTTGCCCTCCTTATCTTGAACACGCACTGTATATAGAGCTATTTGATTTTTTCTTCGATTTCAACAAATAAAAGACAAATTAAATTAACGCAATATTTAAAAAAAAGAAATATTGAACCTCTATTTTAGCCATATAGACTATACTAAAATAACAGAAAAGTAAACTACACTATTAAAAAGAAGGAACAGTAAACTGTTCTAGCTATGCTGATCATTAGCAAATTTAATAATTTCGTTTTTTTTCAAATGGAAGACCCTGTATGTTTTTGAATTTTTGAAAAGCGCTTCTAATGAACTTTATTTTGATATGTCACTTCATATCTCGAAATTCAACTGTTTTTCATTAAAAAACAATTTGAGCCATTAACAAATGCTTCATTTCAAGAAAAACCGACAAAAAGTTCTTGTTTTATATGCGAATAGACAAGTCTAGTATATTTATCCAAATAACTAATTTAAATGTGTTTTAAATACTTTTTCCCATGTATTTTTTTTTCCGAGAAAGTAAATATGCACATTTTTTGGAGAACGTAAGTGTTCTCCAATATTTATTTTTTCTTTGAATTAGAAAGACTCTAAAGAAGTCTATCAGTGCTGTTTGACAAACTTCCATTCTTTCCGTTATTAGCGAGAATAGAAGTGGATGCGGTTTCAGTTTCTGTGGAATTTGTTGACAAATCATCTGCTTTCTCTGGATTGTGAATTTCTATCGTCTTATCCTGATTGACATGAAGGGCAGTGATTTTTGGTTTTTGTATAAAGACATCTAATGTTTCTTGTTTTTTAATTAGAATCTGGGGCCATTCTAAAAAAAACAAAGAAAATAAATTTGAAATAACAATTTATAAAACCAGTTAGGAAATGCCTTATTTTGTAGCTACGTATAGTAACTATAGTAGCTATTTCACCACTGGTTGTGAAATATTATACTTTTCATAACCGATTGCAAAAAGTAAGACGTTTTGAAACTTCACTCAATTTTGAAAAGTGATACTTTATACCTATGTCAAAATTACACAAAAATGTTATAAAATAAGCATTGCTTTACAACCCTCCTCCAACCTTTGTTGATCATCGACAACCACCGAACTTGCATCGACTCTCCGCCACTGAGAAAACTAATAAAGTCACAAAAAAAACTCATTACACGATTTTTGTAGAAAATTTAGTTTACTTTAATTTGTGTAATAACGAAAATGTTAATACAATTCACCGTTTTCGAGATAATGTCGATTTCTGACGATTTTGAGGTTATAACGGCCGAACCAAGTTTTTTTGAGTGGCACTATATCCCATTTTGTTCGTCTCAAAAAACTGTCTATGCTCACCCAATTTCAGGTTAGTATCACAATCTGAACGATTCATAAGAAAATTCGAATTAAGCAACTCCACTATAACTGGAGAACACCGAATTAGGAGGCTACTATACAACGTTGCCAAACCAGCGCTCTGTAAAAACAGCAGAACATTATGGGACACCCTATATTTATATACTCTAATGCTTGGTATTATAAAACTTTTTATTTCCTAAATAAAATTTACTTTAAGAATAAATTGATTTATACAGTAGATTTGCGTATTATAAATAAACGCAAAATAACTTAATTCGGCTAATAAATCCGTACAGGTTAACTTTAATTCGTTGTTAAAGTAAACAAACGTGCATCAAAACGTTAATGCTTATGACATTTTATTCATTAGTAAACAAATTTTGATGCGCTTTTGTTTATTTGCCTGTTAGTTTACTGGGGAAGTAAATTTACACATAGCGTAATTCTTATCTATTTCTACCAATGACTTCCGCTCTGGAGTTTTTTTGAGTTTTTATAAACCTTTAATTAACTGAAAGTATTTTGTTAAAAACCCCGAAGTCAAAATGACAGTGTTGGTAACCCTACATATATGATTTCCTATGAATAGCTAATTTTGTGCACAAGGGTTAAAAATACCACATTTTAAAATTGGTCTTGGCTTCAATGCTAATATTTTGCCTTAAATGAGGCGCTACCAAATTCTGATTTTTTAAAATACGGTTCTTGCAAATCTAAAATTACGCCAGAAGACTTTATTTAGGCTGCGATTGGTCGATATGACGACATGGCCGCTCCGATTGGTAGAATTTCTTAAGTGTATCGAACGGTGCACACTACGTCATCGATCGATACCTTGTCTGGGTTTTTGAAGGACATTTATTAGCTATACAAATACATATAAAGGAAAAATATTTTACTTGACTTTCTTAATACAAGTCAGGTGTACCTGTAATTGCGAAATACAGTTTATTTTTAAAAAGGGAACAAATTAAATGCTCGGTATTTTATTCCTACTGCAGGTCATATTTTCCCGATATTTTGTCCAAATGCATGATTAGAAAATAAATGTTCGATAAAAATACTAAACGCTCGATAATTGCATTGAGTGCTCGGTATAAAATTGATATGCATCCTAAGAAAATAAATGTTTCATAAAAATACTAGACGCTCTACAATGATAACGAACGCCCTGTGTAAAATTCAAATGCCTATTAAAATAATAATCATTCAATAAACGTAAAAGATGCACGATACAAAATACAAATCTTTGGGAAAATAATAATAGACAAAACGTACGTACAATAATTACAATCAATGCTCGGTATGAAATTTACTTGCTTTCTTTTGCTTGGCTTTTTTTGTTTACCTTTAATTAAAGACAATGATTTTATCTAGGTAAACTTTAATACTCAGAAAGAATATTTTTATTAAAAAAGTATATAACTTGATAAAATACAACAAAGATATTTAAAAAAATGTAATAAATTCTGATAGGTAACACATAAACAACGAAACAACACTTCCAAGAAGTAATAATATAGTTCCATGGTAATAACATCACATACAAGTACTTATAGTATAATCAAATATAAATTTTTGGTAGACATAAAAAACCGAAAAAGAGAAAGATTCCTGTATTCTAAGTGAGATAGTATGAAAGCCTCATCATCTTCTCCATCTGGTACCTGAGAATGATCGATGCAATTTTTTTCTAATTTACCAGGACTTATGGAATTTGAACCGAATTTGACGTTCTTCGCTATTGCACACCTGTTTTCTTTTCTATTCCTTATCTATCTTCTTCCTTCTTTTCTTTGGCGCATGCTTCTCAAATACATCGCTCTCACTTTCTTCAAATAACGTGCACTGATACGCACACACGTCCATTCTGTTTTTCTAGTTTAGGCTGCACTTGGCGAGCAAATCGAACCCTTGAAATGCATTAAATTATTGAGCGTTTATTAATACAATATTTACAAAATTTCAATTAATAGTAAACTTCAGCTATCAAGCATTTGTTTTTTTAAGGTACATATTTAATTAGAACAGCGAGCAGTCCCTACCGTGCAAATGATACATTTTATATTGTTGGTTTTGTTAAATACCAAGCATTTCCAATTAAGATAACATGCATTTTTAATTTTTTATCGAGCATTTAGCATTTTTTTAGCTTGCAAAATGCTAACCCCAAGATCCCAAACCGTACTAGTAATTTCGAGCAAAATTGGACGCCGACGGCGCCTGCTGTCGTTTTTAGGCCGGCCCGCTTGGGAAATGTGTTAGTACGTTATCCTTGACCTAAATATGTAATTTTGTGAAAAAAATTCACGAGGAAAAAGTTCCGATTTTCGCGCCGCGACGCCGCTCCTTGGGAGCGGCGTAAGGTTTCCAAACCGTAATTGTTTGTTAGAGGACCGGCCCCAGATAGCTTGTGCAAAATTTTAAGGTGCTATCTTCATTTATTGCAAAATTACGAGCTAACCCCGGGATCCCAAACCGTACTAGTAATTTCGAGCAAAATTAGACGCCGACGGCGCCCGCCGTCGTTTTTCGGCCGGAGCGCTTGGGAAACGTGTTAGTAGGTTATTCTTGACCTAAATATGTAATTTCGTGGAAAAATTTCATGAGAAAAAAATCAGATGTTAGCGCCGCGACGCCGCTCCTTGGGAGCGGCGTAAGGCTTCCAAACCAGAATCGTTTGTTAGAGAACTGTCCCCAAATAGCTTGTGCAAAATTTGAATGTGCTACCCTAATTTATTGCAAAAATACGAGCTAACACCAGGATCCCAAACCGTACTAGTAAATTCGAGCAAAATTGCACGCCGACGGCACCTGCCGTCGTTTTTACGCCGGGCCGCTTGGGAAACGTGTTAGTACGTTATTCTTGACATAATATGTAATTTCGTGGAAAAATTTCACGAGAAAAAAATCAGATCTTGGCGCCGCGACGCCGCTGCTTGGGAGCGGCGTAGCTCTTCCAAACCGGACTCGTTTGTTAGAGGACCGGCTTCAGATGGCTTGCGCAAAATTTCAAGGTGCTATCTTAATTTATTGCAAAAATACCAGCTAACCCCGGGATCCCAAACCGTACTAGTAAATTCGAGCAAAACTGGACGCCGACGGCGCCTGCCGTCGTTTTTAGGCCGGGACGCTTGGAAAATGTGTTAGTACATTATCCTTGACCTAAATATGTAATTTCTTAAAAAAATATCAGGAGGAAAAAATTTCGACCTTAGCGCCGCGACGCCGCTCCTTGAGAGCGGTG
The DNA here is from genome assembly GCA_940337035.1 of Agriotes lineatus. Classification (NCBI taxonomy): domain Eukaryota; kingdom Metazoa; phylum Arthropoda; class Insecta; order Coleoptera; family Elateridae; genus Agriotes; species Agriotes lineatus. Next base: position 130,133 of record CALNHX010000429.1, on the reverse strand, counting down.
TAGAGTTTCCAAATTGAAATAGTTTGTTAGAAGACTGCCCCAGATGGCTTATGCAAAATTTCAAGGTTCTATCTTAATTTATTGCAAATTTACGAGCTAACCCCGGGTTCCCAAACCGTACTAGTAATTTCGAGCAAAATTAGACGCCGACGGCGCCTGCCGTCGTTTTTCGGCCGGGGTGCTTGGGAAACGTGTTAGTACGTTATTCTTGACATAATATGTAATTTCGTGGAAAAATTTCACGAGAAAAAAATCAGATCTTGGCGCCGCGACGCCGCTGCTTGGGAGCGGCGTAGCTCTTCCAAACCGGACTCGTTTGTTAGAGGACCGGCTTCAGATGGCTTGCGCAAAATTTCAAGGTGCTATCTTAATTTATTGCAAAAATACCAGCTAACCCCGGGATCCCAAACCGTACTAGTAAATTCGAGCAAAACTGGACGCCGACGGCGCCTGCCGTCGTTTTTAGGCCGGGACGCTTGGAAAATGTGTTAGTACATTATCCTTGACCTAAATATGTAATTTCTTAAAAAAATATCAGGAGGAAAAAATTTCGACCTTAGCGCCGCGACGCCGCTCCTTGGGAGCGGTGTAGAGTTTCCAAATTGAAATAGTTTGTTAGAAGACTGCCCCAGATGGCTTATGCAAAATTTCAAGGTTCTATCTTAATTTATTGCAAAATTACGAGCTAACCCCGGGATCCCAAACCGTACTAGTAATTTCGAGCAAAATTAGACGCCGACGGCGCCTGCCGTCGTTTTTCGGCCGGGGCGCTTGGGAAACGTGTTAGTACGTTATTCTTGACATAATATGTAATTTCGTGGAAAAATTTCACGAGAAAAAATCAGATCTTGGCGCCGCGACGCCGCTGCTTGGGAGCTGCGTAGCTCTTTCAAACCGGACTCGTTTGTTAGAGGACCGGCTTCAGATGGCTTGCGCAAAATTTCAAGGTGCTATCTTAATTTATTGCAAAAATACGAGCTAACCCCGGGATCCCAAACCGTACGAGTAATTTCGAGCAAAATTGGACGCCGACGGCGCCTGCCGTTGTTTTTCGGCCGGAGTTTCGGAAATGTGTTAGTACATTATCCTTGACCTAAATATGTAATTTCGTGAAAAAATATCAGGAGAAAAAAGTTCCGACCTTCGCGCAGCGAAGCCGCTCTTTGGGAGCGTCGTAGGGCTTCCAAACCGGAATAGTTTCTTAGAGGACTGGCCCCAGATGCCCTATGCAAAATTTCAAGGTGCTATCTTAATTTATTGCAAAATTACGAGCTAACCCCAGGATCCCAAACCGTACGAGTAATTTCGAGCAAAATTGGACGCCGACGGCGCCTGCCGTCGTTTTTCGGCCGGCGCGCTTGGGAAACGTGTTACGTTATTCTTGACCTAAATATGTAATTTCGTGGAAAAATTTCAGGAGGAAAAAAATCAGATGATATTAGGGCCGCGACGCCGCTCCTTGGGAGCGGCGTAGGGCTTCCAAACCGAACTCGTTTGTTAGTGGACCGGCCCCAGATGGCTTGTGCAAAATTTCAAGGTGCTATCTTAATTTATTGCAAAACTACGAGCTAACCCCAGGATCCCAAACCGTACGAGTAATTTCGAGCAAAATTGGACGCCGACGGCGCCTGCCGTCGTTTTTCGGCCGGCGTTTGGGAAATGTGTTAGTACATTATCCTTGACCTAAATATGTAATTTCGTGAAAAAATATCAGGAGGAAAAAATTCCGACCTTCGCGCAGCGAAGCCGCTCTTTGGGGCGTCGTAGGGCTTCCAAACCGGAATAGTTTCTTAGAGGACTGGCCCCAGATGGCATATGCAAAATTTCAAGGTGCTATCTTAATTTATTGCAAAATTACGAGCTAACCCCGGGATCCCAAACCGTACGAGTAATTTCGAGCAAAATTGGACGCCGACGGCGCCTGCCGTTGTTTTTCGGCCGGAGTTTCGGAAATGTGTTAGTACATTATCCTTGACCTAAATATGTAATTTCGTGAAAAAATATCAGGAGAAAAAAATTCCGACCTTCGCGCAGCGAAGCCGCTCTTTGGGAGCGTCGTAGGGCTTCCAAACCGGAATAGTTTCTTAGAGGACTGGCCCCAGATGCCCTATGCAAAATTTCAAGGTGCTATCTTAATTTATTGCAAAACTACGAGCTAACCCCAGGATCCCAAACCGTACGAGTAATTTCGAGCAAAATTGGACGCCGACGGCGCCTGCCGTCGTTTTTCGGCCGGCGTTTGGGAAATGTGTTAGTACATTATCCTTGACCTAAATATGTAATTTCGTGAAAAAATATCAGGAGGAAAAAATTCCGACCTTCGCGCAGCGAAGCCGCTCTTTGGGGCGTCGTAGGGCTTCCAAACCGGAATAGTTTCTTAGAGGACTGGCCCCAGATGGCTTATGCAAAATTTCAAGGTGCTATCTTAATTTATTGCAAAATTACGAGCTAACCCCAGGATCCCAAACCGTACGAGTAATTTCGAGCAAAATTGGACGCCGAAGGCGCCTGCCGTCGTTTTTCGGCCGGCGCGCTTAGGAAACGTGTTACGTTATTCTTGACCTAAATATGTAATTTCGTGGAAAAATTTCAGGAGGAAAAAAATCAGATGCTATTAGGGCCGCGACGCCGCTCCTTGGGAGCGGCGTAGGACTTCCAAACCGGACTCGTTTGTTAGTGGACCGGCCCCAGATGGCTTGTGCAAAATTTCAAGGTGCTATCTTAATTTATTGCAAAATTACTAGCTAACCCCAGGATCCCAAAACGTACGAGTAATTTCGAGCAAAATTGGACGCCGACGGCGCCTGCCGTCGTTTTTCGGCCGGCGTTTGGGAAATGTGTTAGTACATTATCCTTGACCTAAATATGTAATTTCGTGAAAAAATATCAGGAGGAAAAAATTCCGACCTTCGCGCAGCGAAGCCGCTTTTTGAGAGCGTCGTAGGGCTTCCAAACCGGAATAGTTTCTTAGAGAACTGGCCCCAGATGGCTTATGCAAAATTTCAAGGTGCTATCTTAATTTATTGCAAAATTACGAGCTAACCCCAGGATCCCAAACCGTACGAGTAATTTCGAGCAAAATTGGACGCCGACGGCGCCTGCCGTCGTTTTTCGGCCGGCGCGCTTAGGAAACGTGTTACGTTATTCTTGACCTAAATATGTAATTTCGTGGAAAAATTTCAGGAGGAAAAAAATCAGATGATATTAGGGCCGCGACGCCGCTCCTTGGGAGCGGCGTAGGACTTCCAAACCGGACTCGTTTGTTAGTGGACCGGCCCCAGATGGCTTGTGCAAAATTTCATGGTGCTATCTTAATTTATTGCAAAATTACTAGCTAACCCCAGGATCCCAAACCGTACGAGTAATTTCGAGCAAAATTGGACGCCGACGGCGCCTGCCGTCGTTTTTCGGCCGGCGCGCTTAGGAAACGTGTTACGTTATTCTTGACCTAAATATGTAATTTCGTGGAAAAATTTCAGGAGGAAAAAAATCAGATGATATTAGCGCCGCGACGCCGCTCCTTGGGAGCGGTGTAGAGTTTCCAAATTGAAATAGTTTGTTAGAAGACTGCCCCAGATGGCTTATGCAAAATTTCAAGGTTCTATCTTAATTTATTGCAAAATTACGAGCTAACCCCGGGATCCCAAACCGTACTAGTAATTTCGAGCAAAATTAGACGCCGACGGCGCCTGCCGTCGTTTTTCGGCCGGGGCGCTTGGGAAACGTGTTAGTACGTTATTCTTGACATAATATGTAATTTCGTGGAAAAATTTCACGAGAAAAAATCAGATCTTGGCGCCGCGACGCCGCTGCTTGGGAGCTGCGTAGCTCTTTCAAACCGGACTCGTTTGTTAGAGGACCGGCTTCAGATGGCTTGCGCAAAATTTCAAGGTGCTATCTTAATTTATTGCAAAAATACGAGCTAACCCCGGGATCCCAAACCGTACGAGTAATTTCGAGCAAAATTGGACGCCGACGGCGCCTGCCGTTGTTTTTCGGCCGGAGTTTCGGAAATGTGTTAGTACATTATCCTTGACCTAAATATGTAATTTCGTGAAAAAATATCAGGAGAAAAAAGTTCCGACCTTCGCGCAGCGAAGCCGCTCTTTGGGAGCGTCGTAGGGCTTCCAAACCGGAATAGTTTCTTAGAGGACTGGCCCCAGATGCCCTATGCAAAATTTCAAGGTGCTATCTTAATTTATTGCAAAATTACGAGCTAACCCCAGGATCCCAAACCGTACGAGTAATTTCGAGCAAAATTGGACGCCGACGGCGCCTGCCGTCGTTTTTCGGCCGGCGCGCTTGGGAAACGTGTTACGTTATTCTTGACCTAAATATGTAATTTCGTGGAAAAATTTCAGGAGGAAAAAAATCAGATGATATTAGGGCCGCGACGCCGCTCCTTGGGAGCGGCGTAGGGCTTCCAAACCGAACTCGTTTGTTAGTGGACCGGCCCCAGATGGCTTGTGCAAAATTTCAAGGTGCTATCTTAATTTATTGCAAAACTACGAGCTAACCCCAGGATCCCAAACCGTACGAGTAATTTCGAGCAAAATTGGACGCCGACGGCGCCTGCCGTCGTTTTTCGGCCGGCGTTTGGGAAATGTGTTAGTACATTATCCTTGACCTAAATATGTAATTTCGTGAAAAAATATCAGGAGGAAAAAATTCCGACCTTCGCGCAGCGAAGCCGCTCTTTGGGGCGTCGTAGGGCTTCCAAACCGGAATAGTTTCTTAGAGGACTGGCCCCAGATGGCATATGCAAAATTTCAAGGTGCTATCTTAATTTATTGCAAAATTACGAGCTAACCCCGGGATCCCAAACCGTACGAGTAATTTCGAGCAAAATTGGACGCCGACGGCGCCTGCCGTTGTTTTTCGGCCGGAGTTTCGGAAATGTGTTAGTACATTATCCTTGACCTAAATATGTAATTTCGTGAAAAAATATCAGGAGAAAAAAATTCCGACCTTCGCGCAGCGAAGCCGCTCTTTGGGAGCGTCGTAGGGCTTCCAAACCGGAATAGTTTCTTAGAGGACTGGCCCCAGATGCCCTATGCAAAATTTCAAGGTGCTATCTTAATTTATTGCAAAACTACGAGCTAACCCCAGGATCCCAAACCGTACGAGTAATTTCGAGCAAAATTGGACGCCGACGGCGCCTGCCGTCGTTTTTCGGCCGGCGTTTGGGAAATGTGTTAGTACATTATCCTTGACCTAAATATGTAATTTCGTGAAAAAATATCAGGAGGAAAAAATTCCGACCTTCGCGCAGCGAAGCCGCTCTTTGGGGCGTCGTAGGGCTTCCAAACCGGAATAGTTTCTTAGAGGACTGGCCCCAGATGGCTTATGCAAAATTTCAAGGTGCTATCTTAATTTATTGCAAAATTACGAGCTAACCCCAGGATCCCAAACCGTACGAGTAATTTCGAGCAAAATTGGACGCCGAAGGCGCCTGCCGTCGTTTTTCGGCCGGCGCGCTTAGGAAACGTGTTACGTTATTCTTGACCTAAATATGTAATTTCGTGGAAAAATTTCAGGAGGAAAAAAATCAGATGCTATTAGGGCCGCGACGCCGCTCCTTGGGAGCGGCGTAGGACTTCCAAACCGGACTCGTTTGTTAGTGGACCGGCCCCAGATGGCTTGTGCAAAATTTCAAGGTGCTATCTTAATTTATTGCAAAATTACTAGCTAACCCCAGGATCCCAAAACGTACGAGTAATTTCGAGCAAAATTGGACGCCGACGGCGCCTGCCGTCGTTTTTCGGCCGGCGTTTGGGAAATGTGTTAGTACATTATCCTTGACCTAAATATGTAATTTCGTGAAAAAATATCAGGAGGAAAAAATTCCGACCTTCGCGCAGCGAAGCCGCTTTTTGAGAGCGTCGTAGGGCTTCCAAACCGGAATAGTTTCTTAGAGAACTGGCCCCAGATGGCTTATGCAAAATTTCAAGGTGCTATCTTAATTTATTGCAAAATTACGAGCTAACCCCAGGATCCCAAACCGTACGAGTAATTTCGAGCAAAATTGGACGCCGACGGCGCCTGCCGTCGTTTTTCGGCCGGCGCGCTTAGGAAACGTGTTACGTTATTCTTGACCTAAATATGTAATTTCGTGGAAAAATTTCAGGAGGAAAAAAATCAGATGATATTAGGGCCGCGACGCCGCTCCTTGGGAGCGGCGTAGGACTTCCAAACCGGACTCGTTTGTTAGTGGACCGGCCCCAGATGGCTTGTGCAAAATTTCAAGGTGCTATCTTAATTTATTGCAAAATTACTAGCTAACCCCAGGATCCCAAACCGTACGAGTAATTTCGAGCAAAATTGGACGCCGACGGCGCCTGCCGTCGTTTTTCGGCCGGCGCGCTTAGGAAACGTGTTACGTTATTCTTGACCTAAATATGTAATTTCGTGGAAAAATTTCAGGAGGAAAAAAATCAGATGATATTAGGGCCGCGACGCCGCTCCTTGGGAGCGGCGTAGGACTTCCAAACCGGACTCGTTTGTTAGTGGACCGGCCCCAGATGACTTGTACAAAATTTCAAGGTGTTATCTTAATTTATTGCAAAAATACGAGCTAACCCCAGGATCCCAAACCGTACGAGTAATTTCGAGCAAAATTGGACGCCGACGGCGCCTGCCGTCGTTTTTCGGCCGGCGTTTGGGAAATGTGTTAGTACATTATCCTTGACCTAAATATGTAATTTTGTGAAAAAATATCATAAGGAAAAAATTCCGACCTTCGCGCAGCGAAGCCGCTCTTTGGGAGCGTCGTAGGGCTTCCAAACCGGAATAGTTTCTTAGAGGACTGGCCCCAGATGGCTTATGCAAAATTTCAAGGTGCTATCTTAATTTATTGCAAAATTACGAGCTAACACCAGGATCCCAAACCGTACGATTAATTTCGAGCAAAATTGGACGCCGACGGCGCCTGCCGTCGTTTTTCGGCCGGCGCGCTTGGGAAACGTGTTACGTTATTCTTGACCTAAATATGTAAATTCGTGGAAAAATTTTAGGAGGAAAAAAATCAGATGATATTAGAGCCGCGACGCCGCTCCTTGGGAGCGGCTTAGGGCTTCCAAACCGGACTCGTTTGTTAGTGGACCGGCCCCAGGTGGCTTGTTCAAAATTTCAAGGTGCTATCTTAATTTATTTCAAAACTACGAGCTAACCCCAGGATCCCAAACCGTACGAGTAATTTCGAGCAAAATTGGACGCCGACGGCGCCTGCCGTCGTTTTTCGGCCGGCGCGCTTGGGAAACGTGTTACGTTATTCTTGACCTAAATATGTAATTTCGTGGAAAAATTTCAGGAAAAAAAAAATCAGATGATATTAGGGCCGCGACGCCGCTCCTTGGGAGCGGCTTAGGGCTTCCAAACCGGACTCGTTTGTTAGTGGACCGGCCCCAGGTGGCTTGTGCAAAATTTCAAGGTGCTATCTTAATTTATTTCAAAACTACGAGCTAACCCCAGGATCCCAAACCGTACGAGTAATTTCGAGCAAAATTGGACGCCGACGGCGCCTGCCGTCGTTTTTCGGCCGGCGCGCTTGGGAAACGTGTTACGTTATTCTTGACCTAAATATGTAATTTCGTGGAAAAATTTTAGGAGGAAAAAAATCAGATGATATTAGGGCCGCGACGCCGCTCCTTGGGAGCGGCTTAGGGCTTCCAAACCGGACTCGTTTGTTAGTGGACCGGCCCCAGGTGGCTTGTTCAAAATTTCAAGGTGCTATCTTAATTTATTTCAAAACTACGAGCTAACCCCAGGATCCCAAACCGTACGAGTAATTTCGAGCAAAATTGGACGCCGACGGCGCCTGCCGTCGTTTTTCGGCCGGCGCGCTTGGGAAACGTGTTACGTTATTCTTGACCTAAATATGTAATTTCGTGGAAAAATTTCAGGAGGAAAAAAATCAGATGCTATTAGGGCCGCGACGCTGTTCCTTGGGAGCGGCGTAGGACTTCCAAACCGGACTCGTTTGTTAGTGGACCGGCCCCAGATGGCTTGTGCAAAATTTCAAGGTGCTATCTTAATTTATTGCAAAATTACTAGCTAACCCCAGGATCCCAAAACGTACGAGTAATTTCGAGCAAAATTGGACGCCGACGGCGCCTGCCGTCGTTTTTCGGCCGGCGCGCTTGGGAAACGTCTTACGTTATTCTTGACCTAAATATGTAATTTCGTGGAAAAATTTCAGGAGGAAAAAAATCAGATGCTATTAGGGCCGCGACGCTGCTCCTTGGGAGCGGCGTAGGACTTCCAAACCGGACTCGTTTGTTAGTGGACCGGCCCCAGATGGCTTGTGCAAAATTTCAAGGTGCTAACTTAATTTATTGCAAAATTACTAGCTAACCCCAGGATCCCAAAACGTACGAGTAATTTCGAGCAAAATTGGACGCCGACGGCGCCTGCCGTCGTTTTTCGGCCGGCGCGCTTGGGAAACGTGTTACGTTATTCTTGACCTAAATATGTAATTTCGTGGAAAAATTTCAGGAGGAAAAAAATCAGATGCTATTAGGGCCGCGACGCTGCTCCTTGGGAGCGGCGTAGGACTTCCAAACCGGACTCGTTTGTTAGTGGACCGGCCCCAGATGGCTTGTGCAAAATTTCAAGGTGCTATCTTAATTTATTGCAAAATTACTAGCTAACCCCAGGATCCCAAAACGTACGAGTAATTTCGAGCAAAATTGGACGCCGACGGCGCCTGCCGTCGTTTTTCGGCCGGCGCGCTTGGGAAACGTGTTACGTTATTCTTGACCTAAATATGTAATTTCGTGGAAAAATTTCAGGAGGAAAAAAATCAGATGATATTAGGGCCGCGACGCCGCTCCTTGGGAGCGGCTTAGGGCTTCCAAACTGGACTCGTTTGTTAGTGGACCGGCCCCAGGTGGCTTGTGCAAAATTTCAAGGTGCTATCTTAATTTATTGCAAAATTACTAGCTAACCCCAGGATCCCAAAACGTACGAGTAATTTCGAGCAAAATTGGACGCCGACGGCGCCTGCCGTCGTTTTTCGGCCGGCGCGCTTGGGAAACGTGTTACGTTATTCTTGACCTAAATATGTAATTTCGTGGAAAAATTTCAGGAGGAAAAAAATCAGATGCTATTAGGGCCGCGACGCCGCTCCTTGGGAGCGGCTTAGGGCTTCCAAACCGGACTCGTTTGTTAGTGGACCGGCCCCAGATGGCTTGTGCAAAATTTCAAGGTGCTATCTTAATTTATTGCAAAATTACTAGCTAACCCCAGGATCCCAAAACGTACGAGTAATTTCGAGCAAAATTGGACGCCGACGGCGCCTGCCGTCGTTTTTCGGCCGGCGTTTGGGAAATGTGTTAGTACATTATCCTTGACCTAAATATGTAATTTCGTGAAAAAATATCAGGAGGAAAAAATTCCGACCTTCGCGCAGCGAAGCCGCTTTTTGGGAGCGTCGTACGGCTTCCAAACCGGAATAGTTTCTTAGAGGACTGGCCCCAGATAGCTTATGCAAAATTTCAAGGTGCTATCTTAATTTATTGCAAAATTACGAGCTAACCCCAGGATCCCAAACCGTACGAGTAATTTCGAGCAAAATTGGACGCCGACGGCGCCTGCCGTCGTTTTTCGGCCGGCGCGCTTAGGAAACGTGTTACGTTATTCTTGACCTAAAGATGTAATTTCGTGGAAAAATTTCAGGAGGAAAAAAATCAGATGATATTAGGGCCGCGACGCCGCTCCTTGGAAGAGGCGTAGGACTTCCAAACCGGACTCGTTTGTTAGTGGACCGGCCCCAGATGGCTTGTGCAAAATTTCAAGGTGCTATCTTAATTTATTGCAAAAATACGAGCTAACCCCAGGATCCCAAACCGTACGAGTAATTTTGAGCAAAATTGGACGCCGACGGCGCCTGCCGTCGTTTTTAGGCCGGCGTTTGGGAAATGTGTTAGTACATTATCCTTGACCTAAATATGTAATTTTGTGAAAAAATATCATAAGGAAAAAATTCCGACCTTCGCGCAGCGAAGCCGCTCTTTGGGAGCGTCGTAGGGCTTCCAAACCGGAATAGTTTTTTAGAGGACTGGCCCCAGATTGCTTATGCAAAATTTCAAGGTGCTATCTTAATTTATTGCAAAATTACGAGCTAACCCCAGGATCCCAAACCGTACGAGTAATTTCGAGCAAAATTGGACGCCGACGGCGCCTGCCGTCGTTTTTCGGCCGGCGCGCTTGGGAAACGTGTTACGTTATTCTTGACCTAAATATGTAATTTCGTGGAAAAATTTCAGGAGGAAAAAAATCAGATGATATTAGGGCCGCGACGCCGCTCCTTGGAAGAGGCGTAGGGCTTCCAAACCGGACTCGTTTGTTAGTGGACCGGCCCCAGATGGCTTGTGCAAAATTTCAAGGTGCTATCTTAATTTATTGCAAAATTACTAGCTAACCCCAGGATCCCAAAACGTACGAGTAATTTCGAGCAAAATTGGACGCCGACGGCGCCTGCCGTCGTTTTTCGGCCGGCGCGCTTGGGAAACATGTTACGTTATTCTTGACCTAAATATGTAATTTCGTGGAAAAATTTCAGGAGGAGAAAAATCAGATGATATTAGGGCCGCGACGCCGCTCCTTGGGAGCGTCGTAGGGCTTCCAAACCGGACTCGTTTGTTAGTGGACCGGCCCCAGATGGCTTGTGCAAAATTTCAAGGTGCTATCTTAATTTATTGCAAAAATACGAGCTAACCCCAGGATCCCAAACCGTACGAGTAACTTTGAGCAAAATTGGACGCCGACGGCGCCTGCCGTCGTTTTTAGGCCGGCGTTTGGGAAATGTGTTAGTACATTATCCTTGACCTAAATATGTAATTTTGTGAAAAAATATCATAAGGAAAAAATTCCGACCTTCGCGCAGCGAAGCCGCTCTTTGGGAGCGTCGTAGCGCTTCCAAACCGGAATAGTTTCTTAGAGGACTGGCCCCAGATTGCTTATGCAAAATTTCAAGGTGCTATCTTAATTTATTGCAAAATTACGAGCTAACCCCAGGATCCCAAACCGTACGAGTAATTTCGAGCAAAATTGGACGCCGACGGCGCCTGCCGTCGTTTTTCGGCCGGCGCGCTTGGGAAACGTGTTACGTTATTCTTGACCTAAATATGTAATTTCGTGGAAAAATTTCAGGAGGAAAAAAATCAGATGATATTAGGGCCGCGACGCCGCTCCTTGGAAGCGGCGTAGGGCTTCCAAACCGGACTCGTTTGTTAGTGGACCGGCCCCAGATGGCTTGTGCAAAATTTCAAGGTGCTATCTTAATTTATTGCAAAATTACTAGCTAACCCCAGGATCCCAAAACGTACGAGTAATTTCGAGCAAAATTGGACGCCGACGGCGCCTGCCGTCGTTTTTCGGCCGGCGCGCTTGGGAAACATGTTACGTTATTCTTGACCTAAATATGTAATTTCGTGGAAAAATTTCAGGAGGAAAAAAATCAGATGCTATTAGGGCCGCGACGCCGCTCCTTGGGAGCGGCGTAGGACTTCCAAACCGGACTCGTTTGTTAGTGGACCGGCCCCAGATGGCTTGTGCAAAATTTCAAGGTGCTATCTTAATTTATTGCAAAATTACTAGCTAACCCCAGGATCCCAAAACGTACGAGTAATTTCGAGCAAAATTGGACGCCAACGGCGCCTGCCGTCGTTTTTCGGCTGGCGCGCTTGGGAAACGTGTTACGTTTTTCTTGACCTAAATATGTAATTTCGTGGAAAAATTTCAGGAGAAAAAAAATCAGATGATATTAGGGCCGCGACGCCGCTCCTTGGGAGCGGCGTAGGACTTCCAAACCGGACTCGTTTGTTAGTGGACCGGCCCCAGATGGCTTGTGCAAAATTTCAAGGTGCTATCTTAATTTATTGCAAAATTACTGGCTAACCCCAGGATCCCAAACCGTACGAGTAATTTCGAGCAAAATTGGACGCCGACGGCGCCTGCCGTCGTTTTTCGGCCGGCGCGCTTGGGAAACGTGTTACGTTATTCTTGACCTAAATATGTAATTTCGTGGAAAAATTTCAGGAGCATAAAAATCAGATGATATTAGGGCCGCGACGCCGCTCCTTGGGAGCGGCGTAGGACTTCCAAACCGGACTCGTTTGTTAGTGGACCGGCCCCAGATGGCTTGTGCAAAATTTCAAGGTGCTATCTTAATTTATTGCAAAATTACTGGCTAACCCCAGGATCCCAAACCGTACGAGTAATTTCGAGCAAAATTGGACGCCGACGGCGCCTGCCGTCGTTTTTCGGCCGGCGCGCTTGGGAAACGTGTTACGTTATTCTTGACCTAAATATGTAATTTCGTGGAAAAATTTCAGGAGCATAAAAATCAGATGATATTAGGGCCGCGACGCCGCTCCTTGGGAGCGGCGTAGGACTTCCAAACCGGACTCGTTTGTTAGTGGACCGGCCCCAGATGGCTTGTGCAAAATTTCAAGGTGCTATCTTAATTTATTGCAAAATTACTAGCTAACCCCAGGATCCCAAACCGTACGAGTAATTTCGAGCAAAATTGGACGCCGACGGCGCCTGCCGTCGTTTTTCGGCCGGCGCGCTTGGGAAACGTGTTACGTTATTCTTGACCTAAATATGTAATTTCGTGGAAAAATTTCAGGAGGAAAAAAATCAGATGATATTAGGGCCGCGACGCCGCTCCTTGGGAGCGGCGTAGGACTTCCAAACCGGACTCGTTTGTTAGTGGACCGGCCCCAGATGGCTTGTGCAAAATTTCAAGGTGCTATCTTAATTTATTGCAAAATTACTAGCTAACCCCAGGATCCCAAACCGTACGAGTAATTTCGAGCAAAATTGGACGCCGACGGCGCCTGCCGTCGTTTTTCGGCCGGCGCGCTTGGGAAACGTGTTACGTTATTCTTGACCTAAATATGTAATTTCGTGAAAAAATATCAGAATGAAAAAATTCCGACCTTCGCGCAGCGAAGCCGCTCTTTGGGAACGTCGTAGGGCTTCCAAACCGGAATAGTTTCTTAGAGGACTGGCCCCAGATGGCTTATGCAAAATTTCAAGGTGCTATCTTAATTTATTGCAAAATTACGAGCTAACCCCAGGATCCCAAACCGTACGCGTAATTTCGAGCAAAATTGGACGCCGACGGCGCCTGCCGTCGTTTTTCGGCCGGCGCGCTTAGGAAACGTGTTACGTTATTCTTGACCTAAATATGTAATTTCGTGGAAAAATTTCAGGAGGAAAAAAATCAGATGATATTAGGGCCGCGACGCCGCTCCTTGGGAGCGGCGTAGGACTTCCAAACCGGACTCGTTTGTTAGTGGACCGGCCCCAGATGGCTTGTGCAAAATTTCAAGGTGCTATCTTAATTTATTGCAAAATTACTAGCTAACCCCAGGATCCCAAACCGTACGAGTAATTTCGAGCAAAATTGGACGCCGACGGCGCCTGCCGTCGTTTTTCGGCCGGCGCGCTTAGGAAACGTGTTACGTTATTCTTGACCTAAATATGTAATTTCGTGGAAAAATTTCAGGAGGAAAAAAATCAGATGATATTAGGGCCGCGACGCCGCTCCTTGGGAGCGGTGTAGGACTTCCAAACCGGACTCGTTTGTTAGTGGACCGGCCCCAGATGGCTTGTGCAAAATTTCAAGGTGTTATCTTAATTTATTGCAAAAATACGAGCTAACCCCAGGATCCCAAACCGTACGAGTAATTTCGAGCAAAATTGGACGCCGACGGCGCCTGCCGTCGTTTTTCGGCCGGCGCGCTTGGGAAACGTGTTACGTTATTCTTGACCTAAATATGTAATTTCGTGGAAAAATTTCAGGAGGAGAAAAATCAGATGATATTAGGGCCGCGACGCCGCTCCTTGGGAGCGGCGTAGGGCTTCCAAACCGGACTCGTTTGTTAGTGGACCGGCCCCAGATGGCTTGTGCAAAATTTCAAGGTGCTATCTTAATTTATTGCAAAAATACGAGCTAACCCCAGGATCCCAAACCGTACGAGTAATTTTGAGCAAAATTGGACGCCGACGGCGCCTGCCGTCGTTTTTCGGCCGGCGTTTGGGAAATGTGTTAGTACATTATCCTTGACCTAAATATGTAATTTTGTGAAAAAATATCATAAGGAAAAAATTCCAACCTTCGCGCAGCGAAGCCGCTCTTTGGGAGCGTCGTAGGGCTTCCAAACCGGAATAGTTTCTTAGAGGACTGGCCCCAGATTGCTTATGCAAAATTTCAAGGTGCTATCTTAATTTATTGCAAAATTACGAGCTAACCCCAGGATCCCAAACCGTACGAGTAATTTCGAGCAAAATTGGACGCCGACGGCGCCTGCCGTCGTTTTTCGGCCGGCGCGCTTGGGAAACGTGTTACGCTATTCTTGACCTAAATATGTAATTTCGTGCAAAAATTTCAGGAGGAAAAAAATCAGATGATATTAGGGCCGCGACGCCGCTCCTTGGGAGCGGCGTAGGGCTTCCAAACCGGACTCGTTTGTTAGTGGACCGGCCCCAGATGGCTTGTGCAAAATTTCAAGGTGCTATCTTAATTTATTGCAAAATTACTAGCTAACCCCAGGATCCCAAAACGTACGAGTAATTTCGAGCAAAATTGGACGCCAACGGCGCCTGCCGTCGTTTTTCGGCTGGCGCGCTTGGGAAACGTGTTACGTTATTCTTGACCTAAATATGTAATTTCGTGGAAAAATTTCAGGAGGAAAAAAATCAGATGCTATTAGGGCCGCGACGCCGCTCCTTGGGAGCGGCGTAGGACTTCCAAACCGGACTCGTTTGTTAGTGGACCGGCCCCAGATGGCTTGTGCAAAATTTCAAGGTGCTATCTTAATTTATTGCAAAATTACTAGCTAACCCCAGGATCCCAAAACGTACGAGTAATTTCGAGCAAAATTGGACGCCAACGGCGCCTGCCGTCGTTTTTCGGCTGGCGCGCTTGGGAAACGTGTTACGTTATTCTTGACCTAAATATGTAATTTCGTGGAAAAATTTCAGGAGGAAAAAAATCAGATGATATTAGGGCCGCGACGCCGCTCCTTGGGAGCGGCTTAGGGCTTCCAAACCGGACTCGTTTGTTAGTGGACCGGCCCCAGGTGGCTTGTGCAAAATTTCAAGGTGCTATCTTAATTTATTTCAAGACTACGAGCTAACCCCAGGATCCCAAACCGTACGAGTAATTTCGAGCAAAATTGGACGCCAACGGCGCCTGCCGTCGTTTTTCGGCCGGCGCGCTTGGAAAACGTGTTACGTTATTCTTGACCTAAATATGTAATTTCGTGGAAAAATTTCAGGAGGAAAAAAATCAGATGCTATCAGGGCCGCGACGCCGCTCCTTGGGAGCGGCGTAGGACTTCCAAACCGGACTCGTTTGTTAGTGGACCGGCCCCAGATGGCTTGTGCAAAATTTCAAGGTGCTATCTTAATTTATTGCAAAATTACTAGCTAACCCCAGGATCCCAAAACGTACGAGTAATTTCGAGCAAAATTGGACGCCAACGGCGCCTGCCGTCGTTTTTCGGCCGGCGCGCTTGGGAAACGTGTTACGTTATTCTTGACCTAAATATGTAATTTCGTGGAAAAATTTCAGGAGGAAAAAAATCAGATGCTATTAGGGCCGCGACGCCGCTCCTTGGGAGCGGCGTAGGACTTCCAAACCGGACTCGTTTGTTAGTGGACCGGCCCCAGATGGCTTGTAAAAAATTTCAAGGTGCTATCTTAATTTATTGCAAAATTACTAGCTAACCCCAGGATCCCAAAACGTACGAGTAATTTCGAGCAAAATTGGACGCCAACGGCGCCTGCCGTCGTTTTTCGGCTGGCGCGCTTGGGAAACGTGTTACGTTATTCTTGACCTAAATATGTAATTTCGTGGAAAAATTTCAGGAGGAAAAAAATCAGATGATATTAATGCCGCGACGCCGCTCCTTGGGAGCGGCTTAGGGCTTTCAAACCGGACTCGTTTGTTAGTGGACCGGCCCCAGGTGGCTTGTGCAAAATTTCAAGGTGCTATCTTAATTTATTTCAAAACTACGAGCTAACCCCAGGATCCCAAACCGTACGAGTAATTTCGAGCAAAATTGGACGCCGACGGCGCCTGCCGTCGTTTTTCGGCCGGCGCGCTTAGGAAACGTGTTACGTTATTCTTGACCTAAATATGTAATTTCGTGGAAAAATTTCAGGAGGAAAAAAATCAGATAATATTAGGGCCGCGACGCCGCTCCTTGGGAGCGGCGTAGGGCTTCCAAACCGGACTCGTTTGTTAGTGGACCGGCCCCAGATGGCTTGTGCAAAATTTCAAGATGCTATCTTAATTTATTGCAAAATTACGAGCTAACCCCAGGATCCCAAACCGTACGAGTAATTTCGAGCAAAATTGGACGCCGACGGCGCCTGCCGTCGTTTTATCGGCCGGCGCGCTTGGGAAACGTGTTACGTTATTCTTGACCTAAATATGTAATTTCGTGGAAAAATTTCAGGAGGAAAAAAATCAGATGATATTAGGGCCGCGACGCCGCTCCTTGGGAGCGGCGTAGGACTTCCAAACCGGACTCGTTTGTTAGTGGACCGGCCCCAGATGGCTTGTGCAAAATTTCAAGGTGCTATCTTAATTTATTGCAAAATTACGAGCTAACCCCAGGATCCCAAACCGTAGGAGTAATTTCGATCAAAATTGGACGCCGACGGCGCCTGCCGTCGTTTTTCGGCCGGCGCGCTTGGGAAACGTGTTACGTTATTCTTGACCTAAATATGTAATTTCGTGAAAAAATATCAGGAGGAAAAAATTCCGACCTTCGCGCAGCGAAGCCGCTCTTTGGGAACGTCGTAGGGCTTCCAAACCGTAATAGTTTCTTAGAGGACTGGCCCCAGATGGCTTATGCAAAATTTCAAGGTGCCATCTTAATTTATTGCAAAATTACGAGCTAACCCCAGGATCCCAAACCGTACGAGTAATTTCGAGCAAAATTGGACGCCGACGGCGCCTGCCGTCGTTTTTCGGCCGGCGCGCTTGGGAAACGTGTTACGTTATTCTTGACCTAAATATGTAATTTCGTGGAAAAATTTCAGGAGGAAAAAAATCAGATGATGTTAGGGCCGCGACGCCGCTCCTTGGGAGCGGCGTAGGACTTCCAAACCGGACTCGTTTGTTAGTGGACCGGCCCCAGATGGCTTGTGCAAAATTTCAAGGTGCTATCTTAATTTATTGCAAAATTACTAGCTAACCCCAGGATCCCAAACCGTACGAGTAATTTCGAGCAAAATTGGACGCCGACGGCGCCTGCCGTCGTTTTTCGGCCGGCGCGCTTGGGAAACGTGTTACGTTATTCTTGACCTAAATATGTAATTTCGTGGAAAAATTTCAGGAGCAAAAAAATCAGATGATATTAGGGCCGCGACGCCGCTCCTTGGGAGCGGCGTAGGACTTCCAAACCGGACTCGTTTGTTAGTGGACCGGCCCCAGATGGCTTGTGCAAAATTTCAAGGTGCTATCTTAATTTATTGCAAAATTACTAGCTAACCCCAGGATCCCAAACCGTACGAGTAATTTCGAGCAAAATTGGACGCCGACGGCGCCTGCCGTCGTTTTTCGGCCGGCGCGCTTAGGAAACGTGTTACGTTATTCTTGACCTAAATATGTAATTTCGTGGAAAAATTTCAGGAGGAAAAAAATCAGATGATATTAGGGCCGCGACGCCGCTCCTTGGGAGCGGTGTAGGACTTCCAAACCGGACTCGTTTGTTAGTGGACCGGCCCCAGATGGCTTGTGCAAAATTTCAAGGTGTTATCTTAATTTATTGCAAAAATACGAGCTAACCCCAGGATCCCAAACCGTACGAGTAATTTCGAGCAAAATTGGACGCCGACGGCGCCTGCCGTCGTTTTTCGGCCGGCGCGCTTGGAAAACGTGTTACGTTATTCTTGACCTAAATATGTAATTTCGTGGAAAAATTTCAGGAGGAGAAAAATCAGATGATATTAGGGCCGCGACGCCGTTCCTTGGGAGCGGCGTAGGACTTCCAAACCGGACTCGTTTGTTAGTGGACCGGCCCCAGATGGTTTGTGCAAAATTTCAAGGTGCTATCTTAATTTATTGCAAAAATACGAGCTAACCCCAGGATCCCAAACCGTACGAGTAATTTTGAGCAAAATTGGACGCCGACGGCGCCTGCCGTCGTTTTTAGGCCAGCGTTTGGGAAATGTGTTAGTACATTATCCTTGACCTAAATATGTAATTTTGTGAAAAAATATCATAAGGAAAAAATTCCGACCTTCGCGCAGCGAAGCCGCTCTTTGGGAGCGTCGTAGGGCTTCCAAACCGGAATAGTTTCTTAGAGGACTGGCCCCAGATTGCTTATGCAAAATTTCAAGGTGCTATCTTAATTTATTGCAAAATTACGAGCTAACCCCAGGATCCCAAACCGTACGAGTAATTTCGAGCAAAATTGGACGCCGACGGCGCCTGCCGTCGTTTTTCGGCCGGCGCGCTTGGGAAACGTGTTACGTTATTCTTGACCTAAATATGTAATTTCGTGGAAAAATTTCAGGAGGAAAAAAATCAGATGATATTAGGGCCGCGACGCCGCTCCTTGGAAGCGGCGTAGGGCTTCCAAACCGGACTCGTTTGTTAGTGGACCGGCCCCAGATGGCTTGTGCAAAATTTCAAGGTGCTATCTTAATTTATTGCAAAATTACTAGCTAACCCCAGGATCCCAAAACGTACGAGTAATTTCGAGCAAAATTGGACGCCGACGGCGCCTGCCGTCGTTTTTCGGCCGGCGCGCTTGGGAAACGTGTTACGTTATTCTTGACCTAAATATGTAATTTCGTGGAAAAATTTCAGGAGGAAAAAAATCAGATGCTATTAGGGCCGCGACGCCGCTCCTTGGGAGCGGCATAGGACTTCCAAACCGGACTCGTTTGTTAGTGGACCGGCCCCAGATGGCTTGTGCAAAATTTCAAGGTGCTATCTTAATTTATTGCAAAATTACTAGCTAACCCCAGGATCCCAAAACGTACGAGTAATTTCGAGCAAAATTGGACGCCAACGGCGCCTGCCGTCGTTTTTCGGCTGGCGCGCTTGGGAAACGTGTTACGTTTTTCTTGACCTAAATATGTAATTTCGTGGAAAAATTTCAGGAGGAAAAAAATCAGATGATATTAGGGCCGCGACGCCGCTCCTTGGGAGCGGCGTAGGACTTCCAAACCGGACTCGTTTGTTAGTGGACCGGCCCCAGATGGCTTGTGCAAAATTTCAAGGTGCTATCTTAATTTATTGCAAAATTACTGGCTAACCCCAGGATCCCAAACCGTACGAGTAATTTCGAGCAAAATTGGACGCCGACGGCGCCTGCCGTCGTTTTTCGGGCGGCGCGCTTGGGAAACGTGTTATGTTATTCTTGACCTAAATATGTAATTTCGTGGAAAAATTTCAGGAGCCAAAAAATCAGATGATATTAGGGCCGCGACGCCGCTCCTTGGGAGGGGCGTAGGACTTCCAAACCGGACTCGTTTGTTAGTGGACCGGCCCCAGATGGCTTGTGCAAAATTTGAAGGTGCTATCTTAATTTATTGCAAAATTACTAGCTAACCCCAGGATCCCAAACCGTACGAGTAATTTCGAGCAAAATTGGACGCCGACGGCGCCTGCCGTCGTTTTTCGGCCGGCGCGCTTGGGAAACGTGTTACGTTATTCTTGACCTAAATATGTAATTTCGTGGAAAAATTTTAGGAGGAAAAAAATCAGATGATATTAGGGCCGCGACGCCGCTCCTTGGGAGCGGCGTAGGACTTCCAAACCGGACTCGTTTGTAAGTGGACCGGCCCCAGATGGCTTGTGCAAAATTTCAAGGTGCTATCTTAATTTATTGCAAAATTACTAGCTAACCCCAGGATCCCAAACCGTACGAGTAATTTCGAGCAAAATTGGACGCCGACGGCGCCTGCCGTCGTTTTTCGGCCGGCGCGCTTGGGAAACGTGTTACGTTATTCTTGACCTAAATATGTAATTTCGTGAAAAAATATCAGGATGAAAAAATTCCGACCTTCGCGCAGCGAAGCCGCTCTTTGGGAACGTCGTAGGGCTTCCAAACCGGAATAGTTTCTTAGAGGACTGGCCCCAGATGGCTTATGCAAAATTTCAAGGTGCTATCTTAATTTATTGCAAAATTACGAGCTAACCCCAGGATCCCAAACCGTACGCGTAATTTCGAGCAAAATTGGACGCCGACGGCGCCTGCCGTCGTTTTTCGGCCGGCGCGCTTAGGAAACGTGTTACGTTATTCTTGACCTAAATATGTAATTTCGTGGAAAAATTTCAGGAGGAGAAAAATCAGATGATATTAGGGCCGCGACGCCGCTCCTTGGGAGCGGCGTAGGGCTTCCAAACCGGACTCGTTTGTTAGTGGACCGGCCCCAGATGGCTTGTGCAAAATTTCAAGGTGCTATCTTAATTTATTGCAAAAATACGAGCTAACCCCAGGATCCCAAACCGTACGAGTAATTTTGAGCAAAATTGGACGCCGACGGCGCCTGCCGTCGTTTTTCGGCCGGCGTTTGGGAAATGTGTTAGTACATTATCCTTGACCTAAATATGTAATTTTGTGAAAAAATATCATAAGGAAAAAATTCCAACCTTCGCGCAGCGAAGCCGCTCTTTGGGAGCGTCGTAGGGCTTCCAAACCGGAATAGTTTCTTAGAGGACTGGCCCCAGATTGCTTATGCAAAATTTCAAGGTGCTATCTTAATTTATTGCAAAATTACGAGCTAACCCCAGGATCCCAAACCGTACGAGTAATTTCGAGCAAAATTGGACGCCGACGGCGCCTGCCGTCGTTTTTCGGCCGGCGCGCTTGGGAAACGTGTTACGCTATTCTTGACCTAAATATGTAATTTCGTGGAAAAATTTCAGGAGGAAAAAAATCAGATGATATTAGGGCCGCGACGCCGCTCCTTGGGAGCGGCGTAGGGCTTCCAAACCGGACTCGTTTGTTAGTGGACCGGCCCCAGATGGCTTGTGCAAAATTTCAAGGTGCTATCTTAATTTATTGCAAAATTACTAGCTAACCCCATGATCCCAAAACGTACGAGAAATTTCGAGCAAAATTGGACGCCAACGGCGCCTGCCGTCGTTTTTCGGCTGGCGCGCTTGGGAAACGTGTTACGTTATTCTTGACCTAAATATGTAATTTCGTGGAAAAATTTCAGGAGGAAAAAAATCAGATGCTATTAGGGCCGCGACGCCGCTCCTTGGGAGCGGCGTAGGACTTCCAAACCGGACTCGTTTGTTAGTGGACCGGCCCCAGATGGCTTGTGCAAAATTTCAAGGTGCTATCTTAATTTATTGCAAAATTACTAGCTAACCCCAGGATCCCAAAACGTACGAGTAATTTCGAGCAAAATTGGACGCCAACGGCGCCTGCCGTCGTTTTTCGGCTGGCGCGCTTGGGAAACGTGTTACGTTATTCTTGACCTAAATATGTAATTTCGTGGAAAAATTTCAGGAGGAAAAAAATCAGATGATATTAGGGCCGCGACGCCGCTCCTTGGGAGCGGCTTAGGGCTTCCAAACCGGACTCGTTTGTTAGTGGACCGGCCCCAGGTGGCTTGTGCAAAATTTCAAGGTGCTATCTTAATTTATTTCAAAACTACGAGCTAACCCCAGGATCCCAAACCGTACGAGTAATTTCGAGCAAAATTGGACGCCGACGGCGCCTGCCGTCGTTTTTCGGCCGGCGCGCTTAGGAAACGTGTTACGTTATTCTTGACCTAAATATGTAATTTCGTGGAAAAATTTCAGGAGGAAAAAAATCAGATGATATTAGGGCCGCGACGCCGCTCCTTGGGAGCGGCGTAGGGCTTCCAAACCGGACTCGTTTGTTAGTGGACCGGCCCCAGATGGCTTGTGCAAAATTTCAAGGTGCTATCTTAATTTATTGCAAAATTACTGGCTAACCCCAGGATCCCAAACCGTACGAGTAATTTCGAGCAAAATTGGACGCCGACGGCGCCTGCCGTCGTTTTTCGGCCGGCGCGCTTGGGAAACGTGTTACGTTATTCTTGACCTAAATATGTAATTTCGTGGAAAAATTTCAGGAGCAAAAAAATCAGATGATATTAGGGCCGCGACGCCGCTCCTTGGGAGCGGCGTAGGACTTCCAAACCGGACTCGTTTGTTAGTGGACCGGCCCCAGATGGCTTGTGCAAAATTTCAAGGTGCTATCTTAATTTATTGCAAAATTACTAGCTAACCCCAGGATCCCAAACCGTACGAGTAATTTCGAGCAAAATTGGACGCCGACGGCGCCTGCCGTCGTTTTTCGGCCGGCGCGCTTGGGAAACGTGTTACGTTATTCTTGACCTAAATATGTAATTTCGTGGAAAAATTTCAGGAGGAAAAAAATCAGATGATATTAGGGCCGCGACGCCGCTCCTTGGGAGCGGCGTAGGAGTTCCAAACCGGACTCGTTTGTTAGTGGACCGGCCCCAGATGGCTTGTGCAAAATTTCAAGGTGCTATCTTAATTTATTGCAAAATTACTAGCTAACCCCAGGATCCCAAAACGTACGAGTAATTTCGAGCAAAATTGGACGCCAACGGCGCCTGCCGTCGTTTTTCGGCTGGCGCGCTTGGGAAACGTGTTACGTTATTCTTGACCTAAATATGTAATTTCGTGGAAAAATTTCAGGAGGAAAAAAATCAGATGATATTAGGGCCGCGACGCCGCTCCTTGGGAGCGGCTTAGGGCTTCCAAACCGGACTCGTTTGTTAGTGGACCGGCCCCAGGTGGCTTGTGCAAAATTTCAAGGTGCTATCTTAATTTATTTCAAAACTACGAGCTAACCCCAGGATCCCAAACCGTACGAGTAATTTCGAGCAAAATTGGACGCCAACGGCGCCTGCCGTCGTTTTTCGGCCGGCGCGCTTGGGAAACGTGTTACGTTATTCTTGACCTAAATATGTAATTTCGTGGAAAAATTTCAGGAGGAAAAAAATCAGATGCTATCAGGGCCGCGACGCCGCTCCTTGGGAGCGGCGTAGGACTTCCAAACCGGACTCGTTTGTTAGTGGACCGGCCCCAGATGGCTTGTGCAAAATTTCAAGGTGCTATCTTAATTTATTGCAAAATTACTAGCTAACCCCAGGATCCCAAAACGTACGAGTAATTTCGAGCAAAATTGGACGCCAACGGCGCCTGCCGTCGTTTTTCGGCCGGCGCGCTTGGGAAACGTGTTACGTTATTCTTGACCTAAATATGTAATTTCGTGGAAAAATTTCAGGAGGAAAAAAATCAGATGATATTAGGGCCGCGACGCCGCTCCTTGGGAGCGGCGTAGGACTTCCAAACCGGACTCGTTTGTTAGTGGACCGGCCCCAGATGGCTTGTGCAAAATTTCAAGGTGCTATCTTAATTTATTGCAAAATTACTAGCTAACCCCAGGATCCCAAAACGTACGAGTAATTTCGAGCAAAATTGGACGCCAACGGCGCCTGCCGTCGTTTTTCGGCGAGCGCGCTTGGGAAACGTGTTACGTTATTCTTGACCTAAATATGTAATTTCGTGGAAAAATTTCAGGAGAAAAAAAATCAGATGATATTAGGGCCGCGACGCCGCTCCTTGGGAGCGGCGTAGGGCTTCCAAACCGGACTCGTTTGTTAGTGGACCGGCCCCAGATGGCTTGTGCAAAATTTCAAGGTGCTATCTTAATTTATTGCAAAATTACTGGCTAACCCCAAGATCCCAAACCGTACGAGTAATTTCGAGCAAAATTGGACGCCGACGGCGCCTGCCGTCGTTTTTCGGCCGGCGCGCTTGGGAAACGTGTTACGTTATTCTTGACCTAAATATGTAATTTCGTGGAAAAATTTCAGGAGCAAAAAAATCAGATGATATTAGGGCCGCGACGCCGCTCCTTGGGAGCGGCGTAGGACTTCCAAACCGGACTCGTTTGTTAGTGGACCGGCCCCAGATGGCTTGTGCAAAATTTCAAGGTGCTATCTTAATTTATTGCAAAATTACTAGCTAACCCCAGGATCCCAAACCGTACGAGTAATTTCGAGCAAAATTGGACGCCGACGGCGCCTGCCGTCGTTTTTCGGCCGGCGCGCTTGGGAAACGTGTTACGTTATTCTTGACCTAAATATGTAATTTCGTGGAAAAATTTCAGGAGGAAAAAAATCAGATGATATTAGGGCCGCGACGCCGCTCCTTGGGAGCGGCGTAGGACTTCCAAACCGGACTCGTTTGTTAGTGGACCGGCCCCAGATGGCTTGTGCAAAATTTCAAGGTGCTATCTTAATTTATTGCAAAATTACTAGCTAACCCCAGGATCCCAAACCGTACGAGTAATTTCGTGCAAAATTGGACGCCGATGGCGCCTGCCGTCGTTTTTCGGCCGGCGCGCTTGGGAAACGTGTTACGTTATTCTTGACCTAAATATGTAATTTCGTGAAAAAATATCAGGATGAAAAAATTCCGACCTTCGCGCAGCGAAGCCGCTCTTTGGGAACGTCGTAGGGCTTCCAAACCGGAATAGTTTCTTAGAGGACTGGCCCCAGATTGCTTATGCAAAATTTCAAGGTGCTATCTTAATTTATTGCAAAATTACGAGCTAACCCCAGGATCCCAAACCGTACGAGTAATTTCGAGCAAAATTGGACGCCGACGGCGCCTGCCGTCGTTTTTCGGCCGGCGCGCTTGGGAAACGTGTTACGCTATTCTTGACCTAAATATGTAATTTCGTGGAAAAATTTCAGGAGGAAAAAAATCAGATGATATTAGGGCCGCGACGCCGCTCCTTGGGAGCGGCGTAGGGCTTCCAAACCGGACTCGTTTGTTAGTGGACCGGCCCCAGATGGCTTGTGCAAAATTTCAAGGTGCTATCTTAATTTATTGCAAAATTACTAGCTAACCCCAGGATCCCAAAACGTACGAGTAATTTCGAGCAAAATTGGACGCCAACGGCGCCTGCCGTCGTTTTTCGGCTGGCGCGCTTGGGAAACGTGTTACGTTATTCTTGACCTAAATATGTAATTTCGTGGAAAAATTTCAGGAGGAAAAAAATCAGATGCTATTAGGGCCGCGACGCCGCTCCTTGGGAGCGGCGTAGGACTTCCAAACCGGACTCGTTTGTTAGTGGACCGGCCCCAGATGGCTTGTGAAAAATTTCAAGGTGTTATCTTAATTTATTGCAAAAATACGAGCTAACCCCAGGATCCCAAACCGTACGAGTAATTTCGAGCAAAATTGGACGCCGACGGCGCCTGCCGTCGTTTTTCGGCCGGCGCGCTTGGGAAACGTGTTACGTTATTCTTGACCTAAATATGTAATTTCGTGGAAAAATTTCAGGAGGAGAAAAATCAGATGATATTAGGGCCGCGACGCCGCTCCTTGGGAGCGGCGTAGGGCTTCCAAACCGGAGTCGTTTGTTAGTGGACCGGCCCCAGATGGCTTGTGCAAAATTTCAAGGTGCTATCTTAATTTATTGCAAAAATACGAGCTAACCCCAGGATCCCAAACCGTACGAGTAATTTTGAGCAAAATTGACGCCGACGGCGCCTGCCGTCGTTTTTAGGCCGGCGTTTGGGAAATGTGTTAGTACATTATCCTTGACCTAAATATGTAATTTTGTGAAAAAATGTCATAAGGAAAAAATTCCGACCTTCGCGCAGCGAAGCCGCTCTTTGGGAGCGTCGTAGGGCTTCCAAACCGGAATAGTTTCTTAGAGGACTGGCCCCAGATTGCTTATGCAAAATTTCAAGGTGCTATCTTAATTTATTGCAAAATTACGAGCTAACCCCAGGATCCCAAACCGTACGAGTAATTTCGAGCAAAATTGGACGCCGACGGCGCCTGCCGTCGTTTTTCGGCCGGCGCGCTTGGGAAACGTGTTACGTTATTCTTGACCTAAATATGTAATTTCGTGGAAAAATTTCAGGAGGAAAAAATCAGATGATATTAGGGCCGCGACGCCGCTCCTTGGGAGCGGCGTAGGGCTTCCAAACCGGACTCGTTTGTTAGTGGACCGGCCCCAGATGGCTTGTGCAAAATTTCAAGGTGCTATCTTAATTTATTGCAAAATTACTAGCTAACCCCAGGATCCCAAAACGTACGAGTAATTTCGAGCAAAATTGGACGCCGACGGCGCCTGCCGTCGTTTTTCGGCCGGCGCGCTTGGGAAACGTGTTACGTTATTCTTGACCTAAATATGTAATTTCGTGGAAAAATTTCAGGAGGAAAAAAATCAGATGCTATTAGGGCCGCGACGCCGCTCCTTGGGAGCGGCGTAGGACTTCCAAACCGGACTCGTTTGTTAGTGGACCGGCCCCAGATGGCTTGTGCAAAATTTCAAGGTGCTATCTTAATTTATTGCAAAATTACTAGCTAACCCCAGGATCCCAAAACGTACGAGTAATTTCGAGCAAAATTGGACGCCAACGGCGCCTGCCGTCGTTTTTCGGCTGGCGCGCTTGGGAAACGTGTTACGTTTTTCTTGACCTAAATATGTAATTTCGTGGAAAAATTTCAGGAGGAAAAAAATCAGATGATATTAGGGCCGCGACGCCGCTCCTTGGGAGCGGCGTAGGACTTCCAAACCGGACTCGTTTGTTAGTGGACCGGCCCCAGATGGCTTGTTCAAAATTTCAAGGTGTTATCTTAATTTATTGCAAAATTACTGGCTAACCCCAGGATCCCAAACCGTACGAGTAATTTCGAGCAAAATTGGACGCCGACGGCGCCTGCCGTCGTTTTTCGGCCGGCGCGCTTGGGAAACGTGTTACGTTATTCTTGACCTAAATATGTAATTTCGTGGAAAAATTTCAGGAGCAAAAAAATCAGATGATATTAGGGCCGCGACGCCGCTCCTTGGGAGCGGCGTAGGACTTCCAAACCGGACTCGTTTGTTAGTGGACCGGCCCCAGATGGCTTGTGCAAAATTTCAAGGTGCTATCTTAATTTATTGCAAAATTACTAGCTAACCCCAGGATCCCAAACCGTACGAGTAATTTCGAGCAAAATTGGACGCCGACGGCGCCTGCCGTCGTTTTTCGGCCGGCGCGCTTGGGAAACGTGTTACGTTATTCTTGACCTAAATATGTAATTTCGTGGAAAAATTTCAGGAGGAAAAAAATCAGATGATATTAGGGCCGCGACGCCGCTCCTTGGGAGCGGCGTAGGACTTCCAAACCGGACTCGTTTGTTAGTGGACCGGCCCCAGATGGCTTGTGCAAAATTTCAAGGTGCTATCTTAATTTATTGCAAAATTACTAGCTAACCCCAGGATCCCAAACCGTACGAGTAATTTCGAGCAAAATTGGACGCCGACGGCGCCTGCCGTCGTTTTTCGGCCGGCGCGCTTGGGAAACGTGTTACGTTATTCTTGACCTAAATATGTAATTTCGTGAAAAAATTACAGGATGAAAAAATTCCGACCTTCGCGCAGCGAAGCCGCTCTTTGGGAACGTCGTAGGGCTTCCAAACCGGAATAGTTTCTTAGAGGACTGGCCCCAGATGGCTTATGAAAAATTTCAAGGTGCTATCTTAATTTATTGCAAAATTACGAGCTAACCCCAGGATCCCAAACCGTACGCGTAATTTCGAGCAAAATTGGACGCCGACGGCGCCTGCCGTCGTTTTTCGGCCGGCGCGCTTAGGAAACGTGTTACGTTATTCTTGACCTAAATATGTAATTTCGTGGAAAAATTTCAGGAGGAAAAAAATCAGATGATATTAGGGCCGCGACGCCGCTCCTTGGGAGCGGCGTAGGACTTCCAAACCGGACTCGTTTGTTAGTGGACCGGCCCCAGATGGCTTGTGCAAAATTTCAAGGTGCTATCTTAATTTATTGCAAAATTACTAGCTAACCCCAGGATCCCAAACCGTACGAGTAATTTCGAGCAAAATTGGACGCCGACGGCGCCTGCCGTCGTTTTTCGGCCGGCGCGCTTAGGAAACGTGTTACGTTATTCTTGACCTAAATATGTAATTTCGTGGAAAAATTTCAGGAGGAAAAAAATCAGATGATATTAGGGCCGCGACGCCGCTCCTTGGGAGCGGTGTAGGACTTCCAAACCGG
Source organism: Agriotes lineatus (assembly GCA_940337035.1). Lineage (NCBI taxonomy): Eukaryota > Metazoa > Arthropoda > Insecta > Coleoptera > Elateridae > Agriotes > Agriotes lineatus. The sequence goes on along the minus strand of CALNHX010000429.1, from coordinate 102,063 downwards.
ACTCGTTTGTTAGTGGACCGGCCCCAGATGGTTTGTGCAAAATTTCAAGGTGTTATCTTAATTTATTGCAAAAATACGAGCTAACCCCAGGATCCCAAACCGTACGAGTAATTTCGAGCAAAATTGGACGCCGACGGCGCCTGCCGTCGTTTTTCGGCCGGCGCGCTTGGGAAACGTGTTACGTTATTCTTGACCTAAATATGTAATTTCGTGGAAAAATTTCAGGAGGAGAAAAATCAGATGATATTAGGGCCGCGACGCCGCTCCTTGGGAGCGGCGTAGGGCTTCCAAACCGGACTCGTTTGTTAGTGGACCGGCCCCAGATGGCTTGTGCAAAATTTCAAGGTGCTATCTTAATTTATTGCAAAAATACGAGCTAACCCAGGATCCCAAACCGTACGAGTAATTTTGAGCAAAATTGGACGCCGACGGCGCCTGCCGTCGTTTTTCGGCCGGCGTTTGGGAAATGTGTTAGTACATTATCCTTGACCTAAATATGTAATTTTGTGAAAAAATATCATAAGGAAAAAATTCCGACCTTCGCGCAGCGAAGCCGCTCTTTGGGAGCGTCGTAGGGCTTCCAAACCGGAATAGTTTCTTAGAGGACTGGCCCCAGATTGCTTATGCAAAATTTCAAGGTGCTATCTTAATTTATTGCAAAATTACGAGCTAACCCCAGGATCCCAAACCGTACGAGTAATTTCGAGCAAAATTGGACGCCGACGGCGCCTGCCGTCGTTTTTCGGCCGGCGCGCTTGGGAAACGTGTTACGCTATTCTTGACCTAAATATGTAATTTCGTGGAAAAATTTCAGGAGGAAAAAAATCAGATGATATTAGGGCCGCGACGCCGCTCCTTGGGAGCGGCGTAGGGCTTTCAAACCGGACTCGTTTGTTAGTGGACCGGCCCCAGATGGCTTGTGCAAAATTTCAAGGTGCTATCTTAATTTATTGCAAAATTACTAGCTAACCCCAGGATCCCAAAACGTACGAGTAATTTCGAGCAAAATTGGACGCCAACGGCGCCTGCCGTCGTTTTTCGGCTGGCGCGCTTGGGAAACGTGTTACGTTATTCTTGACCTAAATATGTAATTTCGTGGAAAAATTTCAGGAGGAAAAAAATCAGATGCTATTAGGGCCGCGACGCCGCTCCTTGGGAGCGGCGTAGGACTTCCAAACCGGACTCGTTTGTTAGTGGACCGGCCCCAGATGGCTTGTGCAAAATTTCAAGGTGCTATCTTAATTTATTGCAAAATTACTAGCTAACCCCAGGATCCCAAAACGTACGAGTAATTTCGAGCAAAATTGGACGCCAACGGCGCCTGCCGTCGTTTTTCGGCTGGCGCGCTTGGGAAACGTGTTACGTTATTCTTGACCTAAATATGTAATTTCGTGGAAAAATTTCAGGAGGAAAAAAATCAGATGATATTAGGGCCGCGACGCCGCTCCTTGGGAGCGGCTTAGGGCTTCCAAACCGGACTCGTTTGTTAGTGAACCGGCCCCAGGTGGCTTGTGCAAAATTTCAAGGTGCTATCTTAATTTATTTCAAAACTACGAGCTAACCCCAGGATCCCAAACCGTACGAGTAATTTCGAGCAAAATTGGACGCCAACGGCGCCTGCCGTCGTTTTTCGGCCGGCGCGCTTGGGAAACGTGTTACGTTATTCTTGACCTAAATATGTAATTTCGTGGAAAAATTTCAGGAGGAAAAAAATCAGATGCTATTAGGGCCGCGACGCCGCTCTTTGGGAGCGGCGTAGGACTTCCAAACCGGACTCGTTTGTTAGTGGACCGGCCCCAGATGGCTTGTGCAAAATTTCAAGATGCTATCTTAATTTATTGCAAAATTACGAGCTAACCCCAGGATCCCAAACCGTACGAGTAATTTCGAGCAAAATTGGACGCCAACGGCGCCTGCCGTCGTTTTTCGGCCGGCGCGCTTGGGAAACGTGTTACGTTATTCTTGACCTAAATATGTAATTTCGTGGAAAAATTTCAGGAGGAAAAAAATCAGATGCTATTAGGGCCGCGACGCCGCTCCTTGGGAGCGGCGTAGGACTTCCAAACCGGACTCGTTTGTTAGTGGACCGGCCCCAGATGGCTTGTGCAAAATTTCAAGATGCTATCTTAATTTATTGCAAAATTACGAGCTAACCCCAGGATCCCAAACCGTACGAGTAATTTCGAGCAAAATTGGACGCCGACGGCGCCTGCCGTCGTTTTTCGGCCGGCGCGCTTGGGAAACGTGTTACGTTATTCTTGACCTAAATATGTAATTTCGTGGAAAAATTTCAGGAGGAAAAAAATCAGATGATATTAGGGCCGCGACGCCGCTCCTTGGGAGCGGCGTAGGACTTCCAAACCGGACTCGTTTGTTAGTGGACCGGCCCCAGATGGCTTGTGCAAAATTTCAAGGTGCTATCTTAATTTATTGCAAAATTACGAGCTAACCCCAGGATCCCAAACCGTAGGAGTAATTTCGATCAAAATTGGACGCCGACGGCGCCTGCCGTCGTTTTTCGGCCGGCGCGCTTGGGAAACGTGTTACGTTATTCTTGACCTAAATATGTAATTTCGTGAAAAAATATCAGGAGGAAAAAATTCCGACCTTCGCGCAGCGAAGCCGCTCTTTGGGAACGTCGTAGGGCTTCCAAACCGTAATAGTTTCTTAGAGGACTGGCCCCAGATGGCTTATGCAAAATTTCAAGGTGCTATCTTAATTTATTGCAAAATTACGAGCTAACCCCAGGATCCCAAACCGTACGAGTAATTTCGAGCAAAATTGGACGCCGACGGCGCCTGCCGTCGTTTTTCGGCCGGCGCGCTTGGGAAACGTGTTACGTTATTCTTGACCTAAATATGTAATTTCGTGGAAAAATTTCAGGAGGAAAAAAATCAGATGATATTAGGGCCGCGACGCCGCTCCTTGGGAGCGGCGTAGGACTTCCAAACCGGACTCGTTTGTTAGTGGACCGGCCCCAGAAGGCTTGTGCAAAATTTCAAGGTGCTATCTTAATTTATTGCAAAATTACTAGCTAACCCCAGGATCCCAAAACGTACGAGTAATTTCGAGCAAAATTGGACGCCAACGGCGCCTGCCGTCGTTTTTCGGCTGGCGCGCTTGGGAAACGTGTTACGTTATTCTTGACCTAAATATGTAATTTCGTGGAAAAATTTCAGGAGGAAAAAAATCAGATGATATTAGGGCCGCGACGCCGCTCCTTGGGAGCGGCTTAGGGCTTCCAAACCGGACTCGTTTGTTAGTGGACCGGCCCCAGGTGGCTTGTGCAAAATTTCAAGGTGCTATCTTAATTTATTTCAAAACTACGAGCTAACCCCAGGATCCCAAACCGTACGAGTAATTTCGAGCAAAATTGGACGCCAACGGCGCCTGCCGTCGTTTTTCGGCCGGCGCGCTTGGGAAACGTGTTACGTTATTCTTGACCTAAATATGTAATTTCGTGGAAAAATTTCAGGAGGAAAAAAATCAGATGCTATCAGGGCCGCGACGCCGCTCCTTGGGAGCGGCGTAGGACTTCCAAACCGGACTCGTTTGTTAGTGGACCGGCCCCAGATGGCTTGTGCAAAATTTCAAGGTGCTATCTTAATTTATTGCAAAATTACTAGCTAACCCCAGGATCCCAAAACGTACGAGTAATTTCGAGCAAAATTGGACGCCAACGGCGCCTGCCGTCGTTTTTCGGCCGGCGCGCTTGGGAAACGTGTTACGTTATTCTTGACCTAAATATGTAATTTCGTGGAAAAATTTCAGGAGGAAAAAAATCAGATGCTATTAGGGCCGCGACGCCGCTCCTTGGGAGCGGCGTAGGACTTCCAAACCGGACTCGTTTGTTAGTGGACCGGCCCCAGATGGCTTGTGCAAAATTTCAAGATGCTATCTTAATTTATTGCAAAATTACGAGCTAACCCCAGGATCCCAAACCGTACGAGTAATTTCGAGCAAAATTGGACGCCGACGGCGCCTGCCGTCGTATTTCGGCCGGCGCGCTTGGGAAACGTGTTACGTTATTCTTGACCTAAATATGTAATTTCGTGGAAAAATTTCAGGAGGAAAAAAATCAGATGATATTAGGGCCGCGACGCCGCTCCTTGGGAGCGGCGTAGGACTTCCAAACCGGACTCGTTTGTTAGTGGACCGGCCCCAGATGGCTTGTGCAAAATTTCAAGGTGCTATCTTAATTTATTGCAAAATTACGAGCTAACCCCAGGATCCCAAACCGTACGAGTAATTTCGAGCAAAATTGGACGCCGACGGCGCCTGCCGTCGTTTTTCGGCCGGCGCGCTTGGGAAACGTGTTACGTTATTCTTGACCTAAATATGTAATTTCGTGAAAAAATATCAGGAGGAAAAAATTCCGACCTTCGCGCAGCGAAGCCGCTCTTTGGGAACGTCGTAGGGCTTCCAAACCGTAATAGTTTCTTAGAGGACTGGCCCCAGATGGCTTATGCAAAATTTCAAGGTGCTATCTTAATTTATTGCAAAATTACGAGCTAACCCCAGGATCCCAAACCGTACGAGTAATTTCGAGCAAAATTGGACGCCGACGGCGCCTGCCGTCGTTTTTCGGCCGGCGCGCTTGGGAAACGTGTTACGTTATTCTTGACCTAAATATGTAATTTCGTGGAAAAATTTCAGGAGGAAAAAAATCAGATGATATTAGGGCCGCGACGCCGCTCCTTGGGAGCGGCGTAGGACTTCCAAACCGGACTCGTTTGTTAGTGGACCGGCCCCAGATGGCTTGTTCAAAATTTCAAGGTGTTATCTTAATTTATTGCAAAATTACTGGCTAACCCCAGGATCCCAAACCGTACGAGTAATTTCAAGCAAAATTGGACGCCGACGGCGCCTGCCGTCGTTTTTCGGCCGGCGCGCTTGGGAAACGTGTTACGTTATTCTTGACCTAAATATGTAATTTCGTGGAAAAATTTCAGGAGCAAAAAAATCAGATGATATTAGGGCCGCGACGCCGCTCCTTGGGAGCGGCGTAGGACTTCCAAACCGGACTCGTTTGTTAGTGGACCGGCCCCAGATGGCTTGTGCAAAATTTCAAGGTGCTATCTTAATTTATTGCAAAATTACTAGCTAACCCCAGGATCCCAAACCGTACGAGTAATTTCGAGCAAAATTGGACGCCGACGGCGCCTGCCGTCGTTTTTCGGCCGGCGCGCTTGGGAAACGTGTTACGTTATTCTTGACCTAAATATGTAATTTCGTGAAAAAATTACAGGATGAAAAAATTCCGACCTTCGCGCAGCGAAGCCGCTCTTTGGGAACGTCGTAGGGCTTCCAAACCGGAATAGTTTCTTAGAGGACTGGCCCCAGATGGCTTATGCAAAATTTCAAGGTGCTATCTTAATTTATTGCAAAATTACGAGCTAACCCCAGGATCCCAAACCGTACGCGTAATTTCGAGCAAAATTGGACGCCGACGGCGCCTGCCGTCGTTTTTCGGCCGGCGCGCTTAGGAAACGTGTTACGTTATTCTTGACCTAAATATGTAATTTCGTGGAAAAATTTCAGGAGGAAAAAAATCAGATGATATTAGGGCCGCGACGCCGCTCCTTGGGAGCGGTGTAGGACTTCCAAACCGGACTCGTTTGTTAGTGGACCGGCCCCAGATGGCTTGTGCAAAATTTCAAGGTGTTATCTTAATTTATTGCAAAAATACGAGCTAACCCCAGGATCCCAAACCGTACGAGTAATTTCGAGCAAAATTGGACGCCGACGGCGCCTGCCGTCGTTTTTCGGCCGGCGCGCTTGGGAAACGTGTTACGTTATTCTTGACCTAAATATGTAATTTCGTGGAAAAATTTCAGGAGGAGAAAAATCAGATGATATTAGGGCCGCGACGCCGCTCCTTGGGAGCGGCGTAGGGCTTCCAAACCGGACTCGTTTGTTAGTGGACCGGCCCCAGATGGCTTGTGCAAAATTTCAAGGTGCTATCTTAATTTATTGCAAAAATACGAGCTAACCCAGGATCCCAAACCGTACGAGTAATTTTGAGCAAAATTGGACGCCGACGGCGCCTGCCGTCGTTTTTCGGCCGGCGTTTGGGAAATGTGTTAGTACATTATCCTTGACCTAAATATGTAATTTTGTGAAAAAATATCATAAGGAAAAAATTCCGACCTTCGCGCAGCGAAGCCGCTCTTTGGGAGCGTCGTAGGGCTTCCAAACCGGAATAGTTTCTTAGAGGACTGGCCCCAGATTGCTTATGCAAAATTTCAAGGTGCTATCTTAATTTATTGCAAAATTACGAGCTAACCCCAGGATCCCAAACCGTACGAGTAATTTCGAGCAAAATTGGACGCCGACGGCGCCTGCCGTCGTTTTTCGGCCGGCGCGCTTGGGAAACGTGTTACGCTATTCTTGACCTAAATATGTAATTTCGTGGAAAAATTTCAGGAGGAAAAAAATCAGATGATATTAGGGCCGCGACGCCGCTCCTTGGGAGCGGCGTAGGGCTTCCAAACCGGACTCGTTTGTTAGTGGACCGGCCCCAGATGGCTTGTGCAAAATTTCAAGGTGCTATCTTAATTTATTGCAAAATTACTAGCTAACCCCAGGATCCCAAAACGTACGAGTAATTTCGAGCAAAATTGGACGCCAACGGCGCCTGCCGTCGTTTTTCGGCTGGCGCGCTTGGGAAACGTGTTACGTTATTCTTGACCTAAATATGTAATTTCGTGGAAAAATTTCAGGAGGAAAAAAATCAGATGCTATTAGGGCCGCGACGCCGCTCCTTGGGAGCGGCGTAGGACTTCCAAACCGGACTCGTTTGTTAGTGGACCGGCCCCAGATGGCTTGTGCAAAATTTCAAGGTGCTATCTTAATTTATTGCAAAATTACTAGCTAACCCCAGGATCCCAAAACGTACGAGTAATTTCGAGCAAAATTGGACGCCAACGGCGCCTGCCGTCGTTTTTCGGCTGGCGCGCTTGGGAAACGTGTTACGTTATTCTTGACCTAAATATGTAATTTCGTGGAAAAATTTCAGGAGGAAAAAAATCAGATGATATTAGGGCCGCGACGCCGCTCCTTGGGAGCGGCTTAGGGCTTCCAAACCGGACTCGTTTGTTAGTGAACCGGCCCCAGGTGGCTTGTGCAAAATTTCAAGGTGCTATCTTAATTTATTTCAAAACTACGAGCTAACCCCAGGATCCCAAACCGTACGAGTAATTTCGAGCAAAATTGGACGCCAACGGCGCCTGCCGTCGTTTTTCGGCCGGCGCGCTTGGGAAACGTGTTACGTTATTCTTGACCTAAATATGTAATTTCGTGGAAAAATTTCAGGAGGAAAAAAATCAGATGCTATTAGGGCCGCGACGCCGCTCCTTGGGAGCGGCGTAGGACTTCCAAACCGGACTCGTTTGTTAGTGGACCGGCCCCAGATGGCTTGTGCAAAATTTCAAGATGCTATCTTAATTTATTGCAAAATTACGAGCTAACCCCAGGATCCCAAACCGTACGAGTAATTTCGAGCAAAATTGGACGCCAACGGCGCCTGCCGTCGTTTTTCGGCCGGCGCGCTTGGGAAACGTGTTACGTTATTCTTGACCTAAATATGTAATTTCGTGGAAAAATTTCAGGAGGAAAAAAATCAGATGCTATTAGGGCCGCGACGCCGCTCCTTGGGAGCGGCGTAGGACTTCCAAACCGGACTCGTTTGTTAGTGGACCGGCCCCAGATGGCTTGTGCAAAATTTCAAGATGCTATCTTAATTTATTGCAAAATTACGAGCTAACCCCAGGATCCCAAACCGTACGAGTAATTTCGAGCAAAATTGGACGCCGACGGCGCCTGCCGTCGTTTTTCGGCCGGCGCGCTTGGGAAACGTGTTACGTTATTCTTGACCTAAATATGTAATTTCGTGGAAAAATTTCAGGAGGAAAAAAATCAGATGATATTAGGGCCGCGACGCCGCTCCTTGGGAGCGGCGTAGGACTTCCAAACCGGACTCGTTTGTTAGTGGACCGGCCCCAGATGGCTTGTGCAAAATTTCAAGGTGCTATCTTAATTTATTGCAAAATTACGAGCTAACCCCAGGATCCCAAACCGTAGGAGTAATTTCGATCAAAATTGGACGCCGACGGCGCCTGCCGTCGTTTTTCGGCCGGCGCGCTTGGGAAACGTGTTACGTTATTCTTGACCTAAATATGTAATTTCGTGAAAAAATATCAGGAGGAAAAAATTCCGACCTTCGCGCAGCGAAGCCGCTCTTTGGGAACGTCGTAGGGCTTCCAAACCGTAATAGTTTCTTAGAGGACTGGCCCCAGATGGCTTATGCAAAATTTCAAGGTGCTATCTTAATTTATTGCAAAATTACGAGCTAACCCCAGGATCCCAAACCGTACGAGTAATTTCGAGCAAAATTGGACGCCGACGGCGCCTGCCGTCGTTTTTCGGCCGGCGCGCTTGGGAAACGTGTTACGTTATTCTTGACCTAAATATGTAATTTCGTGGAAAAATTTCAGGAGGAAAAAAATCAGATGATATTAGGGCCGCGACGCCGCTCCTTGGGAGCGGCGTAGGACTTCCAAACCGGACTCGTTTGTTAGTGGACCGGCCCCAGAAGGCTTGTGCAAAATTTCAAGGTGCTATCTTAATTTATTGCAAAATTACTAGCTAACCCCAGGATCCCAAAACGTACGAGTAATTTCGAGCAAAATTGGACGCCAACGGCGCCTGCCGTCGTTTTTCGGCTGGCGCGCTTGGGAAACGTGTTACGTTATTCTTGACCTAAATATGTAATTTCGTGGAAAAATTTCAGGAGGAAAAAAATCAGATGATATTAGGGCCGCGACGCCGCTCCTTGGGAGCGGCTTAGGGCTTCCAAACCGGACTCGTTTGTTAGTGGACCGGCCCCAGGTGGCTTGTGCAAAATTTCAAGGTGCTATCTTAATTTATTTCAAAACTACGAGCTAACCCCAGGATCCCAAACCGTACGAGTAATTTCGAGCAAAATTGGACGCCAACGGCGCCTGCCGTCGTTTTTCGGCCGGCGCGCTTGGGAAACGTGTTACGTTATTCTTGACCTAAATATGTAATTTCGTGGAAAAATTTCAGGAGGAAAAAAATCAGATGCTATCAGGGCCGCGACGCCGCTCCTTGGGAGCGGCGTAGGACTTCCAAACCGGACTCGTTTGTTAGTGGACCGGCCCCAGATGGCTTGTGCAAAATTTCAAGGTGCTATCTTAATTTATTGCAAAATTACTAGCTAACCCCAGGATCCCAAAACGTACGAGTAATTTCGAGCAAAATTGGACGCCAACGGCGCCTGCCGTCGTTTTTCGGCCGGCGCGCTTGGGAAACGTGTTACGTTATTCTTGACCTAAATATGTAATTTCGTGGAAAAATTTCAGGAGGAAAAAAATCAGATGCTATTAGGGCCGCGACGCCGCTCCTTGGGAGCGGCGTAGGACTTCCAAACCGGACTCGTTTGTTAGTGGACCGGCCCCAGATGGCTTGTGCAAAATTTCAAGATGCTATCTTAATTTATTGCAAAATTACGAGCTAACCCCAGGATCCCAAACCGTACGAGTAATTTCGAGCAAAATTGGACGCCGACGGCGCCTGCCGTCGTATTTCGGCCGGCGCGCTTGGGAAACGTGTTACGTTATTCTTGACCTAAATATGTAATTTCGTGGAAAAATTTCAGGAGGAAAAAAATCAGATGATATTAGGGCCGCGACGCCGCTCCTTGGGAGCGGCGTAGGACTTCCAAACCGGACTCGTTTGTTAGTGGACCGGCCCCAGATGGCTTGTGCAAAATTTCAAGGTGCTATCTTAATTTATTGCAAAATTACGAGCTAACCCCAGGATCCCAAACCGTACGAGTAATTTCGAGCAAAATTGGACGCCGACGGCGCCTGCCGTCGTTTTTCGGCCGGCGCGCTTGGGAAACGTGTTACGTTATTCTTGACCTAAATATGTAATTTCGTGAAAAAATATCAGGAGGAAAAAATTCCGACCTTCGCGCAGCGAAGCCGCTCTTTGGGAACGTCGTAGGGCTTCCAAACCGTAATAGTTTCTTAGAGGACTGGCCCCAGATGGCTTATGCAAAATTTCAAGGTGCTATCTTAATTTATTGCAAAATTACGAGCTAACCCCAGGATCCCAAACCGTACGAGTAATTTCGAGCAAAATTGGACGCCGACGGCGCCTGCCGTCGTTTTTCGGCCGGCGCGCTTGGGAAACGTGTTACGTTATTCTTGACCTAAATATGTAATTTCGTGGAAAAATTTCAGGAGGAAAAAAATCAGATGATATTAGGGCAGCGACGCCGCTCCTTGGGAGCGGCGTAGGACTTCCAAACCGGACTCGTTTGTTAGTGGACCGGCCCCAGAAGGCTTGTGCAAAATTTCAAGGTGCTATCTTAATTTATTGCAAAATTACTAGCTAACCCCAGGATCCCAAAACGTACGAGTAATTTCGAGCAAAATTGGACGCCAACGGCGCCTGCCGTCGTTTTTCGGCTGGCGCGCTTGGGAAACGTGTTACGTTATTCTTGACCTAAATATGTAATTTCGTGGAAAAATTTCAGGAGGAAAAAAATCAGATGATATTAGGGCCGCGACGCCGCTCCTTGGGAGCGGCTTAGGGCTTCCAAACCGGACTCGTTTGTTAGTGGACCGGCCCCAGGTGGCTTGTGCAAAATTTCAAGGTGCTATCTTAATTTATTTCAAAACTACGAGCTAACCCCAGGATCCCAAACCGTACGAGTAATTTCGAGCAAAATTGGACGCCAACGGCGCCTGCCGTCGTTTTTCGGCCGGCGCGCTTGGGAAACGTGTTACGTTATTCTTGACCTAAATATGTAATTTCGTGGAAAAATTTCAGGAGGAAAAAAATCAGATGCTATCAGGGCCGCGACGCCGCTCCTTGGGAGCGGCGTAGGACTTCCAAACCGGACTCGTTTGTTAGTGGACCGGCCCCAGATGGCTTGTGCAAAATTTCAAGGTGCTATCTTAATTTATTGCAAAATTACTAGCTAACCCCAGGATCCCAAAACGTACGAGTAATTTCGAGCAAAATTGGACGCCAACGGCGCCTGCCGTCGTTTTTCGGCCGGCGCGCTTGGGAAACGTGTTACGTTATTCTTGACCTAAATATGTAATATCGTGGAAAAATTTCAGGAGGAAAAAAATCAGATGCTATTAGGGCCGCGACGCCGCTCCTTGGGAGCGGCGTAGGACTTCCAAACCGGACTCGTTTGTTAGTGGACCGGCCCCAGATGGCTTGTGCAAAATTTCAAGATGCTATCTTAATTTATTGCAAATTTACGAGCTAACCCCAGGATCCCAAACCGTACGAGTAATTTCGAGCAAAATTGGACGCCGACGGCGCCTGCCGTCGTTTTTCGGCCGGCGCGCTTGGGAAACGTGTTACGTTATTCTTGACCTAAATATGTAATTTCGTGGAAAAATTTCAGGAGGAAAAAAATCAGATGATATTAGGGCCGCGACGCCGCACCTTGGGAGCGGCGTAGGACTTCCAAACCGGACTCGTTTGTTAGTGGACCGGCCCCAGATGGCTTGTGCAAAATTTCAAGGTGCTATCTTAATTTATTGCAAAATTACGAGCTAACCCCAGGATCCCAAACCGTACGAGTAATTTCGAGCAAAATTGGACGCCGACGGCGCCTGCCGTCGTTTTTCGGCCGGCGCGCTTGGGAAACGTGTTACGTTATTCTTGACCTAAATATGTAATTTCGTGAAAAAATATCAGGAGGAAAAAATTCCGACCTTCGCGCAGCGAAGCCGCTCTTTGGGAACGTCGTAGGGCTTCCAAACCGTAATAGTTTCTTAGAGGACTGGCCCCAGATGGCTTATGCAAAATTTCAAGGTGCTATCTTAATTTATTGCAAAATTACGAGCTAACCCCAGGATCCCAAACCGTACGAGTAATTTCGAGCAAAATTGGACGCCGACGGCGCCTGCCGTCGTTTTTCGGCCGGCGCGCTTGGGAAACGTGTTACGTTATTCTTGACCTAAATATGTAATTTCGTGGAAAAATTTCAGGAGGAAAAAAATCAGATGATATTAGGGCCGCGACGCCGCTCCTTGGGAGCGGCGTAGGACTTCCAAACCGGACTCGTTTGTTAGTGGACCGGCCCCAGATGGCTTGTGCAAAATTTCAAGGTGCTATCTTAATTTATTGCAAAATTACTAGCTAACCCCAGGATCCCAAACCGTACGAGTAATTTCGAGCAAAATTGGACGCCGACGGCGCCTGCCGTCGTTTTTCGGCCGGCGCGCTTTGGAAACGTGTTACGTTATTCTTGACCTAAATATGTAATTTCGTGGAAAAATTTCAGGAGCAAAAAAATCAGATAATATTAGGGCCGCGACGCCGCTCCTTGGGAGCGGCGTAGGACTTCCAAACCGGACTCGTTTGTTAGTGGACCGGCCCCAGATGGCTTGTGCAAAATTTCAAGGTGCTATCTTAATTTATTGCAAAATTACTAGCTAACCCCAGGATCCCAAACCGTACGAGTAATTTCGAGCAAAATTGGACGCCGACGGCGCCTGCCGTCGTTTTTCGGCCGGCGCGCTTGGGAAACGTGTTACGTTATTCTTGACCTAAATATGTAATTTCGTGGAAAAATTTCAGGAGGAAAAAAATCAGATGATATTAGGGCCGCGACGCCGCTCCTTGGGAGCGGCGTAGGACTTCCAAACCGGACTCGTTTGTTAGTGGACCGGCCCCAGATGGCTTGTGCAAAATTTCAAGGTGCTATCTTAATTTATTGCAAAATTACTAGCTAACCCCAGGATCCCAAACCGTACGAGTAATTTCGAGCAAAATTGGACGCCGACGGCGCCTGCCGTCGTTTTTCGGCCGGCGCGCTTGGGAAACGTGTTACGTTATTCTTGACCTAAATATGTAATTTCGTGGAAAAATTTCAGGAGGAAAAAAATCAGATGATATTAGGGCCGCGACGCCGCTCCTTGGGAGCGGCGTAGGACTTCCAAACCGGACTCGTTTGTTAGTGAACCGGCCCCAGATCGCTTGTGCAAAATTTCAAGGTGCTATCTTAATTTATTGCAAAATTACTAGCTAACCCCAGGATCCCAAACCGTACGAGTAATTTCGAGCAAAATTGGACGCCGACGGCGCCTGCCGTCGTTTTTCGGCCGGCGCGCTTGGGAAACGTGTTACGTTATTCTTGACCTAAATATGTAATTTCGTGGAAAAATTTCAGGAGGAAAAAAATCAGATGATATTAGGGCCGCGACGCCGCTCCTTGGGAGCGGCGTAGGACTTCCAAACCGGACTCGTTTGTTAGTGGACCGGCCCCAGATGGCTTGTGCAAAATTTCAAGGTGCTATCTTAATTTATTGCAAAATTACTAGCTAACCCCAGGATCCCAAACCGTACGAGTAATTTCGAGCAAAATTGGACGCCGACGGCGCCTGCCGTCGTTTTTCGGCCGGCGCGCTTGGGAAACGTGTTACGTTATTCTTGACCTAAATATGTAATTTCGTGGAAAAATTTCAAGAGGAAAAAAATCAGATGATATTAGGGCCGCGACGCCGCTCCTTGGGAGCGGCGTAGGACTTCCAAACCGGACTCGTTTGTTAGTGGACCGGCCCCAGATGGCTTGTGCAAAATTTCAAGGTGCTATCTTAATTTATTGCAAAATTACTAGCTAACCCCAGGATCCCAAACCGTACGAGTAATTTCGAGCAAAATTGGACGCCGACGGCGCCTGCCGTCGTTTTTCGGCCGGCGCGCTTGGGAAACGTGTTACGTTATTCTTGACCTAAATATGTAATTTCGTGAAAAAATATCAGGATGAAAAAATTCCGACCTTCGCGCAGCGAAGCCGCTCTTTGGGAACGTCGTAGGGCTTCCAAACCGGAATAGTTTCTTAGAGGACTGGCCCCAGATGGCTTATGCAAAATTTCAAGGTGCTATCTTAATTTATTGCAAAATTACGAGCTAACCCCAGGATCCCAAACCGTACGAGTAATTTCGAGCAAAATTGGACGCCGACGGCGCCTGCCGTCGTTTTTCGGCCGGCGGGCTTGGGAAACGTGTTACGTTATTCTTGACCTAAATATGTAATTTCGTGGAAAAATTTCAGGAGGAAAAAAATCAGATGATATTAGGGCAGCGACGCCGCTCCTTGGGAGCGGCGTAGGACTTCCAAACCGGACTCGTTTGTTAGTGGACCGGCCCCAGATGGCTTGTGCAAAATTTCAAGGTGCTATCTTAATTTATTGCCGAGCTAACCCCAGGATCCCAAACCGTACTAGTAATTTCGAGCAAAATTGGACGCCGACGGCGCCTGCCGTCGTTTTTCGGCCGGCGCGCTTGGGAAACGTGTTACGTTATTCTTGACCTAAATATGTAATTTCGTGAAAAAATATCAGGATGAAAAAATTCCGACCTTCGCGCAGCGAAGCCGCTCTTTGGGAACGTCGTAGGGCTTCCAAACCGGAATAGTTTCTTAGAGGACTGGCCCCAGATGGCTTATGCAAAATTTCAAGGTGCTATCTTAATTTATTGCAAAATTACGAGCTAACCCCAGGATCCCAAACCGTACGAGTAATTTCGAGCAAAATTGGACGCCGACGGCGCCTGCCGTCGTATTTCGGCCGGCGCGCTTGGGAAACGTGTTACGTTATTCTTGACCTAAATATGTAATTTCGTGGAAAAATTTCAGGAGGAAAAAAATCAGATGATATTAGGGCCGCGACGCCGCTCCTTGGGAGCGGCGTAGGACTTCCAAACCGGACTCGTTTGTTAGTGGACCGGCCCCAGATGGCTTGTGCAAAATTTCAAGGTGCTATCTTAATTTATTGCAAAATTACGAGCTAACCCCAGGATCCCAAACCGTACGAGTAATTTCGAGCAAAATTGGACGCCGACGGCGCCTGCCGTCGTTTTTCGGCCGGCGCGCTTGGGAAACGTGTTACGTTATTCTTGACCTAAATATGTAATTTCGTGAAAAAATATCAGGAGGAAAAAATTCCGACCTTCGCGCAGCGAAGCCGCTCTTTGGGAACGTCGTAGGGCTTCCAAACCGTAATAGTTTCTTAGAGGACTGGCCCCAGATGGCTTATGCAAAATTTCAAGGTGCTATCTTAATTTATTGCAAAATTACGAGCTAACCCCAGGATCCCAAACCGTACGAGTAATTTCGAGCAAAATTGGACGCCGACGGCGCCTGCCGTCGTTTTTCGGCCGGCGCGCTTGGGAAACGTGTTACGTTATTCTTGACCTAAATATGTAATTTCGTGGAAAAATTTCAGGAGGAAAAAAATCAGATGATATTAGGGCAGCGACGCCGCTCCTTGGGAGCGGCGTAGGACTTCCAAACCGGACTCGTTTGTTAGTGGACCGGCCCCAGAAGGCTTGTGCAAAATTTCAAGGTGCTATCTTAATTTATTGCAAAATTACTAGCTAACCCCAGGATCCCAAAACGTACGAGTAATTTCGAGCAAAATTGGACGCCAACGGCGCCTGCCGTCGTTTTTCGGCTGGCGCGCTTGGGAAACGTGTTACGTTATTCTTGACCTAAATATGTAATTTCGTGGAAAAATTTCAGGAGGAAAAAAATCAGATGATATTAGGGCCGCGACGCCGCTCCTTGGGAGCGGCTTAGGGCTTCCAAACCGGACTCGTTTGTTAGTGGACCGGCCCCAGGTGGCTTGTGCAAAATTTCAAGGTGCTATCTTAATTTATTTCAAAACTACGAGCTAACCCCAGGATCCCAAACCGTACGAGTAATTTCGAGCAAAATTGGACGCCAACGGCGCCTGCCGTCGTTTTTCGGCCGGCGCGCTTGGGAAACGTGTTACGTTATTCTTGACCTAAATATGTAATTTCGTGGAAAAATTTCAGGAGGAAAAAAATCAGATGCTATCAGGGCCGCGACGCCGCTCCTTGGGAGCGGCGTAGGACTTCCAAACCGGACTCGTTTGTTAGTGGACCGGCCCCAGATGGCTTGTGCAAAATTTCAAGGTGCTATCTTAATTTATTGCAAAATTACTAGCTAACCCCAGGATCCCAAAACGTACGAGTAATTTCGAGCAAAATTGGACGCCAACGGCGCCTGCCGTCGTTTTTCGGCCGGCGCGCTTGGGAAACGTGTTACGTTATTCTTGACCTAAATATGTAATATCGTGGAAAAATTTCAGGAGGAAAAAAATCAGATGCTATTAGGGCCGCGACGCCGCTCCTTGGGAGCGGCGTAGGACTTCCAAACCGGACTCGTTTGTTAGTGGACCGGCCCCAGATGGCTTGTGCAAAATTTCAAGATGCTATCTTAATTTATTGCAAATTTACGAGCTAACCCCAGGATCCCAAACCGTACGAGTAATTTCGAGCAAAATTGGACGCCGACGGCGCCTGCCGTCGTTTTTCGGCCGGCGCGCTTGGGAAACGTGTTACGTTATTCTTGACCTAAATATGTAATTTCGTGGAAAAATTTCAGGAGGAAAAAAATCAGATGATATTAGGGCCGCGACGCCGCACCTTGGGAGCGGCGTAGGACTTCCAAACCGGACTCGTTTGTTAGTGGACCGGCCCCAGATGGCTTGTGCAAAATTTCAAGGTGCTATCTTAATTTATTGCAAAATTACGAGCTAACCCCAGGATCCCAAACCGTACGAGTAATTTCGAGCAAAATTGGACGCCGACGGCGCCTGCCGTCGTTTTTCGGCCGGCGCGCTTGGGAAACGTGTTACGTTATTCTTGACCTAAATATGTAATTTCGTGAAAAAATATCAGGAGGAAAAAATTCCGACCTTCGCGCAGCGAAGCCGCTCTTTGGGAACGTCGTAGGGCTTCCAAACCGTAATAGTTTCTTAGAGGACTGGCCCCAGATGGCTTATGCAAAATTTCAAGGTGCTATCTTAATTTATTGCAAAATTACGAGCTAACCCCAGGATCCCAAACCGTACGAGTAATTTCGAGCAAAATTGGACGCCGACGGCGCCTGCCGTCGTTTTTCGGCCGGCGCGCTTGGGAAACGTGTTACGTTATTCTTGACCTAAATATGTAATTTCGTGGAAAAATTTCAGGAGGAAAAAAATCAGATGATATTAGGGCCGCGACGCCGCTCCTTGGGAGCGGCGTAGGACTTCCAAACCGGACTCGTTTGTTAGTGGACCGGCCCCAGATGGCTTGTGCAAAATTTCAAGGTGCTATCTTAATTTATTGCAAAATTACTAGCTAACCCCAGGATCCCAAACCGTACGAGTAATTTCGAGCAAAATTGGACGCCGACGGCGCCTGCCGTCGTTTTTCGGCCGGCGCGCTTTGGAAACGTGTTACGTTATTCTTGACCTAAATATGTAATTTCGTGGAAAAATTTCAGGAGCAAAAAAATCAGATAATATTAGGGCCGCGACGCCGCTCCTTGGGAGCGGCGTAGGACTTCCAAACCGGACTCGTTTGTTAGTGGACCGGCCCCAGATGGCTTGTGCAAAATTTCAAGGTGCTATCTTAATTTATTGCAAAATTACTAGCTAACCCCAGGATCCCAAACCGTACGAGTAATTTCGAGCAAAATTGGACGCCGACGGCGCCTGCCGTCGTTTTTCGGCCGGCGCGCTTGGGAAACGTGTTACGTTATTCTTGACCTAAATATGTAATTTCGTGGAAAAATTTCAGGAGGAAAAAAATCAGATGATATTAGGGCCGCGACGCCGCTCCTTGGGAGCGGCGTAGGACTTCCAAACCGGACTCGTTTGTTAGTGGACCGGCCCCAGATGGCTTGTGCAAAATTTCAAGGTGCTATCTTAATTTATTGCAAAATTACTAGCTAACCCCAGGATCCCAAACCGTACGAGTAATTTCGAGCAAAATTGGACGCCGACGGCGCCTGCCGTCGTTTTTCGGCCGGCGCGCTTGGGAAACGTGTTACGTTATTCTTGACCTAAATATGTAATTTCGTGGAAAAATTTCAGGAGGAAAAAAATCAGATGATATTAGGGCCGCGACGCCGCTCCTTGGGAGCGGCGTAGGACTTCCAAACCGGACTCGTTTGTTAGTGAACCGGCCCCAGATCGCTTGTGCAAAATTTCAAGGTGCTATCTTAATTTATTGCAAAATTACTAGCTAACCCCAGGATCCCAAACCGTACGAGTAATTTCGAGCAAAATTGGACGCCGACGGCGCCTGCCGTCGTTTTTCGGCCGGCGCGCTTGGGAAACGTGTTACGTTATTCTTGACCTAAATATGTAATTTCGTGGAAAAATTTCAGGAGGAAAAAAATCAGATGATATTAGGGCCGCGACGCCGCTCCTTGGGAGCGGCGTAGGACTTCCAAACCGGACTCGTTTGTTAGTGGACCGGCCCCAGATGGCTTGTGCAAAATTTCAAGGTGCTATCTTAATTTATTGCAAAATTACTAGCTAACCCCAGGATCCCAAACCGTACGAGTAATTTCGAGCAAAATTGGACGCCGACGGCGCCTGCCGTCGTTTTTCGGCCGGCGCGCTTGGGAAACGTGTTACGTTATTCTTGACCTAAATATGTAATTTCGTGGAAAAATTTCAAGAGGAAAAAAATCAGATGATATTAGGGCCGCGACGCCGCTCCTTGGGAGCGGCGTAGGACTTCCAAACCGGACTCGTTTGTTAGTGGACCGGCCCCAGATGGCTTGTGCAAAATTTCAAGGTGCTATCTTAATTTATTGCAAAATTACTAGCTAACCCCAGGATCCCAAACCGTACGAGTAATTTCGAGCAAAATTGGACGCCGACGGCGCCTGCCGTCGTTTTTCGGCCGGCGCGCTTGGGAAACGTGTTACGTTATTCTTGACCTAAATATGTAATTTCGTGGAAAAATTTCAGGAGGAAAAAAATCAGATGATATTAGGGCCGCGACGCCGCTCCTTGGGAGCGGCGTAGGACTTCCAAACCGGACTCGTTTGTTAGTGGACCGGCCCCAGAAGGCTTGTGCAAAATTTCAAGGTGCTATCTTAATTTATTGCAAAATTACTAGCTAACCCCAGGATCCCAAACCGTACGAGTAATTTCGAGCAAAATTGGACGCCGACGGCGCCTGCCGTCGTTTTTCGGCCGGCGCGCTTGGGAAACGTGTTACGTTATTCTTGACCTAAATATGTAATTTCGTGAAAAAATATCAGGATGAAAAAATTCCGACCTTCGCGCAGCGAAGCCGCTCTTTGGGAACGTCGTAGGGCTTCCAAACCGGAATAGTTTCTTAGAGGACTGGCCCCAGATGGCTTATGCAAAATTTCAAGGTGCTATCTTAATTTATTGCAAAATTACGAGCTAACCCCAGGATCCCAAACCGTACGAGTAATTTCGAGCAAAATTGGACGCCGACGGCGCCTGCCGTCGTTTTTCGGCCGGCGGGCTTGGGAAACGTGTTACGTTATTCTTGACCTAAATATGTAATTTCGTGGAAAAATTTCAGGAGGAAAAAAATCAGATGATATTAGGGCAGCGACGCCGCTCCTTGGGAGCGGCGTAGGACTTCCAAACCGGACTCGTTTGTTAGTGGACCGGCCCCAGATGGCTTGTGCAAAATTTCAAGGTGCTATCTTAATTTATTGCCGAGCTAACCCCAGGATCCCAAACCGTACTAGTAAATTCGAGCAGAATTGGAGGCCGACGGCGCCTGCCGTCGTTTTTAGGTTGGCCCGCGTGGGAAACGTGTTAGTACTTCTTCCTAGACCTAGAAAAAAATCTAAGAGAAAAAAATAAAAAAATGATTTCTTAAATTATTTAATTAATTTATTGTTTATAATAATAATTATTTTAATACAATAAAAATGAATAGACAAAAGGCGTTATTACACATATTAACAATAATAGTTTTTATTTCTAGGTGGTAATGACGTTGTATGATACCTGAATTACGCATGTTAAGCTTTGTGCATATTCTTGGTATTGTTGTATACTTGCGCAAGATATTTGTCTCTGCTAATACTATAATTCGACTTGCAATTGTTTAATGTATTTGTGTAGTTTACTTTAAGTGGACGCTGCTCAAGCGGTTCTAAATTGTGTAGCCTCCCTCTTATGTTACTAGCTCTCGAATCGGTAGTTCATATGTATTCCCTATATTGACCCCAGGAGCCCAAATCCTAACGCAATATCAACGGCCATCGAAATAAAGTTTAAAAGTATTGTTACGAACTAGGAGCACCAGGTATCTAATCTGGAGAAGAAGTTGAAGGCTACAGTTAGTGAAATGGATGTTAAGCTTGATAATCTCGAGCAATATTCGAGACGCAATAATTTGCGTATCTTCGGAGTTCCCGTTGTGGAAGGTAAAAATACAAATAAAATTGTAATTGACCTGTGTAAAAATCAATTGGATCTCGAGATATCCCCTGGTGAAATCGACGTCAGCCACAGATTACCTGGACGGGAGCCATTACATAAACCCATAATAGTAAAATTTACCAGTCGTCGCACCAAAAACCATATCTACAGGAATAAACGGAAGCTAAAGAAAACAAAGTTCATAATAAGAGAGGATCTAACTAAAAAACGTGTGCAGTTACTGAATGAGGCAGCTTCTGCTATAGGAAAACAAAATGTCTGGTCCAGTGAAGGTAGCATATTCGGGAAGTATGATTCCAAAATTCATAAAATTGTTTCGTATGCGGATGTAGCTTAACTTAAACTCAAGAGTGGTACTGCAGATAATTTGATAAAATAGTACTTAGCTGTGTGGTCTGTATTGATAAGACTGAAACATTTTTGCGTTCTCCACATGTTAAATTCTAATTATTTATATTTATTTACTTGCATTGTTTACAATGATTATCACTAGTTGGCATTATTATATAGTTGTGTTTTAGTTAAGACTCTTTTTTCCCAGTAATGCATAGCAAATATTAACCTGCTTGCACTTTTCATTAAGTATTACTATATCGAATATCTTATATAGTAACTTTATAATATGTTTGTTTGATTTTAGGTTATGGAATCAGAAGGATGGAATCCCACTTGATAAAGGCTGCTCACATAAATATTCGATCCTTACACCCAAAGCTAGCTGACGTTAGGAACTATATCTTTGACTCAGTTATGATATTTTTGCTATAGTGAGACCTGGCTGACGCGAGATATAAATGACGATTATCTTGCTATTGACGGGTATCAGCTCGTTCGCAGGGACCGTGAAGCGCGAGGTGGTGGTGTAGGTATATACGTTCGAAAACAATTTCATTTTAAAATAATACCGACCAATAATACCATTGAACAAATTTGGCATGAATTAAAGTTGCACAATATAAGGTTAATAGTTGGTGTAGTTTACAAACCCCCTAATTTAAATTATAAATTGTTCTGTAATGAACTATAACAGTCACTAGTTTCGTTCGGTACTCAACGAAACGAATTTTTAAAAACTTTTATGTAATAATGAAGTATTTACAAACATGGGAGCTTAAGACTATCTTTACTGTAAGACGGCTACCTTAAGACTGATTCATACAAATCATGCGAAGTAGGACGCTAAAAGCTATCTAATCTAGGTTATGCTAGCTTGCAACTGATTAGCGGCAACTGCCGGCACATGTGGTGCTGAATAGACTATTCTAATAATATAATTCCTCCCTTCTTAAAGTCTGTGATAACGTTTTCAACGCGTTATTACAGCTTACAATCAAACTTTTACATTTTATTCAATTTAAAGCCATACATTTTATACATAATGAAATAATACATCTTTTTAGAGTGATTTATGAGCGATTACAATCTTTATTTAGAAAGTCAATAAGTTTGATTGCGCCTAACATACATATATAAAAATAAACTTATAGCTAGCAATATAATTATTATGGTAAGAATAATTGATGACACACTTAAGGGATTCGAATCGATATGATCAACAGGTATTAGCGCGTGTTTTTGGTCATTTAATTTTATTTGATCTCTAGTTAACTTTTGGGTGTTGATAGGAATCAAATCGATTTTTGAAATATTAATATGCTTTGATTTGGAAATTGTTATCTTGTCGATACTTGGAATTTTCAGATCGACAACTTTATTTGAAATAATTTTGGCTGTGAATAACATATGTTCGTGATTTACGAGAACAATGCAATCCGGGGTTAAATGCATAATTTTGGAGCCAAGCAATTCCTTTCTAAAATTTTGATTGTTACATTTAATATCTAATATAGCCTTAGAGGGTGAAGTTATTAACCATGTGGCTGGATTAATTTGTGATATTTTAATATCTGTTAGATCGAATAAATATGGAGTACACGTTTGATTATTATTAAATGAAAGCAGTTGCGTTTCACATAATTTTTCGTTAGGAATTTCAAAGTGGTTATTTTGGTTACAAAAGTAAGTATCTGAAGTTACTAACTTGCAGTGATCAATTTCCATGGGGATACTGGTTTTAACGTTAAATAGCAAAGTATTGTAAGTTGGTATGATCATGCGAAATTGTTGATTTTTAATAAATATTGGAAAAGGTATCAGTTGTATCATCTGATATGTATTAGGTTTAGAGGTTAGTGGGACTTCGAAAATAAATGTGATTTTATTATTAATCTGATATACTTTAGTGACGATAATTGATTCATACAAGTGCAAGTATTTAAAGTCTGCGGGATAAGGAATAGTTAATGTTTTTTCTGATATATCATTAAGATAATTAGAAATTTCATTTAAATTTTGAATCAAATCGTTATTGTCAATTAGTGACATATGCATCTGCTGGTGTTGGGCAAAAGTTAGCGCGTTTTCTAACTCTGCAAATATGTTTATAAATAATTGTAAGGACTGAATTACTTCCATTAAAATTGTTCTTACAGTATATGAGGCAATGGTATTTTGTATTTCATCGTTTTCCAAAATGATTCTATTAATTTTGTCACTTAGTAATAACTGGTGTTTCGCTAGATCGTTTACTGCTAAAATTGTGTCGTTTAAGACTTTAGTTTGTTCCAATAAAATATCTTTGTGTACTTCGTTACTTATTTGTAATTTAGCAATTGCTGTTTCATATCTAATTCCGTCATTTACATCAAGATTGCCGGTTAAAAATGTAATAACTGATCCTAAACCGTCAATGAGTCCACGTTTCTTAATTTTGTGTTTCATTTCAGGAAATAGTTGATTAAGGAGTCTGTCAGCTTTTTCTAAATATTGTTTTATAATTAATAAAATATTATGATTAATTAAAATGTCTTCAATTTTCTTGAAATGCCTGTGTTCAGCGGGGAAGTTTAAATCTTCAAGGAGCATAATAGTTTTGATTAGGTTACTTCTAAGTGTGCCATAATTTATAAGCATAGGTGTATAGTCTATATTTTTTATTAACGTAAATTCGCTTTCCTTTAGAATAGCGTTACCTAAATTTAAAGGGTATAGTCCGGGGTTGTCTTCGAGGTTTTTGATAGTTACGTCGCCAGTCACATTGGATTGTGAGGGCGCACAGGATTGTGAGGATGATTGACCTGTAAAAGGCAATAATTCATTAATATGCCTTTTGATTTTAGGTCCGTCGTTGACGGGTGTTAATTCGTAAATGTCATGTTCGAGAATTTGGGAAATGACAAAGGGTCCAGTAAATTTTGGTTCTTTTTTATTTCTAAAATTGGTTTTTATGAATACTCGATCTTCTAATCTAAAAGTTTTATTTTTACGGGTTTGATTCAATTTCAAGTTGCGTTTTTCTTTAGTTTCCGTTTGTTTGTCCTGTAGGGCTTTATATAAATTTTTCATTTTTGTCTTATGATCTGACAGATAATCGTGATAGTACGATTTCGTATAATCAATATCAAAGGGATTTTTGCTTTCCGTGTGTCGAAATACTATCTCAAATGGTGTTAGTTTAAGATTGGAGTGTATAGTGTGATTGTATGCTAAGATACAATATTGTATTTTTTGGTGTTCGGGTATATTTGTTAATAATCGGTAATGTTCAATAATAGTTGAATGTAACCGTTCAACTAACGAATTTGACTGGTGATGGTGAGGGGTTGTTGTGTGTAGCTGAATTTTGTGTATGGCTATAAAATCTTTGAAAATTTGTTTATTGAATTCTCCATCAGCAACGATCGTATCAGGTGCTGTGAAAGTGCATATATATTTGAATAATTGTTCGATGACATCGGTTAGATTATGTGATTTAATAAAATAGGCTTGTGCAAATTTTGAGAAAGAATCAATTATGGTTAGATAGCTTCTATTGCCAATTCGGAATATATCGAGGTGTATTGTATGAAATGGTCTGCTTTGAGTGGGTGTGAGTTGTACGGGCTGTTTTGTCGGATTTCTATTATATTTTTGCATTTTGCAAGTTTGACAATTATTGATAAAGTCAGTAATATCTCTAATAATGGTCTTCCAATAATATTTACGTTTAATATGCTCGATTGTTTCAGTTATTCCTCGATGGTTTGTTTTTCCTAAGTGATAATTTTGCATTTGAATTTGTCGTTCTTCTGGTTTTATAATGTAAGTTACTTGGGTTGTACAGCGGTGAAATTTAGGTGTGTTTTGATTAATGATGTCTTTTAAGAAATTTGAAAAGTCTAAGTAAAGTGCGCCGTCAGAAAAATAACAATGATAGTGTGTGTTTGGCTCACAATGTTCGATAAGCAATCTATTGAACATATCTACTTTATTCAAGTCGTTAACAAATACTGAGTGATGTGTGATGCCGTCGTATTTTGTAATTTGAATTTTTCTCGGTAAATTAGCGCTTATAAATTCAATTTGATTTTTAAAATGTTGCAACGGTTTCTCTGCTATGTCAATTACTGGGGTAGATGAATGTTGAGTATGTACAGTGTCGGCAAGGGAATTATTATTTTCGTTATTTGATATTGGTTCTTCAATTTGATGGATTGTTTTCGAGGCTGGATTTACTAGTGCATTAGTAATTATTTTACAACGAGGTTTTGTTGTTACGGGTGGTACGATAGTAGGTGTACTAAATATTTCATCAATATCAGGTGTACTGGCTCTACTAGCCATGACGCTTTATTTGTCGTTAAATGGTTGAGGTGTATCTAGTCTGTCAGGTGTTTCCATGGACATGGGGTAAATTTGGATGCGCGACAGGGTGTCGGCTACTTTATTGAGTTTTCCTGGCAAATAATTTACTGTGAAATCGAATTCTTCTAATTTTAGCGCCCAGCGTGTTAGTTTAGAATTTGGTTCTTTCAAATTTTTTAACCAGACTAATGGTCTGTGATCAGTGTACATTATAAATTTAGTTCCAAATAGATACGGTCTAAATTGTTTGGTCGCCCAAACCATGGCTAAAAGTTCTCGTTCTATAGTGGTGTACCGTTGTTCTGCGTCATTCAAAGTTCTTGATGCATAGCAAATTGGTTTACCTTCTTGTGATAGTACAGCGCCTAAAGCATATTTAGATGCGTCTGTAGTCAGTTCAAAAGTCTTCAAAATTGGGGTATTGAAGTAGGGGTTCATTTGTTAAGAGTTGTTTACAATAGTTGAAATTTTGTAAAAATTTAGGTGTATGTATAATTTTGTTATCCTTTTTGAGACATACAGTTAGAAATTTTGTGATTTTGGCAAAGTTTTTAACGAATTTCCTATAGTATCCAAAGAGTCCTAGAAATGATTTTATTTCTGTTCTTGTCTTTGGGGCTGGAAAGTTTTTGATGGCTGAAATTTTTGATGGATCCGGTTTTATTCCATCCGGAGTAATTATGTGTCGTAAATATTTAACAGATTTGTGCAAAAATTCTGATTTATCGAGTTGGATTTTAATATTAGATTCTCGGCATCTATTGAAAACATTCTTTAAACGGTTTATGTGATCTTGTAGTGAGTTTGAGTAAATAATGATGTCGTCGAGGTAAACGAGACATTTTTGGGGTGTTAAACCTATTAGGGCATTGTTTATAGCTCGCTGAAACGTCGATGGGGCGTTTTTTCAACCAAAGGGCATTCGCCGGAAGTGGAAATGGCCTTCCTCCGTAGAGAAAGCTGTTTTCTCACGATCTTTTTCTTCTATCTCTATCTGATGAAAACCAGATGCGAGGTCTAGGGTTGTAAAATAAGTGGCTCTACCAAGATTGTCTAATACTGTTTCAATGCGAGGGAGAGGATATTTGTCTCCGATGGTTTGTTCATTTAATTTGCGATAGTCGATTACGATTCGCCATTTTTGATTGCCATAGGCATCCATTTTTTTTGGGACTACCCAAATGGGGAAATTGTACGGGGTTTCTGAGGGCTCAATTATTTTTTCTTTTAACATTTTATTAATTTGTTCTTTTACCTCATTCCTATGAACATGTGGATATCGATAGGTTTTGGTAAATATAGGTGCGTCAGTTTTAGTTCTGATATGATGTTTCGTTAAATTGGTAGCGGATAGGGGTATATCTGGAGAATAAAAAATATCCTTATACTGATGGCATAAGTTATTTAGAGTTGTTTTTTCTTCTTCGTTGAGATGGCTAAGTCTCAGATTGTCTTCTAAATTTTTATTTAAATTTTTTTTGATATTAGGGTCAGAAGTATTGACGTTGAAATTATTAATTTGTATTGAGGTGTCATTTGTTTCATATTCTTCTAAAAATAAAGGGTTGTAGATGTGAATTTGTTTTGTTTCATTAGAGGTATTTATAAGACTAGTTTTAAACCAATTATTATGAAGTTTGACTACTGCTGAGGGCATTATGACATTGTCATCAAGGTTTAGTTTTGGGGCTAATTTTGAACCATTGCTTCCGACTGCAGGAAGAGTTACAAATAGCTCTGTTCGTGGGGGTATTATAATTTGTTTTAATAAATTTTTAGTAGTTTTTAATTTGGAAAAATTACATTCATTTCTTTTTTGAATTTCTTGTTTGGTTTTAGAAGGGTTATAGTAAAATGGTACAGTGGTTCTTTCTGTCTGGATATGCATCCACTTGTAGTCTATTGTTGCAGGTAAATTGGAAAGTAAGTCTGAACCTATGAGTCCTACATACTCATTATGAAAATCAAATAAGTAACATGTGTGAGTACCATCTTCTTTGAAAAGATTTGGAATAGGTAAATCTGCTACAAAGTTATGTCGAGTAGTTCCGTGTGATGTGGTTATTTTGAAATTGCATGGATAGATTAAATTTGGAAAGTATGTTTGTGCAAATTTGGGGGAAATAATTGTTTTAGAACTGCCAGTGTCTATCATAAGTTTGTCTCCAGTTGTTGGTATTATTATATAAGGGATATTGGATTTTGGGTTGATATTGAAATTTTCTGACTTCCGAGGCCGTTAACGAAAATTTACAGATTCGTCGGGATCTTCGTTATCAGAGTCACCTTCAGGTAAACAGAAAAAATCTGTAGTTGGGTCTAGTGTACTGAAATTGTTTTCACAATTTTCAAAGGTTTCTGGTTCGTAATAGGGATCTTGTTCATATTCGGGGAAATTTGAACTTGATTGTTGAGGCATGACATTTTCATTGAAGAGTTCTTCTGAATGAAAATTTCTAGGTTGGTTGGACTGTCTTATTATATTTTGGGAGTTTGCACGAAATTTATTTGGGTTAGTTAGTTGTTGCGTAGCACTTCTTTTTATTGTGCTAACTTCCATGGGTTCTGGTCGAAAAGAGGGTTTAAAATGTGGTTTCGGTGCAAAAACATTATTTTGGGGGTTTTGAAAATTTCTTGTTTGATTAAAATTTCTATTAGGGCTGAACTGTGATTGTTTGAACTGCGATGGATTGAACTGCGGTTGTCTGTACTGCGGTCTCATTGTATTAGGTGTAAAATTATTGAATCGGGGTGTATATAAATTTTGGGCTTGAGAATTTTGGGTAAAATAATTTGGATTATAGCTTTGAACTATAGGCTTTGAAGATTTTTGATTTAAATTTGAAAATTGCTTATTATTTTGGGTTTGAGAGTACCTAATGTCTAATTCTTCCTTGATCATTGTAAGAGCTTCTTCTAAAGTTTTGGGGTTTCGACTTCTAATGAAACTACCTAAGTTCTCATTTAGTCTGCTTACAAAAGTTCGTAAAGCTAAGGCTTTATTAGCTTCTAATTTATGATCCTTTATCGCTTGATCTTCGTCACCTAATGAAACTTTTGAATTATATATAGCTAAATGTGTTCTGATTTTATTAAAATTCAATGGGGCTATCTTTATTTTGCTTTAGTTTTGTCAAATCTATAAGTAAATTTAGTTCGGATCTCTGGTCTCCAAAATTTTCGATAAGCACTGTTTTTAATTCATTCCAAGTATCGTAATGATATCCGGTAATGACTTCTAAGGCTTGACCTTTAAGCTTGTTCCTAATTGAAGAGATTATTAGTTTGTTAATGTAATCGTCTGGTTCGTTAGTACAAAATTGAGTAGTTATTACCTCTGTTGATCGTATAAATTCAGAGAGTGTCGCTGGATTTCCGTTATAAGTTGGGATTTCATTAAGCAATGATACGCTAAAATGAGGGGGAAATACTACTGGGTTTGCCATTTCTATTCTGTTATTATTTAAAAATAATAATCTAGGTTGTACAGGATTTCTATCACGTGGTGATCGTGATCTGTCCCTTGACATTAATATTCAAATATTTAAATATGTAATAACAGGGCAAGACTATTTAAAGTTGCAAAACTTGTGTCACGATTTATTAAGGTGTTATTTTATGTTAGTACTTAAAAATAAACCTAGCTCAGGGGTAGTTACTGAAACTCAGGGGTCCTACGCGCAGGTACGAAATCAGCTGGCAAGATTAAGTGTACCTATCGCACACGCCAGACCTTCATCTCATATGGCACCTGCCTGATCTTAAAATTAAAATTCTAAAAACTATGTTAATATGATTTAGTTATTATTTAAATTCACTTGATTTTATTCTTTACTTCTAGCATGTAGCAAGTAAAGTTACAAAAATTAATAATTGGAATATTCTTACTTCATTCCACTTTGGTTTCGGAATCTTCTTAGGATCGGAGGCGGTTTCAATAACCAAGTGTCCTCGATGGACTGGTGATCTCGATGATCAGGATGTTCTGCTAGCGGTGATGGTTACCGGGGCGATGCTTGTCCCGTCGAAGACTTCGCTGCTCAGCAGGGGTTGTTTCGTGCTTACGGCTTTGCGGGTCCCAGGGGGTTGGTCGATCTTCGGCTTGCCGCAGGGCGATGCTTGTCCCTTCGATGGCTTCGCTTCAGGATCTCCGGAACGTTGGTAGTCGCGGCAAAGTATTAAAATACACGGAATTTGGGGTAATTTTTGAAATGCCCAAATACCTCCACGAATCCACAAGACTGCGCCAGTTTCGTTCGGTACTCAACGAAACGAATTTTTAAAAACTTTTATTTAACCATGAAGTATTTACAAACATGGGAGCTTAAGACTATATTTACTGTAAGAAGGCTACCTTAAGACTGATTCATACAAATCATGCGAAGTAGGAATCTGAAAGCTATCTAATCTAGGTTATGCTAGCTTGCAACTGATTAGCGGCAACTGCCGGCACATGTGGTGCTGAATAGACTATTCTAATAATATATTTCACTTGTATTATGCACTGTCATTTCAAAAAAACTGGTTTGCTTTGGGGACGTCAATATTAATTTATGAACATTTTCAAACTGTGATTCTATTTACAGGTTACAGAAAGTAGATTGGGACGCGGTGAAAATCGGAACTAATGTTAGAATGTAGTAATTTTCAAGTTTTGTATTGGTAACATTTTTACATCTATCATATTGACATTAAATTGTTAACCTTATTTAAGCTAAATGACACAATAAATCAAAGGCGTACGCAACATTGCGGTATGGTATATTATCAGTTCTTGAATGTTAATAGGATTGCAGAAATAATGATGTACGTTGAACAACCAGGCTCTGCTAAACCTTCTATCCCAGCAACAGCAATTTCCACACTTTAAAACACAAAGAATCTGTCATATGACGTTAGTCACTGCGCAAACGAAATCCCTCTACCCACCGTTACTGTTTACTTGTCATTTAAAATATAACCTAACTTTGTATGTTTTTGACAACTTTCCACATATTGCCAATTCATCAAATATGATCACAGCGCCTTTCATGACCTATCTTGACACCCAATCTACTTTCTGTGACCTGTACTTTAATACAATGATAGATGCCCTTAGCATGAAACAAGTTATTACTGAACCTACCCGATTTCAAAATAATACTGCTTCGCTTCTTGATGTTATATTAACTTCATCTCCAAATCTGATAATTGACTCTGGAGTGACCAAACCACACCTCTCAGATCATGAATTAGTACATTGTACATTATCAATTGCTAATCCTAGCAATAAACATATGTATAAGACTTTCAGATGTTTTAAAAATTTCAATTCTGAGCAATTTTATAATGAATTACAGCAAATACAATTTCACCTCATTTATGATATGGCAGAAGTAGACGATAAGGTTCAGTTTCTAAATTCGAATATACTTCTATTACTAAATCAGCATGCTCCCATCAGAACAATAAGAATAACTAATAGTAAAGCTCCGTGGATTACTGACAATATAAAATTACTCGTGTCACTAAGGGACAAAGCCAAACGGAAATTCAAAAAAACTAGAAATTCAGCTCACTGGGATTACTACAAAATGCTGCGTAACTTCACAACCCGGGCTTTGATAAATGAAAAAAAAGCTTACTTTGATTATGTATTACGAAACCAATCTCCTAAAACAATGTGGAAGGAGCTGAAATCGCTAAATGTAGCTAATAGAACAAAAGTAGCTTTGCCAATGAATTTGGTAGTTCACAAGAAATCAATGACTTTTTTATTAATGCAATACCTGAAATTAATGACAATGTACCCGAGCTCGTTCAATCTTATTAAAATAATCGCTTAACTAATAACCTAAACAATTTTAACTTTTCCTTGATTACTGCATCTCAGATGGTTTCACTTATTAATAAACTAAAAAGCAATAGTACTGGTGGGGATGGAATTAATCTACAAGTCATCAAATTTTGGTGCCCTCTAATTATACCCTATATTACCCATATTATAAATACTTGTTTATTGACAAATACATTTCCAACCAGTTGGAAGATGGCTATGGTTATACCAATACCTAAAATTTCAAATCCTACTGGCTATAAAGACTTACGCCCAATTAGCATTCTTCCAACCTTATCAAAAATCTTGGAAAAAGTCATTGACACTCAGTTGAGAGATTATTTAGAGAATAATAATGTAATTCCAAAATGCCAATCAGGTTTTCGTTCGGGACATTGTTGCGCTACTGCCCTTGCTAATGTTACTGATGATATTTTTACCACTACAGATCAAGGCAAAGTATCAGTGCTGATTCTATTAGATTATAGTAAAGCTTTTGATACAATAAATCACTCCCTGCTTTGCACGATTTTAAGTCATGTTGGTCTGTCCAACGATGCTGTTAGTCTTCTACGGAGCTACTTAAGCAACAGAAACCAGGTTGTGAGGTTGCTTAGTGCTTGTTCCGGTTCCAGGGAAGTAACTCGCGGAGTACCTCTGGGATCCATCTTAGGCCCGCTGTTATACATTATATATACACGTTCAGCTTCCATCAGTATGTAAATACGTGTAATGTTCAGATGTATGCTGACGATACTCAGTTATATTACTCATTTTTTATACATGATGTTCAATGTGCATTATCGAGTATCAATCATGATTTGCAGAACATTGCTGATATATCTGAAAAACAGTCTAAAACGTAACCCCAGTAAATCAGTTGTATTATTATTTGGCAATCGTAATGACCTAAACATCTTAGAAAACAATATTAACTTAAACGTGAATAATGCTACGCTTCCAATGGTTAAAGAGGCCTGAAACTTGGGTCTTATATTTGACAGCAGCCTTATATTTAATTTGCACATTTCTAACTGTTTAAAAAAGGCTTAGTACATGAACTTAAGGTTAATATATCCTCACAGAAAATGTTTGTCTATCAAGATCAAGTCTGTTCTATGTGAAGCACTAGTATTATCTCATTTCGTATAGGTACTGCTGCCAAATTTACGGCCCATCGCTTACATATGATGCGAAGCTACGAATTCAGAGAGTGCAAAACTCATGTTTGGGACTTGTTTACGGAATAAGAAAATATGATCGTGTATCTTATAAATTATCTGAACTAGGCTGGCTCAAAATGTCTTAACAGAAGGAGATTACAAAGTGCTACCTTTTATTATAAAATAATTTTTGAAAAAAGACCATCTTACCTACACCGTAGAATTTAATTTAGGGAAGACGTCCATAACGTTAATATTAGGTTTAAGGGCACACTTACACCACCGCTGCATAAAATGGCTCTTTTCGAGCGTAGCTTTTCCTATCAAATAGCAAAATGTTATAACGCCATTCCTTCACAATATAAAGTGCTACATAAAAATACTTTTAAAAAACATTACAAAAAGATGTTATTTTGTCAACAACCAGCAATATAGTGTCTCATTTAAAAATATCATTGAACAACTAGGGTTATGTTAATTTATGTTAGCAATATATGATCAATTTGGGGGACCATCGCAGAATTAATCATTTTACTTTATAATTTTTTTTTTAATGTTTAGGATGAGGCATCAGTTTTAAATTACTAACTTTTAATTTTCAAGGTTACAGTGGAAGAGCAAGTGCAAACTTGAACTGCGCCTTGTGATTTCCATGGGCAACCCACAGTAATATTATTTTTAATTAGGTATTTAATAATTATTTTCAATTGTATCTGCCTGGGAAATAAAGACATTTATTATTATTATTAAAAGCAAATCTGACACCAATAATGACGATACAGAATTGCTAAATCAGGAAGAATTAATTATAAAAGATGAATTGGAGACGAAATTCAAACAGATTTCTGATTATGATGCTGTTTTACCAGCAGTTTGCAATGGTAAAGGTGAGGTGGTAGACAAAACCAACGTGAATGTGGAAAAACCGCATGCTGTAAAGGTGATTGATATGAACAACATTTACTATAAATGCTGTGTAGCTTTTACAACCTTCAAAAAACTTTTGTTATGCAACATATTGTATCACGGCATCCTACAGTTGGCAAATACAAATTTATGAAATGTACATTTAGAACCAATCACAGGGATAGCATTCGAAGGCACAAAAATGTGCACATGCAGAAGACATTTAAGTGTGACCAGTGTAATTACAGAGGTGCAACAAGTGTGTATCTGAAGCGACATAAACTCAATCATCTGGAAGAGAAGCCATTCAAATGTGGCTCGTGCGGCTATGGCTGTCCTACCAAGGGAGGCCTGAAGCAGCATATGAAAATACACACACAAGAAAAACTGCACAAGTGCAGTGTATGCAGCTACAAAGCACATCTTACATCAAATCTAGTTGCACACGTTGCGACCCACATGCCAATTAAAATATTTAAGTTCGACCAGTGTGATTTTAGGAGTACAACCCACCACAACCTGAAGAAGCACAAAGTAACCCATGTTTCGGAAAAGCCCTTCAAGTGCATGCTTTGTGCCTATAGCGGAAAGACCATACGTCACGTTAAACAGCATATGAAGCTCCATGCTACAGAGAAACCCTACAAATGCAGCACCTGTGACTACGGCACACATCTGAAAGATGTGTTCAAAGAGCACCTCTTAATTCACAATCGGAGGTTGCGCAGTTGCCCAGAATGCGACTTCACATGCCAAACTTGTCAGGCGCTGGCTGCACATAAGATTCAGCATACTGGCATAAAATGCAGTGAGTGCTCCCATATGGCTTCAAATCAGACTTTGTCGAGTCGTCATAAGCAAGTGCACACTAAAACACGCAAACCACGCATACTGGATTGTCCGTTTCAAGTGGTCATACCTTCTTTAAGGCAGTATCGATGTGATAAGTGCAATTTCGCTCATAAAGATATCAATGCTTTAGTAACACACATGAAAGCTCATTTACAATAATTTTTTAAGAGTATACTTTTGCATTAATAACAATATACCTAACCGGTTTGAAAATAGATTGTGTATATTTATTGCTATCTTTTACTCTTGTTACATTTCAGGACCACCGCTTCAGTATTGAAAACCACTTGTGACATTTTCTGTTTCAAGTGGTCATATATTATCTTCTTTAACAGGGTGGTCCAAGGGTGGGGTCTACGATGGTTTGTAGAAACTCAAAATAGTCACTTTTTAAACATTTTCTTACAAAATGAACTTCTAGGTACTTTCTGAAATTGTTCATTAATTATAGTTGTATGAAGAAATAAAACAAAAACATTTAAAATTCAAGCGTAACGAATCGCTTGACCGTCACAGACCTCTCTTGGTAAACTTTGGCAGATGTCATTTCGTGCATACATCATTTTTTAAATTTAAGATTATGTGTAGTTAATAGAATCACATTTAAACCTTAAAAATATAACCATGCTTAATGTTAGTTATTTTATTTTCTATAGTTTTTTACAAATAAAGGTACTATAAATGCATAATTTGCTTTATGTCTTAAGATTATTTAATTTTTTGTACATTTTTTATTTTGATTAATAAAAACAGGACTGCACCTTCGATATACTAAAACAGATTATCAAATTGCAGACCCCACTCTTGGACTGCCAAGTTAAAGCAATATCGATATAGCAAGCAGGGCTGTAGAGTTGGAACTTTTTGAGTTGTGTCGGAATTGGAGTCTGTATAAATTACCCGACTCCGACTCCCAATTTACACAAAGAATTTTTATAAAAACTAAAAGCTATAAAGCTATTTGAACCACTGTGGTACTGAGTATTTGAAGACAGACTCAGGGTTAATAAAAATCGATTTTTCTTTTATTTATGTTAGTTTATGAAAATGCATGTACCGGGTGGCCAATTAAGAAGGGCACTCGGCCCTATCTCGAAAAGTAATTGTCGTAAAGACTTGGGGTAAAAAAATTTATGACTAAAGCGGCCAAGAGAAAATGCTGGAAATTATTTTTAAGTTTCTAGAATAGCCGCCAGGGGGCGTAATCGCATTCTTGAATTTTAAATCCCGTTTTTTGAGAAATATTCTTATATTACAGAAGCTAAAATGGACACCGTTTTAAAGCTGAGATAAATTCGATTCTTTTTTGTTAAATGCTTTTTGCTCTATCTCTTAAGGGAAAGTGGTGGGGGGTGTCCGAACATCTTCCGAAAGAAATGTCAATAACTTCAAAACGGCTGTACAGATGTTGTCAAACTTGGAGTCGTTGAAAAGGGCTTTTCTTAGGCTATCAACGCTGCCTTGAGCGGATTGATTTAAATTGCTTGTGTCGCCGCTAGAGGGCGTTTTGCGACAACACTACAAATGAAATAGATTTTCTCAAAAAAATTAAATGCATCAATATCACTTTTATTGCAACAGAAGATAGCCAAATAAGGATCTAATACGCTAGTGAAAACCGCATTTCGATATTTCTTTCCTAACCTAAAATATCAGTAAAAGAAGTTAAAACTCGAAATAATGTCGCATCTTTGGGAATATTTTCAGTATACCTGCCATTATTAAATTCTAATTATCGTTCTTTTAGCAAAATATATATAAATTTACAGTTCGCGTTCTCGAGAAATACTCGAATATACAGAATGCACTAGGGATATAACTACTGAATATTGCCTTTCTGTCCACACGAAAAACTTTGACAGTTGAATGGCGTCTATCAGGATACTCCATCGCATAGATTCTAACAGAAACAGTTGCGCTTTCATTGTTTTGAAAATAAACACGAAACATATCAAACACTTCTACAAGTGGAAAAGGCATTTTTTACAAATAAGGCCACCAAAATGCACTATAAATAGCTGCAATCATAATATGATTGACAATTAAACACCACCATTATAATTTTTGCTATTTTGTTTTCCAAAGCACACTTGCATTTTAAAAATTTCGAATTTAGTGTGGACAGAAGGGCAATATTCAATCATAGTGAATGCGTATTAATTATTATTGACATTTTAAATATAATGTTGGTATTTTAACAGTAAATTTATATATATTTTGCCAAAAGAACGATAATTAGGATTTAATAATGGCAGGTATACTGAAAATATTCGCAAAGATGCGACATTATTTCGAGTTTTAATTTCTTTTACTGATATTTTAGGTTAGAAAATAAATATCGAAATGCAGTTTTTACTGACGTGTTAGACCCTTATTTGGCTACCTTTTGTTGCAATAAAAGTGATATCGTTGCATTTAATTTTTTTGAGAAAATCCATTTCATTTGTAGTGTTGTCGCAAAACGCCCTCTAGCGGCAACACAAGCAATCTTAATCAATCCGCTTAAAGCAGCGTTGATAGCCTAAAAAAAGCCCTTTTCAACGACTCCAAGTTTGACAAAATCTGTTCAGCCATTTTGAAGTTATTGACATTTCTTTCCGAAAATGTTCGGACACCCCCCACCACTTTCCCTTAAGAGATAGAGCAAAAAGCAATTAACAAAAAAGAATTTAATTTATCTCAGCTTTAAAACGGTGTCCATTTTAGCTATCTGTAATATAAGAATATTTCTCAAAAAACGGGATTTTTTAAAATTCAAGAATCGATTACGCTCCCTGGCGGCCATTCTAGAAACTTAAAAATAATTTTCAGCATTTTCTCTTGGCCGCTTTAGTCATAAATTTCTTTACCCCAAGTCTTTACGACAATTACTTTTCGAGATAGGGCCGAGTGCCCTTCTTAATTGGCCACCCGGTACACTATAATATGTTAATTCATAGATCCACAAGTGTGTTCTAGAATCAGTGTGGTAACCGCTTGTAAATTTAAATTCCTACCAAACTATTTAAAAATGCCGAATTTTTCCTTGTACTGCGTAGTAGATTAACAATAAAACCAGCATAGTACGTATTATTAGTATTACGTATAATTTCTAACTTTTATAATGCACCTTATTTTTGTTTCAACTGTTTCAAGATATATTTTAAAAGTTAAAACAGTGTTAACATTTGGTTATATTGTTACTGTTCATGGTGGATTTCTTTAATTGGCAATGTTTGAAGGGCACTTCCTTTGTTGATTTGGCAAAATATAAAAAATATGATTTAAATCAATGATTTGTATAATAATTAAATTACTCCACTGACATTATTATTTTAATCAAATGATTTAAATCTGCTCAACTTTGCTCAGACCTCAAGACTATTTGAATTTTCTATGACTCAGTAAACTTGTATGATGTAGGCAGGTGACCCCTTAAAAAAATAATCTACTAAGGAATGTAGTTAGTACGGTTAGTTTAGTAGGCAGGTAAGAAACATTCTTGCCGTAACAGTGGCATTTGCAGGTTTCTGAAATTTTGCCATGATATGTATTCTTAGAGTAAATTTTATGCTTTTTCTCATTTATGTTTGTAAACCTCTGTGTATTTGTACATGAAATCAGTACGTTGCTAGAAACCATGCATGCAACACCTGGTTATTTTTTGCTTCGACACGAAGTAAGTATTGAAATTTCCTCATATCGAAAACCACTCTGAGTCAAACATCTCTAAAATTTCGTGTCAACCGACTAATGAACTAACTAGGCAAACCTCCGCCTCGGCTGTGCGGATTTTTTGGTGAAGACCCCAGCCCACTAGACCCCTTCCTTGCATTGGGGGGTGCCTAACCGTGCTGTACGGTGTACGTATGTTCGTATGTGTATACGATTCCGTTCGCCAGGAACCATCCTGAAGTCTTGGATCTTTTTTATACAATAGGTTGTCCGAAAATTAAGGCGATATCAACTTTTGAAGTAAGGTCGAAGGCAAAAATCCAAAGATATGGCACTTTCTGATCTTTTTGATACACCACTAAAACCTCACTAAACCAACATAAAAATCAAAAGTGTCGATATACCGACATCAATTCAAAAATTTCCGTTAATCTAAGTTCCCACGTGCCATGAGCCAAACAATAGTTGCCCATCCTCAAAATGTCGGTATGCGTCCGGTTGTTGTTATTTTCCTTAATAATAATTACATGTAAATATACAGTATGTCCCCGGATTGAGTTTACAATAGGTATGATTGACCAAAAATTTTCGAATTGGAATTTCATATTTTGGGATTCCCCCTGCTTGGTGTGAAACTTATTTTTAGTTTACTTTCGATTTTTTAAAGTCAGGTAGGCCTTGACAGGGAAGCGAAAACAATTTTATTTTCAGGTAAACTACCCGTTTTGTTCATGATACGGCAAAATTTAATTAAGAGAAGTTGTTGATAATGATAAATTGTGGCCCTATACCAAATTTCAGAAAGATCTGTTGACTTATAAAAAACTGTTATTTTGTATTTTATTGTCAGGTAAACTACCCTTTTTGTTCATGATACGGCAAAATTGTATTAAGAAAAGTTGTTTACAATGAGAAATTATGATCCTACACAAAATTTCAGAAATATCTTGCAACTTAGATTAAACCGTTATTTTTTAGATTAAACAAATTGCATTTATTAAAAATGACGGTTTAATCTAAGTCGACAGAGCTTTCTGAAATTTGTTATAGGGCCATAATTTATCATTGTAAACAACTTTTCTTAATACAATTTTGCCGTATCATGAACAAAAAGGGTAGTTTACCTGACAATAAAATACAATTTTTAAAAAAATAAGTTTTTTATAAGTCGACAGATCTTTCTGAAATTTGGTATAGGGCCATAATTTATCATTATCAACAACTTTTCTTAATTAAATTTTGCCGTATCATGAACAAAAAGGGTAGTTTACCTGAAAATAAAATAGTTTTCGCTTCCCTGTCAACGCCTACTTGTTTTTCAAAAACTGAAAATATTTTTAAAATTCGTTTCACACCAAGCAGGGCGGAATTCCAAAATATGAAATTCCAATTCGAAAATTTTTGGTCAATCATACCTATTGTAAACTCAATCCGGGGACATACTGTATAGGGTCTTCCACTGATGAGGATGATTACAAAAAAAAATTAATTAAACTTGTTCAGTCTTTTTTCCATAATGATTCTTTAAGAATTGCACACAACACATACAAAGTTGGACTGATAGATTTGCCATTTTTTAGTATTTAAGTTAATTTCATGAATTTATTTTTTGTTTTTGTTCAAATTTGACTGGAATGAAATAATTAATAAATTTGCTTTGGTTAAGCATTAAAATAAATTTATGTTATTTATTTTTTACATGATATAACAAACAGCATTTTTTTACAGCATTCAACTGATCTCTTAAATACACTCATTACTAACACATCCAGATTTATAATAAACGCGAAAATAAGGTGCCAAAGTATTCTTGGAAAGCATCGAAGGGCGCGTTTCAATAGTTTTTATAACAATAGATTGATTCATAACATTGAACTGTGAAGCGAAGTGAAGTGCATATTGACAATTTATTTTTATGATAAATAACTGATTCATAACATTTAATTGTACTAGCGAAACGGGTGATGCTGAGTGTTGAAGTATTCTTGGAAAGCACCAAAGGGCGTTTTTCTGAGGAAGGGGGGTACCGTATATCCAAGTTTATTTTTATTTTATACAATACTGCAATCGTTTATAAAGTGATGGATCGTTCAACAAAGCAGAAATCTTCAGTTATTGCTAGTTTATAAATAGCAAATATTAAACAAGATTGTAATTATGAAATTTATTATAATCAACCACATTCCGCAAAACTTACGAAATTTGTCATAAGCCGGTAAAGTTTAGCAGGTAGTTAGATGAAAAGGAATGAAAAATTTGGGGGGGGGGGGGGTATCATTATTTTAGTACTGTCGGAGTCGGATTCAAACTACTAAAATAGCAGGAGTCGGAGTCGGATTTTTTTTACCGACTCCACAGTCCTGATGACAAGTGCAATTTTGCCAATAAAATTTTTATAGCACACATGAAGACTCATCTAGAATATTATTATAAGTAGACTTTTTTATGCTATTAATAACGGTGGAAGAATTGAATCATATTACGAATAATTCAAACATTGTATTTGTGCATTTCCAAAGAAAATAGTTTTCCCCTTACTTCGTAGTAAAATACTGTCTGCCATTAGCCATCAATTTTTATGTAAATTTGTCGATGCATGCGTCTACGTAAGTAAATACTATCTACTGTATAACCACTTGTGAAATTTTGAGAACAACACTCATAGTATGCACGTTAAACAATCGTGAATACTTGAATTTCTTGTAAAATTATCTAAAATAATCATGAAACTAATGTAAAATACTTGTTGGCAATAGATTTATTACGAAATTATTTTAAAATTCTTTATCCATTTTGCTGTTTGACCAAGCGAAGCGAGAGTTTTCGATATGATTGGCCGAAAATTAATTTCCGGGAATATACCTTATGTTCCACACATAGCGATGAAAGTTAGGGATAGATTTTCATGAAAATTTATAGAGATGTTCTGTACATCTTTGGAACGATGGCAGCAGCCTTTGGTTTTACTGCGTTACCGCGTTCGTTGTTAGGAGGGCCAAATACCCCAAAAAAAGATCGAGAAAACGCAACGGCAAAATTCTTAAAAAATAGCTCTTAACTATTTCATTATTTTCACAGACATTTTCCTCTTACTCATAAGTGACCCTAACGTGATTATCTATCCAAAAATTCCAGGGAGGCAGACATCTGATAGGGGCAGGTACACATTTCATACAGACAACTTTCTATAAAACCATTCTATAAAGCTTTAGAACCATAGTACCAGACTTTGCTTTCACTGCGAAGCACCGTCTAGTGTGAGGAGGCCCAAATACCAACAAAAAAATCTAAAAAATGACAACAAAACTCTAAACGATTTTTATTTTCTTCACAGACAACATTGCGCTCTTATTGATAACGATAAGTGATACCCCATAGTCAGTATCTACTCAAAAATTCTAGGGAGAGAAATATCTGGGTGGGAAGGAGGGGGAGGGGGCAGATTTCATACAGATGAATTTCTATTAAAATTTACAGATATTCTATGGCTTGGAACTATAGTACCAGACTTTGATTTCACTCAGATGGACTGTCCGGTGTAGAGATAGTCCAGTCACTATGTCCAAAAATAAGGCCTTTGCTGGAAAGTGAAGGGAAATTTTAAATTCCTTTTTTGGGGTGTTTGGGGGGTCTAGCAAAGCTTAACTTCAAGTTGTCGACCAAGATTTCCTATGTGCTATTTCCGCCATCTTGATAAATGAGTGCGTTTGATTTTTTTGCGATAAATCGGTTCCCGTTAACACTACATGAAAATAATGTAGACATCTTTGTAAGAATTTTGAATGTTCTACAATTTATGTTCTATTACTTTTTCACGTAGGAGCTATATTTGTCGAGATATCGAACGCGAAAGGAGAGCGTGAAAGGGTCGAGATTTTTTTTCGAGCTTCTGGGCTTGTGTCTCTTTTCTCTTTCTATTTAGCGAAAAAGTATTCATTATCAAACTTGTAGAGGTTGAAAATAGCTTCAATTTGACCTATTATAAATTGATATGCGACTAAAATTACGAGTTGTAGAGCGGGCCAAAGTTGTCAAGTCGGCGCTTAATTTTTATTTCATGTATCGTACTACTACATAAATGGCATAAAAACTTCATTGCATCGTGAGAATCCTTATATTTCAAGTAGCCAATACGTAAATTGTTATTTTTGAAGTTTCTGCTATAGAAGATCGGTTTAGAACTTTCTAATGAATTAAATTTATTAGTAGACCAGGATAGAATCCCAGTTTCTGATGATGTCGAAAACTTGGGTCTTTATCTTGATAATGATTTTAAATTTACTAAACAGATTTCAAAATGTCTGCAAAAGTCATATAGTTCCTTGAAACTTATTTATCAAAATACAATTTTTAAGTGTAAATGTGAAAATCGTTTTGTGTAATGCATTAATCTTGTCCTGTTTTGATTATTGTGACGTTGTTTATCATTCGCATTTAAGTAGCTCTAACGTTGCTAGAATTCAGAAGATTCAGAACTCATGTTTCTCATATTTGGAATACGAAAATATGAAAGAATTTCGTATAAGTTGAAAGAACTGGCTTAATACGAAAGAAAGGCGCTTATTTAATTCTGCATGTCTTTTCCACAAGATCATCTTGAGTAGATCACCGAGTTACTTCTACAACAAAATACAGTTTAGAACCGACGTACATACTTTAAATATAAGATTTAAAGGAACGCTGACTCCACCTCAACATAAGTCAAAATTTTTCAAGTGACCGTTTCTTACAGAATAACTAAATGCTATACTTCGTTACCAACTGTAGTAAAAGGCTATTGTACGTCAAAATTTAAAAAAGCTATTTTTCAAAATTTTATGGATAAACATCAATGAATTAATTATTAGGGTCAAAATAACACACTTAGTAAATTGCTATATCACTAAACACCGCCATAGCTGTTTTGTGCGTAATATTTCGCCTGGCGCCATAGCTTAGATAGTTGGATTTTTTGTTTTCGTTTCTTTTTGTTTTTCACTGGGTTAAGTGGAAGAACAGCGGATAGATCTGTTTTTCTATCAAGTTGAACTTCGCCCAAGACAATATTACGTTTTAGTCAATATTTTTTCTGTGTTATTTTGTAATAATTTAATAAAGACCTTCGTTATTATTATTATTATTATTTTTATTATTATTAATATACAATCATATAATGCTGTATACTATCTACTTGATGAAATATAATGATTCCAATAATGCAATGAAGTTTGTTATGTCATCTACGTAATAGTACGATACACGAAATAAAAATTACGCGCCAACTTGACAACTTTGGCCCGTTCTACAAGTCGTAATTTTAGTCGCATATCAATTTATAATAAGTCAAATTGAAGCTATTTTCAACCTCTACAAGTTTGATAATGGCTACTTTTTCGCTAAATAGAAAGAGAAATGAGACACAATCCCAGAAGCTCGAAAAAAAATCTCGACCCTTTCACGCTCTCCTTTCGCGTTCGATATCTCGACAAATATCGTTCCTACGCGAAAAGGTAATAGAACATAAAATGTAGAACATTCAAAATTCATACAAAGATGTCTACCTACATTATTTTCATGTAGTGTTAACGGGAACCGATTTATCACAAAAAAATCAAACGCACCCATTTATCAAGATAGCGGAAATAGCACATAGGAAATTTTGGTCGACAACTTGAAGTTAAGCTTTGCTGGACCTCACCAATACCCCAAAAAAGAAATTTCAAATTTCCCTTCACTTTCAAGCAAAAATGACATAGTGACTGGACTAAGAGGCCCAAATGCCCCAAAAATGTCGAAAAAGGGACAAAGTTTTATTCTCAAAAGATTTTGATCATTTTCACAGATCGGATGACAGTATCTATTATACCTAAAAATTCCAGGGAAGAAGATATCTGGGGATACAAATGTTATTTCAGTGCTAAGATTATGGGGTATGCAAATGAAATTGCTCGAGGTCTATTGATCGCAGAAAAACTAAATATTTATATTCTCACTTAGAAGATAGTGATAGAACCTGTTGTATTTGTAGGCTGTAAAAAATGCATACACCCGTAGCTGATTAGAAACTTATTCCGTCATCACCGAGGGTGAAGTTAGTCACTTCTCTCTTGCCAACCACCACCTTACAATGTAACCGTTAATACCATATGTAACTAAAGGTAACGTAAATATAACCTGTGCATATAACACAACCCAACATCACCGCTTCTGCATACTTGCTTATCTTTGACAAGTTCCGAAGTCTTGTTATAAGGTAGAAAGTAATCGATTGTAGAGACCAGTCCTCTAGCCAATCATATAATATTTGTGTATCATATTGTGTTTAAAGAATGTGCTCATTATATTTGTATTTCAGCAAACGAAATCCCTAAGTTTATTTCCATTGTCATTAAGAATATCATCATTATGTGTTCCTATTACCTACTTTGTAACTCTGTAATCCCAAGACCGTTAGTTATTACATTAAAAATTTGTTGAAACTAAACCCAGAAGATTTAGACTGGAAACTCAATAAACATCCTCCAAACCAAGCTAGGGTTGCCAACACCGTCATTTTGACCCGAAGACTTCGGGTTTGGCAGTAGTTCCTCGGGCTTCGGGTTTTGAATAAAATTCTTCGGGTTAACTAAAGGTTCATACATACATAAATTGCGAAAAATTTTACTCCTATTTAAAGGCTCCCGAGCAGAAGAGAAAAAAATTATCTTACATTTTTTCAGAAACATTTAGTTTTTGTAATAGTTTACTTAACTTCTAAGATGGATTTGAACATTTTTTTATGGAATGTAAAAAATAGTTCTGTTCTTTAATTCCCATAATTTACAAAGGCCGAAAATTATGCTATGTGTAACGGGCCAGCTGGATCCCTTAACGATAATGTTTATTTTTATGCTTAAATGTAGAAGCCAAGTTGTATTTCCTATGTTCTATTATTAGATTTAATATTGTATTTTATGTAAGCGAATGCTCGCAAAGCCGGCCCTGCTCTGGACGTGCAAGTATTGTGAATTTTAGTTTTCGCGGGTGCAGCAAGAAACACGCTGTAGGCGAGATGCGGGGATTTTCAACTATTGCAAATTTAACAAAGAAGGCAGCAGTCGCACGTTA
Organism: Agriotes lineatus; assembly: GCA_940337035.1. Classification (NCBI taxonomy): domain Eukaryota; kingdom Metazoa; phylum Arthropoda; class Insecta; order Coleoptera; family Elateridae; genus Agriotes; species Agriotes lineatus. The sequence continues at coordinate 57,610 of CALNHX010000429.1, read as the reverse complement.
TCTCTTCTGGGAGCTACATGGGTTTGTTAGATTGGAAAATATAGTACATGATATCGCCCAGGAAGGTATAAGTTAATTTGAAGCAGCTTAAAAGAGCCTGGCGGCCAAAGTTTGCTGCAAATAGTGTTAAAGTGCAGCGAGACAGCGTTTGCAAATTCCACAAATGCATTTTTCAAGTGACATGTAAGTACACCCATTGTGCTATATTTAAAGCGTCAATTTTGATAGGCGCCAATTCAACTGTCCTTACGGGGCCTCCACACGATCAGTGGTTGTCAGCATAATGTCCGCCAAAAGCGGGTGATGCAATCGAGGCGTGCCGTTTCCAAGGGTATGCAGCAGCCAGTTCCACGTAAAATGTTTGCAGAGCTTGATAACGTTGCGTTTAACTGCAGGCTGTTGGAACGCGCAGGAATAAATGTAATTAGCGACTCAAATAAGTACTGCTGCTGCTGCGAGTATCCTCATTTTATATCGCACATGGGTTGTTTGAGAACTTCATTCTATTTTCTATTATTTCCTTTATATTTTTATGCGTTTTTTTGAGTTTTATGTTTTCATAGGTGTTTTGAAACAATAGATGATGTAAACAATTCGGCTTTTTTGTGCATTGTTTACAGTTCAGTTTCAGTCCGACCAACACTATAAGAAGGAACCAGATTTCTGTTTTGGCAGATAGTGATCTTGCATAAACGACTAACTGAGATATTAAGAGTTTCATGTTCGCTCAGCTAGCTAAGGGTTAAAATGGGCAAATAATTATTTAAATAATAAGGCGTACGAGACGTCTTGTTCAAACTTAATGTATCCACGAAGAGGTAAAAAATGCCGCATTTTATATGCTATTTAAAAATATAACAAAATTTTAGAAATTATATCTTTATGATGTAAAAAACTATTTCACCTTGAACTTTTAATTTCTTCCCCAAAAATTATTTTCTTCGGGTCAGCATCGATTCAATGTTGGTAACCTTATATCCAAGAAATTGTGAGGAGAACTACATATTGCACTGGGAAGCAGGAACTAGGGGTAGTCGCATCGGCGTAGCTTCAAGTAGTCAGTTCCAACCGGAAACATCAGGAACCAGGGCTGACGCAACTAAGGGAATGGACATCGATAGAAGACAGAAGTGGAATCAATCTGACAGAAGTACCAAAGAAAAAGCAAGGGGAACGAACCTGCCTACATATAATGACCCTCTAGGGCTAAAATGGTAATGATGCCAGAAGGGTACCCCCAGATGACAACCCAACACCTGAGCAGGCAGGGTTGATTAAAGCCTTCCTACTCAGAAAGATACCTATATTAAATCAAGGAAGGTGGACTACACCTCTACCAATATTTATCAAGATGTGCTACAGAAAGACTCGAGCTTAATTTCACTTGTCTGGACCTCCAAACCAGATACTTACTGGTAGCCCAAGCAATAAAGTCCTTTTTCGATAAATAACACAAAAAAATAGGAAAGTTTTATTAAATTTGGCAGGGATGTTTATCTAGGCCTACTGTTGAATGTAAAAAAAGTCCTGAACAATTGGAGACGAGAAACATGCTAAATAGAAAATTAAAGGTTATACATTTTCTGTAAAAAGTGTCTTATTCATTTTTGTACTCAGTCAGAGTTTTTGCGTAATTGATTGCCAAACATGGTGGAACGCGACTAATATCTCCAATAACGTTTCTTTACGCGCATATTAATACGTTTGCGTCACAGTTAAATATTTGTAAGCACCTTTACTATGGACTTTGGGGAATGGGAAAACAGAGGTATATAAGAGGGATATAACTCAATTATATCCAATTCGTATTATTCTGCTTATTATTCTTCCTATTAAGTATGTAGTTATTAACTACTAAAATGTATAACCTTTAATTTTCTATTTAGCATGTTCCTCGTCTCCAATTGTTCAGGACTTTTTTTACATTCAACAGTAGGCCTAGATAAACATCCCTGCCAAATTTAATAAAACTTTTCAATTTTTTTGTGTTATTTATCGAAAAAGGACTTCGTTGCTTGGGCTACCAGTAAGTATCTGGTTTGGAGGTCCAGACAAGTGAAATTAAGCTCGAGTCTTTCTGTAGCACATCTTGATAAATATTGGTAGAGGTGTAGTCCACCTTCCTTGATTTAATATAGGTATCTTTCTGAGTAGGAAGGCTTTAATCAACCCTGCCTGCTCAGGTGTTGGGTTGTCATCTGGGGGTACCCTTCTGGCATCATTACCATTTTAGCCCTAGAGGGTCATTATATGTAGGCAGGTTCGTTCCCCTTGCTTTTTCTTTGGTACTTCTGTCAGATTGATTCCACTTCTGTCTTCTATCGATGTCCATTCCCTTAGTTGCGTCAGCCCTGGTTCCTGATGTTTCCGGTTGGAACTGACTACTTGAAGCTACGCCGATGCGACTACCCCTAGTTCCTGCTTCCCAGTGCAATATGTAGTCCTCCTCACAATTTCTTGGATTTAAGGATACCAACATTGAATCGATGCTGACCCGAAGAGAATAATTTTTGGGGGAGAAATAAAAAGTTCAGGGTGAAATAGTTTTTTACATCATAAAGATATAATTTCTAAAATTTTGTTATATTTTTAAGTAGCATATAAAATGCGGCATTTTTTACCTCTTCGTGGATACATTAAGTTTGAACAAGACGTCTCGTACGCCTTATTATTTAAATAATTATTTGCCCATTTTAACTCTTAGCTAGCTGAGCGAACATGAAGCCCTTAATATCTCAGTTAGTCGTTTATGCAAGATCACTATCTACCAAAACAGAAATCTGGTTCCTCCTCCTAGTGTTGGTCGAACTGAAACTGAACTTTAAACAATGCACAAAAAAGCCGAATTGTTTACATCATCTATTGTTTCAAAACACTTATAAAAACATAAAACTCAAAAAAACGCATAAAAATATAAAAGAAATAATAGAAAATAGAATTAAGTTCTCAAACAACCCATGTGCGATATAAAATGAGGATACTCGCAGCAGCATCAGTACTTATTTGAGTCGCTAATTACATTTATTCCTGCGCGTTTCAAAAGCCTGCAGTTAAACGCAACCTTATCAAGCTCTGCAAACATTTTACGTGGAACTGGCTGCTGCATACCCTTGGAAACGGCACGCCTCGATTGCATCACCCGCTTTTGGCGGACATTATGCTGACAACCACTGATCGCGTGGAGGCCTCGTAAGGACAGTTGAATTGGCGCCTCTCAAAATTGACGCTTTAAATATAGCACAATGGGTGTACTTCCACGAGGCAGTATTTTAGGCCCTCTGTTATTCATTATTTTTATAAATAATATGCCATCAATTTTAAGTGGCTCCTGTCATAGAGCTTTTAACTACGCGGATGACACAAATGTACTGCTTAAAGCCGGCTCCCTAAACGAACTTCTATCTGAAGTAAATGCATATTTCATAGAGATTGAGAGCTGGCTACATTCGAATCGTCTAGTACTCAACAAAGCGAAAACCAGCTGTATGTTTTTTACAACCAATCGAACTACATTGTGTTTGCCAGGCGAAGTAATAATAAATAACGATAAAATTACAATCTATGATAACACCAAATGTCTCGGACTGTATCTAGACCAAACTTTGAACTGGCAAATACATATTCAGTTTTTAACTAATAAGCTTAACTCGACTATCTACAGTTTTCGAGTCTTAAAAGACTTATTTAATTTTAACACCTTAAAAATTTTTTACTTCGCCAACTTTCAATCTCAGATGAACTTTGGCATAATGTTCTGGGGAAACAATTGTATGGGCAACCTGAACCAAATATTTATATTGCAAAAAGAATGTTACGCTTGATATTACATTTAAAATATAACGAGAGCTGTCGAGGTCTCTTTAAAATAAATGGCTTTCTAACAGCTGTGGGGCTCTATATATATAGTTGCTTGAAATTCATTTTTAAATACAGGCATCTTTTCGTAAAGTGTTGCAAAAGTGGTATCTATGACACAAGAACTAAACATTATATATTTCCAAAACACGGCCTTGCAATGTACGAACGAATTCCGTTTTACATGTGTTTGAGTTTCTTTAATACTCTACCTAGTTCACTACAATCTATAGAAAATTTTAAGGCATTCAAAAGCAAAATATATAATTTACTGTTAAATATAGAACCATACCATTTGGATGAATTTTTCCACTATTTTGCTTAGTGGAGCCTCTGTTGACGTTTTCCATTTTATCATATTATCTATTTTATTATTACATTTTATATACATGTATGATCCTATGTAAATAAAGTTATATTCTATTCTATTCTATTCTATTCTACATGTCACTTGGAAATTGTATTTGTGGAATTTGCAAACGCTGTCTCGCTGCACTTTAACACTATTTGCAGCAAACTTTGGCTGACAGGCTCTTTTAAGCCGCTTCAAATTAACTTATACCTTCCTGGGAGAATTCATGTACTATATTTTCCAATCTAACAAACCCATGTAGCTCCCAGAAGAGATAACGTGCGACTGCTGCCTTTTTTGTAAAATTTGCAATAGTTGAAAATCCCCGCATCTCGCCTACAACGTGTTTCTTGCGTCACCCGCGAAAACTAAAATTGCAATATACGAGGATACATTGAAAAGTCCCCGGCCTAACTTAGATAGGATACAAATTTGCGTAATGTTTTTACGGTGTTGTATTGTTTCAAGATTTATCAGTCTGGCTCTGGAATAGCAAAAATTTCTGTAAAATAATAATTGTTTGACAGGCTCTCAAAGTTGCTAAGGTTTTGCATGCTGTAAGCATGAAGCAAGTTGAAATTCGTGCAGATATTAAATATTTTCTTATTAAGGGTTTAGCCCCAAAAGAAATAAAAGCTGAACTAGACAGCACATTACGCGAATCTTCCCCTTCATACACCACAGTTAAAACTTGGGTTGCGGACTTTAACCGTGGTCTCAGGAGTACAGAAAATGCACCGCGTTCAGGAAGACCAAAAACAGCCACCACAACAGAAATTATCGAAAAAGTTCAAAAAATTGCCTTGAATGACCGGCGACTGAAGTTGATGGAGATAGCAGATACTATGGGCATATCAACAGAGCGGACATATTATATCCTAACTGAAGTTTTGGGGATGAGAAAGTTGTCTGCGCGATGGGTGCCGCGACTGCTCACACTGGAGCAAAAGCTGACACGCAAAACAGTTTCGGAGGAGTGTTTGGACTTGTTTAAACGCAATCCAGTAGATTTTTTGAGACGATTTATTACAATGAATGAGACGTGGATTCGCCACTATACACTAGAAACGAAGCAACGATCGAAGCAATGGACTGCCAAAGGAGAACCTGCTCCGAAAAAGGCCAAAACAGTTCCGTCGGCCGGAAATGTTTTGGCTTCAGTTTCTTGGAATGCCAAAGGTATTCTTTTTGTGGATTACCTTAAAAACGATAAAACAATCAACGGGGCATACTATGCTACCCTACTTGACCAGCTAAAAGAAAAAAATCTTGAAAAACGACGCGGGTTAGCAAAGAAAAAAACTCTGTATCATCAGGATAACGCCCCCTGTCACAAGTCAGTTATTGCCATGGCAAAAATTAATGAATTGCGGTTTTAATTGGTACCCCATGCCCCCTACTCGCCGGACTTAGCCCCCTCAGATTTTATTTTGTTTCCAAACTTGAAAAAAATTCATACTGGAAAGAAGTACGAGTCCGATGAAGATGTGATTGCTGCCACAAATGTCTATTTTGACCAGTTGGATGAAAGGGCTTATAGGGATGGAATAAGAGCACTTGAATATAGGTGGACCAAGTGCATTGAACTCGACGGGGATTACGTTGAAAAATAAAATTACTGTTTAGATGATTTTCTTTTGTTTTCTTGTCTAGGCCGGAGACTTTTCAATTTACCCTCGTATTAATCGAAAATATTTAAATCACCTTCGCATCAACGACGATATACTGCGTATAAGCTCAAATGTCGATGAATTACAACCGATGCTAATTCGACTAAATCACATTTCACAACAGGCAGGACTCGAAATGAACTTGAGCAAGACAAATATTGTGTCACAAGAAGTTAAACAGTTTACCCTTAAAGATGTTAATTTGGAGACTGTCGACGAATACGTCTAACTAGGCCATCAAATAAAATTGTGAAAATATAATAAAACTGCTGAGATTTCAAGAGGTACTTACTTGTTAGGCTAGGCTAGAATACTTTCGGTAAACTGTTAGCGTTCTTAGTCGTTCACTTTTTAGTTTCCCTAATTATATTCAAATAGGATACTGTAGCGCTACGAGAGTATATTTGAGGGTTTGCCAGATAGTTGCAGAGAAGACCACGCCGGCATGCTGTTCTTTAAATGATGTCATTTTCGAATAATATGAGCGCCAACAAGTTTATCAATTACAACAAATATACTCAGATAGGTCAAGAACTTATAAACTCAGAGTAAATCGCAGCATTCAATTACATTACATCTAAAATACAGAAGGTAGCAGTAACGAACATAGGCACTGAAAGATATTAAGTATGTGCATTCGATTTATTAAACAAAATTGCATATAATGACCAGTACAGAAAGATTATAAGCTGTTATCATGCATTTCCTACTAAAAGGGGATACCCCAATTTAAGGTTATCAAAACAATAATTAGTACGCTATATGTACACAAATAAATATAGAACCAGTAAAAGGTGCCGTTCCCTATTAGATACAGTTGCAATTTATTGTATTGAGTTTGTGGTACGAAAATCATTAAACACTATTTATAAGTTTGCACTACTTATCTGAGAGTGTTTACGCTTGTACCTGAGGTGATGATCCATGGCTATGAGAAGAAGCGGTTTCAAGATGTAAACCGAAGGGTCCCAAACAGCTTGCAACAGCGCCTGCAGGCAGCCAACGTCATTCACGAAGCCCTCCGGGGATGATGCTGCAAACGCAAATTATGCTCTGCTGGTGCTGTTTTGATCGCCGAAACCCCTAAAGCCTCGAGTGACCGTTGCAGTGGTAAACTTTAGCAAGCAACCGGAGTCGTTGGTAATCTTGTACCATGAAATTGAAGTATTTCACCTCATTGATGACGCCTGTATAATTACAGGCGAATCAGCCAAAACGACAAGGAAATTCTGTGTTCTTAAACCAGTCCTAAGACGTGGACAAAAGGGCCAAAAAGGTGTCCAATTATCTAATTTGCATTCCAGCCAAGCTTCCATACATAATAAGTCACGAAGTCTGAAGCTACGAGATAGACTTAGAGCACAAAAATACACAAAATCCTGCCGCAAAAGGACGCTACGTTTTTCGGCCAAACAACGGAACAACAAAATATGTGTTATCAAACAGCTGTTTCTACAGCCGGTAAAACAGATTGCATCCCAAACACTAATACTGCGTTTACACACATTGAGTATTGATGTTAATACCCGCATCTCGGTTACTTTTATTTTTGCTTTGCTCGTTTTATTTCCACCATACTTTCGGTAGCATATGTTAATATTGGTCGCACCATGGCTTTATATACGTTTACTTTCCCTTCTGTTCTCAGATATTTATTTCGCCATGCAGTGAGCGTCCTTTAGGTGGCATATACTTGTAGTGATTTTGTGTTCTGGGTTTGTACTTTCAAGGAGATCACAGTGGCTTGTGATTTCGACGCCTAAATATTTAAAGCGTATGACCTGTTCTATTATATCGTTTACTATTTGCATCTTACACCTGCTTGGCTCCTTCGATGTAACCATATATTTCACTGTCTGTGGCGATATCAGTATATTATGTTTTCCTAGCTGTTATATTGAATTGGTGTGCCAGTCTTTGGAGGTCATCGTCATTGTTTGCGATTAAGATGGCGTCGTCCGCGTAGCATATTACTAATGTTATTGGTCCCCATTTGATATCCTGGCTTAGGTCTGATAGCCTGTATTATGCTATCCAACACCAGATTGAACAGAAAAGGATTAAGCGAATCCCCTTGTCGCACCCCTTTCTCAATAGATGTTTTCTGTCATGCTGAGGGGTTTTATTCTTGTGGTGGTATTCGTATTGCTACGTAAACATGTGTTTATTTATTACTTGTTGTAGATTACGTATTTGAGTGTATATGATATTTGATGTCATTATTAGATTTAAATACATGATTCTATCTCATATGGGTCGGGTCTCTACATCCTAGCAATTTTATCCTGATTTGTATAAATGATTGGAAATACATTTGCTATCAACTAAATTATTATTTTTTAATAATTTAAAATTATAACTCTTTGAACAATGCTTATTTAACCACTGGAACCGCTTCACTACTGAATACTTTTTAACTAATAGGAGGTACTAAATTCAAATATGGCGATGCAACCTCACAATTTCGCAAAACAAGTTTGCTTTTCTTCAACAAAATATCAGTGGTTACGTAATTAAAGCGTTGCCTAGGTGATCAAACAAACGTAAGTAAATAGACGCCACAAATAAAAAACGCTGAGATAACGCGTCTGCCGGAAATGCACAAAAACCGACGCAACTTGCAAATCACTAAATTCAATCTTGTAGGGTAAACTTTCCTGACCTTTATGTTGCTTTTTCAATGAAAACTAGGGCTTAACTCGACCCCAGCAAGTCCCACGATGCCTGGGCTCCTCTTCCTCTGTTGACCTGCAGATATAAGCCGCCGATGCGTTGGAGAACGACTCCTATAATTTCACCTCTCCGAAACCGCCTCCAATTCTACCGTTGACTCACACCTAGGGTTTCAACTGCTTCCCACGAAGGTCGCTGCCTACCTCATCGGAGCACCAGCTACCACTCGATGCAAGAATCAAACATTTTTTTATAAACCTCTCTAGGGCTGGAAATAATCAAGGCAACCTACTACAGCCTACCAAAAGATATAGAACTACTTTCAAACACACTGAATTGGAAAAACGGTGTTTATTCACGTATTAATAATTATTTATTGGGGAAGCCAAAATTAAAACACCACTTCACAGCTTGGTTTTCTTTTCTCAATTGTTTGGTTGTTCTTCGATCTTACATTGTTTTACATTACTTCCAAGCCTGCTCTGATTACATTTTGTTGTTCAAGTCAAGGCTAGCACTATTTTTAATACCGTTTTACAACTTATTATCAGGGCCAATGCTATTTTATAGTACTTATGTTTTTACGGAGACCCTGCTACTCCTCTACCATTTCGATTGTTTCTTACAGCAAGTCACCAATTAGTGACGTAATTAATTTCGCAGTGGTATTGAGAAGCGTTATTCCTCTATAGTTGTCTAGCGTTCTGCGGTCACCCTTTATGTGGTTAGGTATTGTAATACTACTTTTCCATTCGTGGGACACCTTTGCATCTTCTATGATTTTATAAAAAAGTTTTTGTATGTGTTCGAAAAGTATGTGCCCACCCAATTTTATCGTTTCGTTGGTGATTGAGGCAGGCCCTGGACTTTTTTATTCTCCGCGCTATTATTTCGGCAATACGACCTCGTTCCTTTTTCGCTTCTGTGTAAATTAGTCTTGCTGTGTGTTTGTACAGAAAATAAAGGTCTAAACATTTCGTAAATTTTCTTTCCAATTTGGGCTTATATTCCGCATACCATGAGGCGCAAAATTTTCGGAACGTCAGCGATCTCTAATACGGAACCAAAAATTGGTTTTTGACAACGCCGATTTCAAATTATCCAGTATGAAAGGAGCTAAATGTATAACCCCTACAATATATATTATTACTGGTAAGGATATAGTAAAATTCTCTAAGTCTCTATCAACAAAGAACATTGAAAAACTTGGCCTCGTTCCGCTACAAACGTTTAGAAATATTGGAAGAAATTATTTGAAAAGCATTGAGATTAAAGAATTGAATCTTCTTAATTGGTTACTTGAAGAATTTATATCGCCCTAACCATGTGACATTGCATAGATTTAGATTTTAGGTATGTATATGCAAATGTAGAAAAGCGAGTATTATTTGTACAAGGATTTCGAAGACCGCCTAAATGGTACAAATTTGGGTATACCGTATATTAGTCGCAAACACAAATTTTTAATTTTTTAATCCTATTTTAATCAACAGAGATTCAACAAGGGCACTTTTAATTTTCATGTTTATGTTTAACGTGTGCCTGTTATTAAAAATTGTTTTAAGGTTGCAATAAGCACACTTCAAACATTTGTTAACATGTTCATTAAAATGCATAAAAAGTCCATTTAAAGTCATACATTTTTTACAGTCTGCAGTGCTACAGGAGTGCCTCCAATTGCTACTTTTAAATCATCACATCATAATCCTTGTTGCTTACCTGCAAACAGCATATTAGATTTTATAGGTTTAATCGAAGGCAGTGGCCTTTTGAGATTTGATGAAGTGTACTTAAATCTTCATTTAAACACAATATCGCATAAGCTTTCTATGTAGCATTGAAATAAATATAAATTTGTGTATTATCAGCCTAGGAATGAAAATTACAGTATTTGAGTCGTTCTGAGAAGACTGATGTATATACATAGTGAAGATGATCGGTGCCAAGATATACTCTTGAGGGACACCACACGCGACATTGGCAAACATGGAGGTACTATTAGGCAAGACTACCCTTTGAGACCTACTGCTTAAATAATTTTTAAATTAATCGGCAGTATCGTCTATGCCAAGACGGCCAACAGGATTTCATGATTTAATATGACGAAAGATTTGGAGAAACACCAACAATGTGACTTCATATGGATCGGTATCTTTGAGTACATTATCTACAACGTCCAAGAGTGCAGTAGCACAGCTATAGCCTGGTCTGAATCCCGACTGCTTGCTCGGTAATATATCGAACTCTTGAAGATGGTTGCGCAACTGGAATTCAATAGCTTTCTTCAAAACTTTGGACAAGGTTGGCAAAATGCTAATGAGTAGCAAATCTTTTAAAAATGGTGGTGTTGTTGTTTTAGGAATAGCGATAACGTTAGCTTTTTTCCAACATACGGAATATACCGAAGGTGTTAAGCAGAAATTGATAGGTGAATACAGATAGCAAGAAAAGTATGCAAGCGTTTAATAAGAAGATTCCTATTCCATTACCCCCTATATGAAGTAAAATTAATCCTGCTTGCAGGTACCAAAGAATGATTACCAAACTGACTGATTAAGTAATAGTTATTTACTATACAAGCAGAGCTGGGCAAATTACTTTGAAAAAGTAATTAATTACTAATTATCAATTACCGCCCAATGAAGTAATTTAATTACCAGAGATTCAATTACTCACACGAAATAGTAATTCAAGTACCAATTACTTAGTAATTGTAATTGTAAGCATCAATTACTTTTTCAATTACTTTCAATAAAAATAATTGTCATATAGTTCTATTTAGTAGAACTTTCTTGCAAGTTGCAACTATCATTAGTGTCGTGTCGATTCGTAATCGTAATCTAGAAATGCTTACTTGTTATGTTGTGTTAACTATAGTAACCTACTTACTTTATCACTTTTGAAGGTTTTTTTATAATTAAATCTTGTAGCTACATGCACCGTTCGTCAAAACCAAAACTTTTTAGTTTGTTTTGATGTAAGATGTAAGTAAATACATAAAGTCAAGGATAACAATTATACAGGGTGTCACAAAAAGAATGGGACACCGATTGGTCATAAATTCCTTAGGTTGTCGAGGCCCGTAGGGCCAAAGCAAATAAACAACATGAGGGATAAAAAGGAACTTCCAGTGCCGAGGAGCATATTGTTTTTTTTATCAAAATCACGAAATTACAACATTTTAACCAACTTTTGTAGGTTATGTTGACGTCGGTTGACGTTTACCTATCGCCCAGCCGCCTACAAAAAGTCGTAAAACAATGGATTACTTCACTGCCCCTTTCTCATATTTTAATGACGATTTCGACGTTCTTCACTGCCGATTTTAAAAAATAGAAGTTTGTATACCAAGGCACTGAATTGTAACTTTTTATCACGAATGTGGATTTAGTTGCCGAGGCCCGTAGGGCCAATGCAAATAAGCTACATGAGGGATAAATAGAAATTAGTTAAACGGGGATAAATAAGTCAATTTTAAAATAATTACAGATTTTTAGTTGATAAATAAAAATCATTTTGTCAAAAACGTTTGTTTAATAATTAAAATTTAGACGTTTCGCCAGTTTTGTTGGCATCATCAGTAATACATTGCAATTTGAAAGTTTATAAACTTTCAGTAATACATTGCAATTTGAAAGTTTATGTATTACTGATGATGCCAACAAAACTGGCGAAACGTCTAAATTTTAATTATTAAACAAACGTTTTTGACAAAATGATTTTTATTTATCAACTAAAAATCTGTAATTATTTTAAAATTTACTTATTTATCCCCGTTTAATTAATCAAATTTATAAAAAGTCAATAAAATAAACTTATATGATAAATAGGAACTTCAGTGCCGAGGGGTACATTATGTTTTTTTTTAAATCGAGAAATCGTGAAATTACAATATTTCAACCAACTTTTTTAGGTTATGTTTACGTCTGTTGACGTTTATCTGTCGCCCCGCCACCTATAAAAAGTCGTAAAGCAATGGATTACTTCACTGCCGATTTCTCGTATTTTAATGACGTTTTTGAAGTACTTCACTGCCGATTTAAACAAATATATATTTTTTCGAATACGAAGAAATGTCGAATTTCATTTTGGCTAGATTTTGTAATGGCATTAGAAAAAACAGCACGCTGAATGTTATAAAAGTAATTTTTCCATGTTCGTGTAAAATTAATCCACTCCCTTTGCATCGTTCGCTCGTAATTTAAATGCTAAAAAACTCTCACTTTTCTGAACTTGTAGAACAATCTGCTATTAAATACGCCTAACATGAGGCTGAATGACGAAAATAGGTAACTTGCTTAAGTATACAGGGTGCAGCATTGAATTTCTTAATTGTTTGACAGCAAAATTCTATTTAGATTTTGTAAAGAACACTACATGGTGATCCAATTGTCGCAACTTGAGCATTTTTTGTTGGCTCAGTACGAAAAAAAGATGTTTACCCTTTTACACGAAAGTGACATTTTCTGTCGCCTGTAAGGGTTTCCCGAAAATATAGGTTTTGTTCCCTGGTCAGTAATAGATTAACTAGCCTCCTGATTTTTATATTTAAATATTTTTGAATGCAGCTGAATACAAGAAATACTTTTATCATAATATGTAAACTTGTCATATGTATAAATCTGGACTAAAATGTAATTTCCCCCCTTGCATGATTATTGATTACAATACGGCTGATTGAAATAAGAATTGGTACATCAGATACAAAAATAAAAGACATTTGCTCAAGCACGTAACAATGAAGTCATTTTTACATTCAAGAGACCTTTATAATTATCATGTGTTTAAAAAGAAATTACATAAGGGTTGGCCATGGAAAATAAAACTAATGCCGACAGCAAGCTTTAGAGACTGGAATCTTTTGATTTTTCAATCACGATATCAGCGTATAATATAAACTTACAATAACAACAAAAGTGATGACAGTTAATGAATTCTAAAGCTTGCTGTTGACATTACTTTTATATTTCATGCCCAATCTTATGTAATTTCTTTTTGAACACACCGTGTAAGAAACGGGGAAAAATACTTATTTCATAAAATTACAGTCAACGTTTGACAAATGGCGCAGGTTGCTTTCATATTTTTACTTCAAATTTCAAAATCTTAATATCTTCAATAATACTTATTAATTTTACCAAATTTTTAATATTACCTATTGATTTTAAATTTAGGGTAATAAAATATCTGAAATTACATAAATTGGGTCCTACGCACGGTTCTTTTAAGAAAACTAAATGGAATTTTCTGTAAAACCATTACGAAGTCAATATTTGAATGTCTCGTAATTAGCATGGTTTTGTATGTTTCGTCCGTCAACGCAGCACCCTATATAACGTAAAGACGTAATTTCGGCTGAGGTAATCGGAATGATAAGAAAGTCACGATTTTTACAAGACACTATTCTAGATTTTTAATAATAATCAAACCTAATATGCTGCAGCAGTCCGTATACAAAGCAGCATGTTACCATTACAAGGCAAGAAAGCGATAAAGTATGGATAATTTACAAATGTTCATTGCAAGAATGCGGTAAACTTAGGCGGTGTTTTTATATTGTATCAGTACTATACCCCATACTGCATTTTTGAGTCAACCAGACGTGGAATTTCGCAATTAGGTACATTTTATTTATGTGTTTTACGCTGTTTAAATGTTATCGGATTTTGGCCGTTTAGTTCAATTACTCACTCAAAAACGTAATTGTCTGAACTTAACGCCTGTTACATTATACCACGGTATGGATAGATCATTGTCGCCTCTCATTTTAAAGTACTTTTGAATAAGACATATACTTTTCTCTTTGTTCAATTTTAGTAACAATAACTCGATAGTACTGAATTATAGGTAATGTTTCATTATGATGCGTGTACATTGGCGTAACATGGATAATTTATAACTTTATTAAATAAACATTATGATAATTCTGCCGAATTTATTTGTACACACTAATACCCAGCCAGCACTTTTCCATTATGCAGATTGTAAAATGCAGGGACTAGCAAATAGTTTTCATTAATGTAATACGAGTACAATAAAATTTTCTGGAACGTTTATAGATACGTCAATTAAAAAGTAATGCCAACGTGATAATAATTAATATACAATGCGATTGAAAAAGGGAGAAAGGTATTTGTGTTCCTACTCTGTTAAAGAACAGACACGTCAAATTGTTATCAAGGCATCCTAGTTATACTCATAAAAAATTGAATTTTACCTCTTGCCTTCCATAAGTTCCTATTAAAAAGTATTTATTACAAAATGCGGGTTGTTAGTCCTTTTAAGGTTTGTAGATAATGGTAAATCTACTACCCGCTATAAAAAGGGGCTATACGACTGCCTTCATTTCAAGAATGCATTTCACAGAAAGCTTTATTTAATTAAAATAACTACAAATAAAGCATCACCTCTTGCGTTGTGACTTGATTGATTCTTACCGGATTTACATCTTTAGTTCTTTCAGGTTCAACTACATGATCTATAAACTTGACACTTTAAACATTTTCTCATGAAAAGTATCCGTTGATCAATATGACGATGTAGTTTTCGAAGACTAGATGTGTGTGCCGTGGCACCTGTGAGGACATGTTTTATTTCTACGAATTAGTCCAATTTGTGGTATTTTCTCGTTCCTGAATTTAAAATTCCGCTTGTATAGAAGCACTTTTAAACATTGGCCGGCTCACAAGCATTTCTCGGCAGCTGAACGCACGTGTCTTTTATCGATCGTCTTTAGACGTGAATATTGTTGCAACGCTCACTTTTAAATCAAGAATTATTTTGCTATAAAAAGAGTCGTTGTGTGTGTAAGAATGAGAGGGAGCAAACGTTTTTCCCTCGCCCTGTTGTAAGATGTGTACAAGTTTTGGAGTGCTTAAAAAGATTCTTACGCCAGCCTCCAAAAAAGCAATAATTGGTTTTGGAGCTGTCCGTACACCCCGGCGCGGGCGCTCCGGCATCGCTGGGGACGTTGCATTTGTTTGTGTTCTAATTAACGGTTGTTACTTGTGTGTGCGTGCCGCATGTTTAAATGTTCCGATATTTGAAGTCTCGTCGATTAGAGATCGCAATTATCGGTATTTCGAGTAAAGGTGACTTTTCCCGTGTTAACTGCATATGTTCGTTGACGGTCGGTCTTGGAGTTTTGTTAAGTGTTAAGCCCATGGTTCCCGTTTTATCGTGAAGTGGACAGCTTTGACTCACGCCGTTTGGCGGATTATTTCTGTGTGGGAACATTTTTGGCGGCTTATTTGACATTAGAAAGTGCCGTTTACCGTTTAGAACCCTTGCCATGTCGTCACGGACTTCGTATTACGCTCGATTGGAGTTGTTAGTATTGACCAGACCCCTTCCGTCGGTCATCTCGTCGCTATTGTGCAGTCTATACAAGCGTCTTCGGACAGCTTACTTGGAAGCGACCACCTGCAGCTCCGTTGGACGTCGAATGCAGCTTCGTGAGCTTCTTAACGTACAGCATTTATTGTACTAGTTTGATATTGCCTAGATTACAGTGCACGTAGTGTGATGCTGAAGTGTCAGACTTTTTGCGTAACGTTGATGTCAATGTAGCATTTACTGGTTGAACCATTGTAGTTGTCAATTTGTCGAATCAATTAAGTACCGTCAGATTTTGTGTTTTTAACCTTTAACCTAAGATTGTGGCGAGAAAGTATTTTATTTATTTATTTATTTATTTGGTAGTAGTCAGCCAACAGCCGTTAGGCCAATTATAGGCGTCGCTGTACATTTTATGGGGATTTCCAACCCCACTAACGAATGTCATGATGTTATTATGACATCCAGGACCAACTATTTTTGTGGCAGCCGTACCACGAGGCGCCGAGAGATGCAGCCGTGGAACTCCCATCCAAGTTCTGACCAGAAAAAGTGTTGCTTAACTCTACTGATCGAACGTGGACGCTTGTTCAAGCTACATTGCCCGGGACCTTTGTATGTACCGCATTTGAGCCACGTTTATTTGTTGATCGTCAAGAGTTATTGTTGATGAGTCAGTTCAGTGAATATTTATGTCGTTACCGTTTGCGAGTCATTTCGTGTATTTGTTGTCAATATTGCCGCATATACCTAGTTTAAAACGTTACGTAATATTATTTAACCCTACTAACCCATTTCGTTACCTTTATTTTCTAAACCATTGTTCTTTGCATATTATTGTTAATACAGTTCATTCTCATTTAACGGTTTTGTTGTTAATGCTTACGATATTTGCATGCGATTTTTGTATGTGTTTCAACGCTGTTGTTCGTGGCTCGTCGACCAAACACTGTCACAGTTGAAGATAGAAGATGTACCCATTTGCTTTTACTTTGCTCAGTAGACTCACCTGTGTATTACTCCTATTAGAAATGTGGCGGCCTCTTGGCGTCTAAGATCTGCTTTTCTTTTATTAGGCCGTTGCCCTGTGTAGTCTCGTGTTGAACACCCCCAGCTCCACTGGGCTTCGCCGGCATTCCCTTTTGTTACGGGCTGAGCCAGCAGTCGTATGTAATTCTTTCCCGATTTAAGTCATTTTACACGCTAGTCATTTAGCTAATTGGTGTCATGCCTCGTAAAGTCCTGTTTATGTGGTAATGAATTGGTGCCCTTGTCGTAATGTAGTTTTTATGCTGTAACAAGCTATTACTAATTAAAACCTTGTCGTTACAGGCGATTTAACTTGTGTGTATCTTTTAAAATCACAAATTTCTTCGATTTTTTTCGCTTTGAGAAAGAATCCCAACATAGTATATTAATAGTATACTTATATATTGCTAAAGCCCATGATTATTTTATTTAAAAAATAATGACCCAATTACCTCAACAATAGATATAATAATATATACAGGGCGATCCGTTTGATCAAGGATAATTTAAAATTTGCGTAGCTCCAGATTTTACACGTAGATATTCAGAGATAATGTCATTTTCACTATGTGCACAAAAGACAGACCTTTTACATGATCTAATTAGCTGAGCCAATGCATGCCTGAGATCGTAAAAAGAGTGAACAAAATGCTCTCTGCAATCCAACAGCGTATGCAGGGCGCTTTGAGGAATGAACAAATCCAAAGTGTTGAAAGGGAGCTTAAACGTAAGTTTGATATCAGAAAAGCTCATAAGTACGTTGATATTATGCAATGGTACCAGCCGTTTAAGGAAAGCAACAGCATAATAGGAACCTTTTGAATTGTTTTAATATGAAGTATATCCTGTTAAACTATTATAGCCTATTTTCTGGACCCCTTATAAATATCATAGAAAGCAACATTTACAATTTTTAGTGTAGACAGTATTAAATCACCAATCATTTTATTTGTAGCAACTGAACAACAGAATCTCAGCGATAAAAATATTTTTATGGACAGCAGTAGTGCTATTAATTCAATCGATAATAATCACTCAACAGAGGGATGCAAGTGGCAGAAGGAAGTAGTCCTGTTATTATTGAAAAAATATGAATGAAATAACATGAGACGGTGCAAATATTATATCACTGCTTCGAGACCAGGGTTGGCATGGAGCGGTTTTCTTCCTTGCACTCCTTAAGACACATTCAGTCTTCGTATTCTGTTAAACCGTGTTATCAATGTAGTATGGCTGTTTTCATATTATGTTGTATACATAATCGCGTCATATGTGCGACGACTCCGGTTAAAAAACTATTAAAAATGTATTAGACTGTGTGGATTGTAATTCTTTTAGAACTTCTTGGTATTTCGTAGCTTCACGATAGTAAATGAGATTTTGAGTTTTCATCTCGTTTTCATGGGAATTAATTTGTAGCCTACTCTTTATTAAAATTAATATGGACATTATCTGCAAAACCTCAACTGTTTTTTATAGCTACCTACGTGGTGTATTTCTCACTTCGTTAGTATTGTAATGATTTCAAAGATCTTAAAAGTGTGTAGTTGATATAATAACTTTATTTTCAGTTATTTACATATATTTAGCTAAAGTAGATGTCAAAAAGTTTTTTTTCCAAAACATATCCTCAAATGGTTAACTAAATCCCTCTTTTGTGTTTCTTTGGAACCACATAATGAATAAAAATACAAATTGTCTCCAGAAAGTTCTAGTATGCAAATAGTAATTTACGTAACAAGTATAAAAAGTGGAGCTTTTCAGTACGAGTGAGATGTTTCCGGAAGAGGCCGTTAGGTAGGTATTTAGACCGGCACAAAACAGATTTAATTCACAGAGAGGCGGAAACACGTCCACTAACAGCAACGACGCATCGCATATGTCTTTAATTATTCTTCTCGGTTTCAATTTACTTTTTAACTTCATCAAGCCAATTTAGTATTTTACCCTTTTCATCATCCAAACATTTCTCAATAAAATTAGGGTTTATTTTAATATTTTAATTAGGTACACCAAATTATTTCAGATACATTTTTTTTAAATTTGTTATCTCTAATAATCGAAATAAAGTGCTTAACGATATAATTTTTTTACTTTTTACACTCTATCTCATAATATTTGATTTATACTTACTATTTTTATAATTTATTACATTTAAGTATTTGTCATTCCCTTCAAACCTTAATTTTTAAAATACTAGCTGACTCGGCAAACGTTGTTTTGGATTATGACATGATGGAGAAAACCCTTCAAACCATAAAAGTATGACTGCAAATAGAAAGTGGTACAGTGTATAGAAAAACACACTTTCAATATTTTCCAATTTTCCGGCTTTCCCTTTGGATTTTACGAATTTTCTTTTTTCATAAACCACCTCGGGATTAAGACGAACAAAACAAAAAAAATCATCCAAATCGGTCAAGTCGTTCTCGAGTTTTTGCGTTACTAACACAGGGCGATTGATTTATATATATATATATATATATATATATACATCTTAGTATCTTTTCTGCGTCTTTACATTTTGCAAGGTTTCTGCGTCCGTCAATGTATATCTAAATATTTTGTAGCCTATCTATAAACCGGGCCTTTCTGCATCCGAAACTACAATGTATATTGTAAAATTATGCTTATTTACGTAGTTATTAAGAAATTTACATCGTGCTACCTTTGTGCGTCTTTATAGCTTACTATTGTATGTGCGTCCGGTGTATATATCGAAAAACCGTATATACCACTATTCTTTGCGCGTCCGAAAGCATATTGTTCTCCATGTTGCCTACTTTTCGGCGTCTGACAGCGTTGCCGCGTATAAGCCTCGCAAAATGCACTTCGAATTTGTGAAAGAGTGAGATGGAAGGTTCATAGTGAGCATGGCGAATGTTATAATTTATCATTTTATGGACATTTTTCTCGATTGGGTTTACCGTTGAAGTTAGGATTATTAATGCTTATCTAACGCAAAAGAAGTTTTCATCACAACTAAACGTCGTTTCGGCCTCTTTATTAGGTAAGAAAATCAGGTAAATGACGCAGATTTGAATAATCATATTGATTTACCCACCTTTGTTGTAATTTTAGGTTAACCATGTTTTACGTTTAGCATGATGAGTTTACGCTAGAAGCATATTTTTGATCTGGAGAACGTCATAACGATGGTGGTTGGCAGTATTCCACCATATACTGTTTTAATCAGTATCTCAACGATGTCTTCTGCTACGAAATCGTTACCCAGCACGTTCATCGGTTCGTTCAATGATTCCATGAAACGGGCAGCATTAAAGGAAAGGCCTCAGGTAAACGATCTATGCTTACAGAGGATACTGGAGAGAATATTCTAAAGCGTATGGATACAAATCGCCACAAACAAATTTAACTAGTCTTTAACCAAAACTTTCTAACCTAAAATTTTACATTTTTAGCTAATTCTATCTATTTTACAGGATTTTGAACTTCAACAACACATTTTATTTACAACATACCATTCAGGCAACCTTCCCACCTGAATAAATTTCAACTTTCATCTCTATTAAAGAAGATTCCGTCAGTTCCGATTTACAAAGATCGACCAACATCGTCATTCACCGCACCTCTTGTTAATAGTGAAATTTAACCATTTTATTTAATTTTTAAGCTTTGAGAGAGTGTTTACTAACAAAATACATTCTGTTTAATTTCATGACAATACGTTTATTAGTTTATTGTTTTTCTTTTATCATTAGTACATGTAATTAAAATGTTGGAATTATTTCAGAAAGTTGTGTTAGATAAGAACGTATTATTTATCCCTGTTAAATTGTATTTCTAATTATTTTTTCCGTCTTAACACTTGTGAAATAACTATTACAATATTATAATCTGCATAAACCATAGAATTTAATTTATTTATTTTAAACTTAAGGTTATAATAAACAAAGTTACTAAATGCCGTTTTAGAAATTATTAACTTAGAAATACCTTTGTTTTCTGCAAGTGCATTTAGATATTGAGCATAGGTGGGTTCGCGTAGTGCGGCCCCCTCAATTTTGAGAATGTTACATTAAAAAATTAGAAATAATTCAAATTCAAGTAAAACATGAGTTTTATGCCAAAAATTGCGATATTGAGCACAGGTGGGTTCGTGTAGTGCAGCCCCCCCCCCCAATTTTGAGAATTTTGCATTAAAAAATTAGAAATTATTCAAAATCAACTAAAACGTGAGTTTTATGCCAAAACTTTCTATATTGAACATAGGTGGGTTCGCAAGTAATTCTAATCTCCGCTAAGACCTCAGCTGTAAACAACTTGTTCGTACTTTTAAAGTCTTACTTTTAGTTTTGGATACATAAATTACTATTATATGTTTCAATGAACCAATAATATTAATTTAATCAATTTAATCAATTTATTGAAATTAATAAACTTAAGAAGTGCAGGTTTTATTTTTATTTTAACTTTGTTTACATTAGTTTACAGAGTAAGTGTTTACACAAGCATGTATAACATTTTGGTATGTTGGGTTAAATTTAACATGGGGTAGGTATTATAATAATAACTAGTAAGTAAAACAATAGTGATCAAACAATATAGCAAAGTAAGCAATATAATTATATAAAAAGTAACAACTAATAATAAAAACTAAGTTTTAATGCAATAATAGTAATAATAATAATAACGTCCCATCTTCATGTCCATTGAAAAACAATTCCACCCACTATTTATTATATTTACGAGATAACCTGCAACATACTAAATATTTAATAAAAAAATGCATTAATGTAAAAATGTAAAATTGTATTTGCTGTGTGGCATCACTAATTTGAATCATCATCGTGTAAGAATTTTTTTGTGTATTGGTTCTGAATAAATACTTTAATTTTCAGCCATGGTTTATTTTGTAACAGGTCCGGGTGTTGTTGTATCAAGCTGTCACATTCGCCTCGTTTGGGTGGTTTTTTACGTTTAATGTGCTCCTTAAAGAATGCTAACACCACTTTCTTTTGATCTTTTGTCCATGGGATAAGTTGTCGTTTCTTCTTCATATTACCGTTGTTGGATTGTTGTATGCTCGCTTCTTCTATTGTTGCATTCTGAGCTTCCAAGACGTCATCACAAATATCTAATGAACTTCCTGAATTACAAGGCATGTTTTGTATAACATCAGTTACATTGTCAGAGTTCCCCTGAATTTCTTCATCCATGTTAAGGTCTATTTCCTCTAAAGTCTTCCCTTTGTATTTCGCCGCATCCCCGCTTTCCATTAGCATCAACAGTTTGGCAATTTTTGCGGTCTGAAACACATCGTCCGGCAATCGATACACCTTATTGTGAACATCTACAGTGTGTCCCATAAACGTAGCCAGTTGCTCTATGTCGTTACTAGTCATATTAAATAATTGAGATAAAGTGGCTAGGTGTTTACGTAATTTAGTAGAAGTTAATGCTTCAGGATGTTTTGCTCCGCACAGACGTGTATGTTTTTGTAGCACTTTGTACCCTGTAATGGGTTGGTCCGATTTTGGATTTGCAAATAAAAATAAATTAGTTTGCCGCACACAGTGTGGTCGTGCTTGTATTAAAAGCTGCACATTATCTTGCATATCTTTGCTGAACAAAACAGGCACTCCTCTTCCCCGTTTTCCTCTGGTTACGACTCTCTTAAAACGTTTTAATAATATTTTTTCGGTGGGTGTAACTGCTTCTGCAAATTCTTCGTAATTTTGGGCCTTGTTGTCTTCTGACAACGTGTAAGTAGTAAGCTTCATCCGTTGCAATTCGCCGACTCTTTTTCGATTTAAGAGAAGTAATCGACAAAAAACAGTCTCTAGTAATAAATTAAATTTTTTTATATCTTTCATGTTTTCTTTAAGCTTTTGTTCAGCTTGATTTCCTGTATCAATAAGATACTGCCTAAATAATTTTAAATCAGTTGCTAAAGGTATCAGAGTTATTTTATTCCACGTTTTTGTATTAAGGTCGTTTCCAGCTTGACTTGAAATTTCGTGTTTCCAAGTAGTTTCTAACAAACGCACAAACAACGTTAAGTTGGCTTCAGCTTCTGCAGCAGATATGTTGTTAGCAATATATTTTCTTTTAACAACTTTTAATATTGCTATATCGCAGCAGTCTTTTAAACTTTTACTAGTGTTCATTGCAAAAGTAGGTGACCCATATATGTCTTTTAGACTATCGTATTTGGCAATCACTTTTACAGCATTAACCACTACGTCAAAATACTGTGGCTGAAGAAGATTTAAAAGATTGTTAATTTTTGGGTTTATATTTTGCGCCTCCATCAACACCTTTGCCAATTCTCTCATTTTTCTGGAACATACGTGAATATGGTGTTGCTCCCTGTGAGTTTTTAAAAACCTAGCACCGAAGGCACAAATCAGCAAATCTTTTTTTGCTGTTAAAGATACTTGATCAGCCATCATTCGAGGAAATACTTTTAATTTTAAATCGGAGTCAAAATTTAATTTTGGCAGTAAAAGGGTTTGTCCCTCGCCAAGGGTTGTGCGAGTGTCTGCGTTTTTATTCTCTGGGCAAATCTTTTTGTGTTTCCACAATAACTTTCTTGAGTACAGTCCGAAACAAAATGTGCAAGGAACATAGTTACTTTCGCAATTTTTTAAAGCACTTGTATGAACAGGTTTAAATAAAGATTGTGAGTTTTTTAAAAAATTTCCTTTTTTTCGCAGTGTTGCAATTAGCCGTTTTCTCTCAATTAATTTCGGTGGCAAAAGACTTATTTTTATGACGTCAGATTCTTGGGAATGGTTGCGCAGAATGTGCCTTCCAAAATTTTTCACATCGTTTTCGCAAAAAAAACAGTAATCTGGTTTACGAAGAGAAGTTTTACCATGTGACACTAAATTTTGACGTCCTGGCAAAGTTTCAATTTCAGTTTCGATATTTTGAGGAATAGTTTCATCTGAAGAAGTTGGCTCCTGCATATAAAGCAAATTTCATTCTGTTAGAATTGTACAAGATAATTGATATTAATATACAATATCCCGAAATTGAGGCAAATTACTGAAAATGTTTTCGCGCTATCATACAAGTATTTGTTGCAACGGAAACTGGCTAAGCGCAAAGCTCGTGGTCAGTTTTCAAGGGGCCACAAACACGCAAAGAACAAATTTCCCTGACTATTTTGAATTCCCCGACTTTTCCAGGTTTTCCAAGTCGCTGGGAATCCTGTCAATGGATTAATGTATTTTATCTACTCCAGTGGGATAAGTAACGCATTACGTCACTCATTTGACACTATTTCAGTTAGGTAATGAAGCTCATTACACCACTCACCTATGTAATGGTTTCATTACGCAACTCAGTTGCGTAATGACTTCATTACGTACCTGAAATAGTGTCAAATGAATGACATAATGACATTTGCCTACTAAAATATTTTTGAAATGACAGAGATGACATTTCTCTTAATGCACTTTTCTCAATTTTAGGCAGTCATAGATAAAATTTTGTACAATACATGTGTGATAATGCATCATTAATATACTTGTGTGCTTACATAACTCGTGCTACGCACTCGTTTGTAACTTACACACACGTATATTAATGATGCTGTTATCCCACTTGTATAGTAAATAACTATTAACATTGCCTGTATTTGAAAGTAGGTATGTATGCTGTACATAATTATGTACCTACTACAGTGTGAAACAAAAGTACCTACAGAACACATTCAACGTACCATAGAATCGGTTTTCGATAAGAATTTTGAACACTTCAAAATTATTTAAATTATAGTGCTTATTTAAGTCAGTTCAAAGTTTATTTGGGTCAGTCATTTTTTCCCGTAAAAGTGTTAGAAAAGTAACTTGTGTACCTACCTCATAATAGAGCGGAGATACTTCACTAACAGAAGATAACTCTCTTTTCTGACTAGAACTCTGAAACAATTAATACCGCAATATAAACATAATTAACTTGTTATTATTAACTGAGAAGCAAGAAAATGGAGATATATTTTAGAAGGACGAGATATATATCATTTAACTCAGCTTGCAGAGTACATTCCAAAAATATATAGAAACCGGAAATCGGATTTCTTTTCCGAGGTCGACTTCCGGTCAACTTTTTTTTAATTTTTAACTTTTTCCTTTATAGCTCCTGCAGTTTTTGAGATATTTAGCTCAAATTTGGAATACAGGTTACGCTGCAGGGCTTACATTATTGAGCATATCAAATGGTTGTGAGAATCTACAGGGAGATATTTTTCAGGGGTCATGCTTTCTTTTCTCCCCCTGAACTTTTTTGCGGTGCGCCGCTGTTAGATTCTAAAATACAAATTCAGTTTTCTGTGTTGTTTAGAATCTTTTTGTTCTCTTGCAGTTTTTTCGTATCTGCAACCGTTATCGAGAAAAAAAAGTATAAAAACGATTTTCTGTAATTTGCTAGACGAAATTTAAATTTTTAAAATGGTTTTAAACGTTAATTATGTGCTAATAAGTACACGGTAACAATTTATAGATTAGTTCAGGCACATCAGTTTTGAGTCATTATAATTTTTACCGCTACAATAACTTTACAACACGTACGAGGGCTGTTCAACATGTTATCTACTTGAAATAAAAATGAATTTAATGAAATTAAATATTCTTTGCCACTTGTAAATATTACCTACACATTTCAGTTTGACATTAACATCTGATCTGTAAAATAGCGATGTGTCGATCCGGTCGGATTCGATACAAAGGATCGAATCCGGGGCAGGATCGATTTGGATCGAATCCAAGTTTCGGTCCGGATTCGTTCCGAGGAACGAAAAGGTCGCGAGGCGTCAATTCTCGCGGACATTCATTCCTTTGGCATTCCGTTATTCAATCAATTTCAATACAGAATACAGTACAATGTGTTGATGGGCAACATAAATGATGATGGTGTTCGTTTTAGAGGCTCGACGTCCACAGGCGACACATGATACGGCCGAAGTTGCATGCTTTTTTATCAGTTATCAGTGATTTATGGCTTTTGGCGGCTTTGTATGTGCCCAATTGATGTTTGAGACATATAAACATACTGAATTACCGACTGCGTGACCACTCACCAAAACAAAGATACGCGCGTTGTTCGTTCCCGGTCCGGAATGACCGAGACCCCGGGTGTCTGAAATGCACATTCAATTTTGATGTCGATCCGAGTCCGCAAAAGTATCAAAACTTCCCATCACTACTGTAAAATCCTAAAATAATACTTACCGATACTGTCGGATTCTGAATTACTGAACTACGGTTTTCTGATAAAAATTCATTCGGGGGGGGTAAGCGATCTTGCTGGGTATTCTAATTCAGCTTCCACCTGAATATAGACATTTCATTATTATTAATTTACATGAAAATTAAAATAATTGAAGTACCTACCTCACGTTCAATGTCTACATCTGATAAAAATTCATTCGGGGGGGGGGGGGGTAAGCGATCTTGCTGGGTATTCTAATTCAGCTTCCATCTGAATATAGCCATTTCATTATTATTAATTTATATGAAAATTAAAATAATTAAAGTACCTACCTCACGTTCAATGTCTACATTTGGATAAAATGTGGGGTCGTCATCCGAGTCCGATGAAAATATAACACTGTCATCCGATTCATCCAGTTCTAAAAATATAGGAAACTCTACAAATCTATATAGGTAATTGAACTGTATTAAATAAATTTGCGTCGTTTAAAAAAATGTACGTTTATAAAATATAAAACTGTAATGTTAAAAGGTTTCCGAAAAATTAGGTTATGTAGGTAGGAGCTATTGTAACATCACTGACAATTACTATTACTTACCATTTTCGGGCTCAGGAGTAGTTACGGCCTTAGTTAACGCTAACTGGACTAGCCTCTGTCCTCTGGATTGCATCACGGTTTAACAATAAAAGACACTACTACTAATACAAACACGCCCGGCACTTGGAAGTTTTCAACGAACGCTATGCTGTTTCGTACTAAATTGGGAACAGTAGTGTAGCATGGTTTACGGTGTTGCCAAATCACAGGACGCCTAATCATCGTTGAAGTGTACCACCAACATACAGTATCGATATACACAAAACGATAATTGCGCCGCCACACGTTAGTTTCCTGAATTACATTTGAATATTATAATACATAATGCAACCCTTTCTGCGTCCATGTTGATGTCTCTTTTCAACCGAACCAAATACAATATTGCTTTCTGCATCAGTGATTCCTAAGCTCTCTTTCTTACATGTTAAAAATCCTGACGTCAGCAAAGCTAACAATTACAAATCGATTGAAAAGCAGGGGATTACCTTTCTGCGTCCGTATACAGACGCAGAAAGGTGGTGGACGCAGAAAGATATGTAAATTTACAATGTACGGACGCAGAATGGGTTGCAGGTTAGAAATATATATATATATATATATATATATATATATATATGTATATACCGGGTGCTGACTTGCGCGACGCACCATAGGAATTTGCATAGTAAATTCTTTATGTTCAATTATTGGCTCCCCTAATTATTTTAGAGGTAAAGTGTAAATACATTTTTTGTAGAGAAAAAATACTGCATCCATTCATACCGCTGCTAACAATTTTTCATTTTCCAGAAACGAAGGAATGCAAAAAATCAAACTAGCATTTTTACAAAAATCAGTGATGCCATGGAATTATTGAAACAAGCCAATGCCAACGCAAGTGCGTGCGGGGCGATGATCCAGTCACTGCCGTCAAAAGATTGAACGTATTGTCGTTTTTCTTGTTTTGGTGTAAGTTCTGATCCTCATTATTGCACCTACAATTATTTAATTACGTGCCTGTAGTTTTAAACTTAATGTATCAGTCTATTAATGGTTGTACTGTTTGGAATTTGCCGATACGGATATTTTACAATAAACAAGGAGCTTACTTAACGAACGTCCACCATCCTCGTAAAACCATTTTTGTTATGGACAAGGTCTAGGTACCTTAGAGACATTAAGCAGAACATAATTAATAATGAATTATTATAAACGTCAAACATCAATGACAAACAAACAAACAGCACATATTGTCGCGCCGCACGCATTTGCGTTGGCATTGGCTTGTTTCAATAATTCCATGGCATCACTGTTTTTTGTGAAAATGCTAGTTTGTTTTTTGCATTCCTTCGGTTCCGGAAAATAAAAAATTGTTAGCAACAGTACGAATGGATGCAGTATTTTTTTCTCTACAAAAAATGTATTTACACTTTAACTCTAAAGTAATTAGGGGAGCAAATAATTGAACATAAAGAATTTACTATGCAAATTCCTATGGTGCGTCGCGCAAGTCAGCACCCGGTATATATTTCAATTGCCATGAGCAGTAGCACCTTTTGTGCGTGTAGGTAGAGTACTACCGCCAATTTAATTTTCTACCCATCGTTTTGAAGCAAATCTAGTATCGCATTGTGTTTCTTGTTCAGATTTAATTATTAGCATATATATGAATTATGAGTCTGCAGTTAAACTGTGCACACATAAATGTTCGCTCGCTCGTCACTAATTTTGCTGCTTTTAGAGATCTCGTACTTCAGTCTTCATTCGATCTGTTAGCTGTTACCGAAACCTGGTTGTCTAACTCCATTACAAATAATGCCGTTTTCATTGAAGGTTACACTGTAATACGAAGAGATAGAGAATCCAGAGGTGGAGGAGTTGCTTTTTATATTCGTTCAACATTTTCCTATACTATTTTTGATGCAACCAAAGATATTGAACAACTGTGGTTAAGTATCACATTTAAAAATCGTAAGTACGCATTTGGAGTGTTGTATAACCCTCACCAGAGATATTACTTAGAGTTTATTAATAATCTAGAATCAACCTTATCCGAAATTTTACCCATTACCAGCGACATCGTTTGCCTTGGAGATCTTAATATAGATATACTTAATACAACAAATACAGCCACAGCTCACCTATTGGACTTTTTTGAAGCCTTTGGTCTCGTGCAGGTAGTGAACGAACCAACTCGTGTAACAGCGCTATCCGCTACTCTTATAGACCATATCATAACAACAAATAAAGATTTAGTAACTTCGGTCTCTGTAAACCCTCTGCACGACCACTTTGATCATTATTTAATACATTGTACTTTAAATTTGCTACATTCGAAGGCGCCATCAGTTATTCATACCTACAGAGATTTTAAAAATTTCGATCACAAACAATTTGATTCTGCTTTAAGATCACTTTCTTGGAAAAACATTTACGACTCTGATAATATTGATGATAAAGTCGCATTATTTAATGGTAACATTATCACTCTACTCAATATATTTGCTCCTATTCGAACATCCAGGATAACTAAACCGTATGCTCCATGGCTCACACCTGTTATTAAAAATATGATGCTCCTGCGAGACAAAGCCCTATTACGTTATAAAAAAAGTAAAAACCCGATTCATTACGATTATTATAAACAACTTAGAAATTATGTAGTAGGTGCTGTCAGAAGGGAAAAGCGTTCATATTATAATAAATTCTTCTCTAATAACTCAAAGATGTTTTGGAAAGAATTACAAACATTAAATGTTTCAAAAAAATCCACTCGCACTGGACTTCCTTCTAATTTGTCAGATTGTGATAAAATTAATATTTTTTTTATTCAGTCTGTTCCTAAAACCGACGTGAATACTGATGCCGTAACATCATATTATAATAATAATGTGAAAGAAACTGTTAGATCATTTTTTTAAAATTCACAACAGTTGGAGAAATAGAAGTGCTTAAAATGATCTCGTCCATTACAAGCACTGCTACTGCATATGATGGTATTAGTATATTAGTATATATATAATCCTCCAGTAGAGTTGAAAGATTTAAGACCGATCAGTATTTTACCTGTATTATCCAAAGTACTGGAAAAAGTCATGGAGCAGCAGCTACGCCAACACTTGAATTTGAATAACATTTTGCCTGTTACACAATCTGGCTTCAGAAAGGGACATAGCTGTGCTACAGCGCTGTTACATATAACTGATGACATTATCTCAGCTACGGATATACCTAGGTAAAGTAACTGCTCTTATCTTGTTGGATTACTCCAAGGCATTTGATACAATTAATCATAATATTCTGTTGTCTATCTGCCATTACATAGGTTGTTTGCCAAATGCAATTTCTTTACTAAGTAACTATTTATCAAATCGCTCGCAAGCCGTTAAAGTGGCTATGAAGTTATCAAAATTTTCCAACAATACAACAGGCGTTCCACAAGGATCTATTTTTGGGCCTCTTCTATTTACAATCTATATCTCACACTTCCCATCTACGTTAAACTTTTGTGCATCTCATTTTTACGCTGATGACTCGCAAATCTATTTTTCTTTTAATATTCAAGACATTATTACTGCAAATAAGTGTATAAATGAAGATCTGGAAAAGCTAGCTACCATTTCGCATCAACATGCACTTAAGCTTAACGGGGACAAGTCGGCGATCATATTTTTTGGTAAAAAGGCTCAAATTGAAATAGCAAAAAACCAAATGAGTTTTAAAATTAATAATAATCCAATACCTGTTGTTGACAGTGTTAAAGGCCTAGGTGTAATTCTTGACTCGATATTACGTTTCAAAAAACGTATATCAAAATGTATGCAAAAAGCGTATTGCAATTTAAAATCAATTTTTGTAAATCGTCACCTATTTAACGCACAAGTCAAAACCATTTTATGTAATAATCTAGTTCTATCTCAGGTTGATTATGGCGATGTAGTGTATGGACCATGTCTTGATGCACAGGACAAAGCCAGGTTACAAAAACTACAAAATGCGTGCTTACGTCTTATCTTTGGTATAAGAAAATATAATAAAATTTCGTATAAATTAAAAGACGTTAAATGGTTAAATATGTTCAATAGGAGATCATTACATTGTGCATGTCTATATCGTAAAATTATTTTGTATAAAACTCCTCCATATCTGTATAATAAGATATCATTTCGTACGGATGTACATAACTTGAATTTGAGGTTTAGGGGCAATGTCAGTATTCCATTATGCTGCTCTGAGTTTGGAAAACGCCGTTTTGTATATAATTTTGCAAAATGGTATAATGGCTTACCCCGAGACCTCAAATTAACTCCGACTTCTTGTTTTCGGTCACGGATCAATAATCTTCGACGCAATGATCAAAAATAACGAATATACTATCTTTATTTGTTTTATAAACTTTACTGAATTTGAATATGAGCAGGGAACACAATGTAAACCTGGATTTAAACACTTCAACATAGGGTTAAGTGGTGGAGCAACTGCAGAATTTTTTTCTGCATTCTGCAGCTGAACTTCGCCCTACTCAGTATTTATTCTTTTTTTTTTTGGTTAACGTATGTATTCTCTTTTTAATTAATAAAGGCATTTTACTATTATTATTATTATTATTATTATTAAGAGATTACAATGGTTGAAAATAATTTGGATTTATTTAGGAATAAGGTGGGAATGGTAATGGTTATAATGTAATTACAAAGTGAAAAAAAATTTATAATTAAATAGAAAATAGCTAGGTATTTGAAAAACAGATGGGTTTGAAAATAATATAATATCTAAAAATTACAGTTTTAAACTAATGACAAATACTTAATTAGAATAAAATAAAAATTTCGTAGGTTTATATCAAAGATATTAAAACTAGAGTGTATAGTAAAAGATTTGATATCGTTAAGAAAATTTGTTTCGATTATTGAAAATAACAAACTTAAAAAATGTATATCAATCAAATTGGATTACGTCAAGTTGTTTGGTGCTAAAGGAGACTTCCAGAAGAGGATCATCGGGTAAAAGAAGCACATTCCAGGAGGTTGGTAGTGAAGGTAGCTGTCTGCAAGTTTGGTCTGTTGGCTGCGTGCTGTAGAAAAGGGTTGAGGTGTTGATGTTAGACGGTTAGGACGTCTTGTCTGTCCGTGCGCCATTCATTGAAGAAACGTTCTGGGGAGAGTCGATTTGTAGGCAGAGAGAAGCTGTTTGCTTGGCATCTAGAGCGTTGTGCAGACCAAGTAAAATGTGGGTGATTTATTATTAAAGTCAGAACTATAGAAGGAAATAAAGACTATAAAAAAGTGAACTCTTTATGAATGAATTACGTACTGATTTAATATTGTTATGTACTATTGTAACGATAGGGTATTCGTCATTTGAATACAAATCTGTTTCGATATTTAGTTGACATAATTTATTATGACTTATGCGAATGATATTGGGAATATAAAAATATCAATTTTTTAGAAGTCAGCTAACTAGATAAAGGAATCCATCCCTGATTTTCAGGAGCTATCTCTAATAAGAATTATTGACATTCTAATTACAAAAGAAAAATTTTTAATTTAAAAACAGATTAAAATAACTATAATTGAAGGTTCATAGCATACTAAAGGCACGGCAACGAGGATCTTAACAAATTTATGACAACCCAATGTGTTAAAATTTAATAGTCAAAATTAATAGCTTATTAAAAAGTAAATAAAGACAATACGTTGTGAGTCAGTTATATATATTGTAATGGTTTACTGCCCAAAGCAATTCTGATTGCCTAATTAACTAAATTAATAATATCAAAATGAGCACGGAATTGAATATTTTATTTATCGCATAATAATCAGTACGTACTTTACATTAATAAGCGCACTTGATATGAGCACTAGTAACTAATAATTTGAAGGATACAAGTTAGCATGAGATAAGGCAGCTTTCAGAAGGGTTACGTTTTGAGTTTCAGATATGATAAATGTTCGGAAGGGCTAATGCAATTTAATTTGTAACTGGCGGATTTGAGCTTAGTAACGTCAAACATATTGTGAATAAAATGATACAGAATGATTTGTTAAGTACAGAAATGGTATGAGCGTTATGTGTTAAAAGTTGAAGCCAATAAACGGCAAATTATCTGAAAAGTAAATGAAACAGTGCTAGCAAAGCAATTAATTATTGCAAAGAGCAATAGATATGTAAGGCAACCGATCGAACGACAAATTAGTGAGATGCTAAAAGAACTCAATTGTATTAGTGCATTATCAGAAAAAGTGAAAAATAAAAGTAGAGCAAAGTGTGGTGACATTTATTCCAAGAAAAAGGACATTTTAGTGAAAATGCAAAGGCATGACATCAATACTGTAGTCCATAGGTCGAAACATGTAATCAAACCTAATTTTTTTTAAACATATGAAAATCTAGTTGCTAAGTAATGAGACAGTCAATTGTCAATACTACCAAGCAAGCTTGTAAAATTTGTGTTGGGGGCGAGTTTGCTCTTAGATTTTTATAAATGTTCTAAGTAAAAAGTTTTATCTGTGTGTGTGGTTTTATATTCACCAGTCTGCAGACCATCTATTATTGTAATTTTCGTCTTTCTAAGTGATACCGGTGAAGAGGGAAAGCTGGCTGCAAGATTCGCCCATGTGCTGTTAACATTGAGGTCCTTTTACGATTAGTTGGAAGTATCAGCCAGTAAGGATTTTATGTTCAACGTGTAGGGCAGTTCCTCCTGAGTGCATGTGTCCAGTTTCGCAGCAGGAAGCCACCACGAGAGTTAACATCAACGTAGCGTCCCTGGAAAACGTATCCTGCCTACGAAGCAGCCCTTTTCAAGGTAATTTTACAGGGTAAGCGTTGGAGTACGTCCATTATTTATGTATCTCGTCAAAATTAGACTATGTACGAAGTGTAGAGGCATATCCCAGTTACCAGAACCGTTTCAGGGAGGTTTTATCGAGGAAGCGTCCCTTAACAATGCGATTTGGAAAATATTTTGCCGTAAGTTAAACAAAAAGCAATCGCGCGTGGGTTTTGACGTCATCCTGAAACAAATGAGCTTAGCCGTTGCTACGTCACAGAGTTAATCGTATTTACTTGATGTATCCTTGCTATTTTGGCGTATAAATTTCAATCTTACGCTATTTTGCAAGTACAGATAATCTTGTTTAGAGGCATTAAATTTAGAGGTAATTTAAAAGTCAGTTGGGAATGATCCATTTGCCCTAATATCAGAGAGTAATTGTCATACAGCAAATGCTTTGCTATATAAAGCTTTTTACTTAATTTTATAAACCGACCCACCTGAGTTAAGAATTGTTTCATGTTCACCGAAGCTAAGTCCTAAGGTACTGTAGATAAATAAACTAAAGAAAGAGCAATAAGCCATTTATTTTTGGTAATAAATATTAAATCTTTTTAATTTGCCCTGACTGACAGGCAATTCTCAATTGAAACTTAACAATTTATAAAGTGTAGTATCCCTTGCCATAATGATTTTATTTAAAACCCTACTATTATTATATATTAAAGCGAGGTGCTATTAACATTTTGATTCAAAATATGCAAAACTTGTGAAAGCCGTTTCTCAGAAACTTTCTGTATAACTTTATCCGAATTTAATTTTAAAAGATAATTTGGATCTTGAGAAGATCATTGGGCCATTGACAACCATGGATTACGCTCATGAAAAGAAGTTTCCCTCAGAGTAAAAATGTATGCACAACTACCCCTATTCCATTGCATCCCATATAGTTTGCCCCCCGTGTGTTATTTTGATAATTTTTGACTCCAAGGGCTGTTCTTATGGTATAAACTAGCTCCTGTAAGAAATTCGGGTCGAAACCTGAAAACGTGCGTTTTCTTATGGCCACCATATTGAATCCGCCATATTGAAATTTTCGGATTTTTATCATCACCCTTAGGTTCCATAGAATGCATGTTCTAAATTTCAGAATTGTAGGTGATCGGGAACTGCCAAAAAAGTAGATCACCTTCTTGTGCAACAGACAGGGCTGGATTTTATATATGTTGATGATGATTCCTAAAGCATCTGGGGGATAATCTAATACCCACAGCAACCCCCTATAAGTACGCCACTGGGTTTTTGCATAGTGAAAGTCGTCTTTTTTTAACAAAAAATCGTAAAGAAGGTAACACTTTTAACTATTTTATTGAAATTGTGAATTGTCAATTTGACAGTTGTAAGTTCTAAAGTCCTTTCGACCAAATATCGAGTTACAAGTGATCACTATGCAAAAAAATAACGTGTACAATACGGATATCAAGGTACAATCGTGTTCAAATAAATCTGGGACAATTTTTTTTTCATGTGTAGGTTCACTTAAGAATTGAAGAATATCTCCATGGATTTCCTGGTATCAGAAAGAGTTACATTAAACTTGAACAGGTACTGAAATGTGTAACTCTTTCTGATAGCAGGAAATCCATGGAGATATTCTTCAATTCTTAACTCAACCTGCATATGAAAAAAACATTGTCCCAGATTTATTTGAACACGACTGTACATACATTATACGTTACATTTATTATACGTATGTGGTTTTTCATTTTTACTGTACGCATTGATTTCTATATGAAAAGCTTCTTTTTTACCGATCCCTCGATATATACCTATACCTCTGCTTATTTTATTGCAAAAATTTCTTTTTGTGCAAAGTTGATTTTTGCGGACGTAAATAGGCTGCAAAATTCGTTTTCGCGGCCGCTACTATTTCGTTGCCGTTGTTATTAGTAATGGCCGCGAAAACGAATTTTGTGGACACAAACTTATCGACACGGTTGCGCAGAGAATTGATATGTTTTTTATTATAATATGTACTGCGATTGCACAAAACGTAGTGTACGCTACGTTCGCAGAATGTTTGGCTTCCTCGGATTAATTTGATGAACTCTTCTTCGTCTCACCGGCCAAACATTCCTCGGTACGCCACTCATTTCGCGACCTAGGTATACAAATTACTATAATCTCTATACGAATAAACCATAGAGTTATGACTTGATTCGGCAGTTGAGCTACGTCAATATTTATTTTTGCCTCAAGAATACCTAGCATATTACACATAATAACATAATAACATAATCACCAGGTTGCCAGAAACATTTGTTCGCTTTTCAAACCGGTCACCTGGTATATACTTAGTGTTACATTTGACACTATCATTGAGCTATGTTAAAATCTTTTCTGCAACCGTCTTAAAAGTCACTTTTAATACCAAGATCTGTCATTGAAGTTGACGTTTCTCTTACTGATACAAAAAATATATGTTGTTAGGCAACACTTTTAGTTCCTAGGATTAAATTAGCTATTTATACAACAAGAGCTAAAAGGGATACTTTTCATAACCAGGCGTGAAATTTATTCGAGGCAAAGTCGCCAGCGGCGAGAAGCCACACTCCAAGAACTGCTTGCAGTTACCACCAAGTTCCGTGACCAACTGACGAGACGCCGCAGCCGAAAAGAAGCGGGAAGGAGCTGCTGCAACTGACCACCGGACAGACAAAAAACGAGATCAACCATTCATTCTCTCTCTCGCACTCATAGACTTGCGTTTTAAATTCATGCCAGAAAACACGCTTAACATCAAAGTCACGACAACCGCGAATCGGTTAATGAACACGTGTGCAGCTAGACAGACCGAACCGGTTCCACAGCTGCGTAACACTATAATGCCAAAGCCTGCATAAAGCTCGATACACTTAAATTCAAGCAGAATAATAAGAAAGAAAACTACATACCAGCAGAGTCGTGTTGTAGAAAATAGGCTCATTAGCTGTACATTTGTACATTTTAAAAATGTCCTAACACTCCTCTTACTTGAAGAAGAGGTCCCAGAAGTCTCTTAAAAAACCAACGAAACATTTTGCTACCACAAACAATCACTCAATCGAAAAACCAAAACAAAAAAAATTTAAACGATAGAATGCACCCCCAAAAGAATTACGCACTGAAGCTACTAGATGGGATACGAAAAGTAGGAAGCTAAAAAGGGAAGACAAAAGACTGGATACGGCAGTAGAAAATACGAAAATGTATATCAAAATCGGGTAAAATAAGTCTTACACCTGTGCACACTTCCGACCAATCTACAAATAGAACACAGAAAAGTGCATGTGTATAAAATGGAAGTCCATGATCTCACCCAAAGGTTACCTGAAGAGGGCACGCTGCGCGTCACGAGATCAGCGCATTGTGTGAATCCCACAACTGATATGAATACCCGAAGGAAGAGGATAAACAACCAAACGGGGAAAATGATTGTGACAGAAACTGTCAAAAATGGTCATAAACGGTAACCGCAAAACTAGGAAAACTCAGTCCACTGACACCCTCAATCGATGCCGATGCCGGAGCCAAATCGACTATGAAACCGCTAATAGGTAAGTGACAACAAAACGTCATCCAACAACTATAATACGGTAAGCGACACTAAATCGTCGATAAATACGTCACTATTAACAACAACACGACCTGTGAAATAGAATCTCTGCAGCGATCCATCCAACACGGTACCCTCAAAGGCTACGTCCATAAACAGCAAGAAATATGATAGGTGTGCAAGGCACTGCGATAAACGTTAGTGGTGTCCACGATAAAGTCGGCAAACAAAGTTGGGAGATACATGACAACAATGAAAATGAGATAAAAGTCAATCGAAAATAACTACGCCAAACCAACTACGAAGATGGCCTGAGAGACTTAATGAACCGCATAAGCGAATCTCCCAAGCACACCTACAACCAACCACATCTTACTGATAAACCAAAGCACAGTAATAAAGGCGAAAATGATTTCCAACTTGCCTACCTAACACCAACTCGGTACAATATAAAACAACAAAAGGAAAACGTAAAAATCGGTAATCATGAAACGTCAAATTCCATAAACTTCACTAACTTCAACGTCAGTTCGGTACGATACAACAAAAGGTCTCAAATCAGCTCAGGGCTAAACAAAATCAACGACACGGAATCTAAATTCCAACTACTACTTCAAAACAACAGGATTCGGTAACTTCAATAATCGACAATCGATACTAATTCCGACTAAAACGGGAAAAATTTTGTACAAAGTGCGACTAAACATCACGGGCTATATTTTCTTCTTACTTGGGAGTTGCTAAGACAAGAAACGACAATAAAAACAACAAGCGAGAGATCAAAATCGAAAATTTCTTGTGAAAATAAACTGCTAATACGAAAATATCAACAGCACAAATGACATTTCAAAAAAAAAAATACTTGATGCCTTTAACAAGGGCTCATGAAAACAAATGACTATGTTTTTGCCTACTCGGAATACTTAAAACAATAAAAGACACGGAAAAACACAAAAAGAAAACACGAAAAGGCGATAAACGACAAGTAAACACGAAAAGAACTAGAAAACAAGAAAAGACAAGAAAAAAGATTAAAACTGGAGATAACAAATAAATAAATACAAAATAGAAGAAAACTGGAGCAAACAAATAGAAAATAGGATAAAACTAGAGAAAACAAATAGCAAATAAAATAAAACTAAAAAAACAAATACGAACAAAGAAGAAACACGGTCTCAAACTATCTGAACATTAAAATCTCTAAAAAACTCGAAAACTACTATGAACATAACAAACAAGACTAAATTCAAAGTAGGGGTCATAAATGATCGATACAACAAGAAAAGATACTCGAGATGATTCCTTCCTATAAAGAAACACGCGTTGCCAATTCATAGGTACTACTTCGAAAAGTAAAAAAAACATTTGCGAAAACAATGCTTTAAGGTTTTAAACCAAAAGAACAAAGCCAAAAAGGTTCTTAACGACAATACAATGCCCCACGTTGGTCGCCAAAAGCTTGTTACTGAACAAAACGACATTTACGACAACGCGCCAGCTCATAACGGTATTTACGAAAAGCGCGTACGATATCTCCCGAAATCGGGAATGTAACTTATATAGGACCAATGCCCAGCCTATAACAGGAGAAGCGCCTGGCACTTTGTTACGGTATTAAAAGAACTTTACGACACCCACCCAAGGTGAGCATCGCACCACTGTATCAGTCCTGGAAAACTGGCACACTTGCCCTGAAATCGGTTCGAAATAGGCTAATAGGCCACGGTTGGAACGCTCAGGGAGTCGGGCGTGAGTCACACGATACGTTCTGGGCAAGCGTGCGGTGGCATAGTGTAACATCCACCCCCGGTTATAGGGGTTGTACTATTTATCTACCACGGGTTAGCTCATATTTCGGAGATAGGGTTCGATCGCAAGCTCAGATATACCATAAATAAGCAAAACACACTAACGGAGTATCCTGTATGACATTTATTATGTTTATCTATGATACATTAGTAAATTGTTCGTGTAATTAATTAAACGAGATGTAAATTACTCAAAATTAGTTATCGTATAAAAACGCGGCTTTCTGGTTGTAGCGGGCGGATTCTGCGGACGGAAGCAGCTTCCTGGTTGTAGCGGGCGTGACCTCGGGGACGCAATTCGCTTGAAGACGTCGTGATCGGCCGGACTGCAACTTCGTAGCTCTTCGGGACGAGCTGCGCGCTGAATGCAATACCGGGCAGCCTGTCAAATTTCGCCGAACTGCAGATTCGGGTTTCTGTAAACAAATAACAATTAAAACTGCTAATGCGGGTTTTCACCCTATACGTGTAACTATAGTTCGGTGGTGAAATACTCCGCGGAATTCGCCGCACGACGGGACTTCGTTTGAGGAACGAAGCTCCGGCTCGGCGTGACTTTTGAGGTTATCAATCCTCGACACCTGCAGGAGAGCTCTTTGGCGACGCTATCAGTGCGGTCCGCAGAGAGTTCCCAAGCAAGTCGGCCGCTACAATTCTCAGGGGTTAATTCAGGTAAATTCTAATTAGGTAGCTTGAAGCTTTTAATTCTGCTTGAATAGCACGGCGGTGAATTTAAAATACAAGGGAGCTGGGATTTTGACATTACGTTAATTGCTATTTGACCAGCGGGTTTCGGCGTAGGAGATTTTCAGGATTAATTAGCGGGCGTTCCAGGGTTAATTAGCTGGCGTTCCAGGCGTTCACAAAGAACCACTGAATTAAACTCAGCTGTCAGGGATTTTCAGGATTAATTAGCTGGCGTTCCAGGCGTTCGCAAAGAACCACTGAATTAAACTCAGCTGTCGGGGATTTTCAGGATTAATTAGCTGGCGTTCCAGGCGTTCGCAAAGAACCACTGAATTAAACTCAGTCTCAGGACGGCTTGGTGGAGGGACTCTCTGGACAGGGCAGGATGAAGGACCGGGGACTAGGTGTTTGCTGGAGGAGTATTAGGTATCTCTCGGAAATCTCTCTGGGGAATCTCCGTTTAAATGCGTTCTGCAAGCAGTTTTATATGCCTTGAAATGCTGTTAGGTGGGGAGAAACGGCGCGCGTCATCACTTTGTTTGCGCTGTTTTCACGGGCGGAACTTCGGTCTGGCTATCTTATCTCGCTGGAACACACCGGGTTCTTGATAACGCTAAAGGTCGGCGACGTTTAAATCAGCAAATATTATTTAATATTGAATTAATCGGATTCAAACGGGAGCTAGCGTTACATATGCCGGTCCCTTCGGAGGAAACGGGAGTTCGGTGGGCACCTCCTTCAAGGGGGTTCTCAAAACAACGCAGAGATCACCTGGAGATCTCGTGATTATTGAAACCGGACACAGAAAACATTCAAACTGGGGGATAATCGGGAACTATATACAGGCTGAGTAAAATTGTAATCTTTAGAAACTATATACAGGATGAGTACAATTTTAACGGGTGTTTCTTTCGAAACTATAGACAGGATGAGTACAATTTGTACTCTAAATTCTGGCCTAGTCGAATACAGAGGTTGCGGTTTCAACCTATATTCTGTCGGCGGAGGAACATACATATGCGATGCACATGCACTCTTCAGGACACGGCGGCGTCGCGGTTTCGACCTACAGGTCCTACAGGATATCATTCATTCAGGAATAATGTTTTCCTAGTAATGGCCTGGATGCCATTTCACGGGGTGCATTCTATTGCACAAAAATGTTCACTCGACGGAGTGAACGCGCGCTTCTTACAGGCACTGGGGCGAAATGCTGCGTTCAAGGAGTGCACACAAACTTATGTTGCAGGCGGTTGCAAAACTGCGGTCTCAGTTTGCAATTCGGCCAACGCAAACTTTCAAATGTTCAAACATCCAACATTTAAATACTGGAGCCGGTACAGTCGCGGTTTCGACCTTCAAGTATTCCGGGATTCTCTCAGCGTGTGAAACATCTAGGTTTCAGGATAACCTATACTCCGACATTCTCACACAATTACTCGGGAAATTGTAGAGGCTGCGGAGACCAGCATACAATTTCAAAAAAAAAACGGTGCGCAGGATCGCTCTGGGACGCATTCTAAAATACGCTCTCTGGACGGTATTCTGGTACGGAAAACACATTCTCTCCTTCGAGCTTCGACTATTCGTCTACGATCTCCTGTCATTATCCGGTTTTACGGTGGCAGAGAGCACGCTCCAAAAGGAAGAATGACATTCGGGATAGCACTAGCAAACATTCTGGCATTCTAGCCTACTCACTAACTAGGGCGGCATTTAAACTCGCATTCGGCAATCATGTATATTTACATTCATTCATTTACAGGCGCACCAGGTGCTTACACGGGTACCTGCAGATATTCCGGCGGACGAGACATCAGGATTGTCTTTCAAGCGGACTGCGGACTACGGATTCCACGGGCGAGACATCGGGATTGTCTCTCAGGCGGACTGCGGACTACGGATTCCTTCTGAGATTCTTCTGGCATTGCAGAAGACGGTACTACGCGGGCGGTCCGTAGTATTGTCGGCAATTTAGCTAAGGTACCTCGGGGACGCAAAATCCCGTACCAGCAGTGAAGCTGCTGGCCCCGGAGGGTCGGAGAAGGATTTTCTGGACTGGACGGGATCTCGGAAAGATCTTATCTGGAACGGACAGGACCTGGACGGGTATCTGGGAATTCTAGACTGGAACATCTCGGTTTCTGGGCTCTGGTAGATTCCCCTGGACGGCTAGGCTGAAACAGGTTTTGTGCATTATTCAAATTACAACAAAATTTACTGGTTCGGTATTTTCAGAGTTTACCGGGCTCGGGCGCCATCTGGAGCTGCAGGTGTGTGTTTGCCAATTTATGTACATATATCTGAGTTCACGTTCCTGCTCGGGCGCCATGTAACATCCACCCCCGCTTATAGGGGTTGTACTATTTATCTACCACGGGTTAGCTCATATTTCGGAGATAGGGTTCGATCCTCGACACCTGCAGGAGAGCTCTTTGGCGACGCTATCAGTGCGGTCCGCAGAGTTCCCAAGCAAGTCGGCCGCTACAATTCTCAGGGGTTAATTCAGGTAAATTCTAATTAGGTAGCTTGAATGGCACGGCGGTGAATTTAAAATACAAGGGAGCTGGGATTTTGACATTACGTTAATTGCTATTTGACCAGCGGGTTTCGGCGTAGGAGATTTTCAGGATTAATTAGCGGGCGTTCCAGGGTTAATTAGCTGGCGTTCCAGGCGTTCACAAAGAACCACTGAATTAAACTCAGCTGTCAGGGATTTTCAGGATTAATTAGCTGGCGTTCCAGGCGTTCGCAAAGAACCACTGAA
The DNA here is from genome assembly GCA_940337035.1 of Agriotes lineatus. NCBI lineage: Eukaryota > Metazoa > Arthropoda > Insecta > Coleoptera > Elateridae > Agriotes > Agriotes lineatus. The sequence goes on along the minus strand of CALNHX010000429.1, from coordinate 15,301 downwards.
TTAAACTCAGCTGTCGGGGATTTTCAGGATTAATTAGCTGGCGTTCCAGGCGTTCGCAAAGAACCACTGAATTAAACTCAGTCTCAGGACGGCTTGGTGGAGGGACTCTCTGGACAGGGCAGGATGAAGGACCGGGGACTAGGTGTTTGCTGGAGGAGTATTAGGTATCTCTCGGAAATCTCTCTGGGGAATCTCCGTTTAAATGCGTTCTGCAAGCAGTTTTATATGCCTTGAAATGCTGTTAGGTGGGGAGAAACGGCGCGCGTCATCACTTTGTTTGCGCTGTTTTCACGGGCGGAACTTCGGTCTGGCTATCTTATCTCGCTGGAACACACCGGGTTCTTGATAACGCTAAAGGTCGGCGACGTTTAAATCAGCAAATATTATTTAATATTGAATTAATCGGATTCAAACGGGAGCTAGCGTTACAATAGTATATACAGGGTATGTCGAAATTATGAGGGCGCCACCAAGCCTGTCTTAACCCGGCTAACCGGGCCTGGACGGTTAGACGGGAGCGAAGCATGCACAAATACTCCGCCGATAGGGTTACTCAAGAGTTGCAAGGTCAAATAACAATTTCGGGATTGCCTTAAGCAAGGATTATAATTAGGTGTCAATCCGACCACGACTGCGCAGCTGTCTCACTCACCTGCACGCTCACAGCTTCCTCGTTCCGTCGTACAATAATCCGTACAATAAAGGGGCGTCTATCTGTAACAGAACATGCACAAGCCGAAACAAACGATAGTTCCCTTAACTAACCAATCATATATTGAACTTCGGGTTACAATGGGCAGCAGAGTGCGTCGCCATGTATCTAAACTTAACCTATAATTAAGGGCACCAGCTGGCACGCGCGCTCTAAACTTAACGACAGATGTTGCACATTAGTGAACAGCAATGAGCAGTAATAGGTAGTAATGAGTACAAATATGCACGTTGCCTTATGCGGAGGGCAGCGAAGATTTACATTAACACTCGCGGCATGAACAGTCTGCAAGTCTGAATGAATACACTAGCGCAGTAATGAGTAGTAATGAGTACAAATATGCACGTTGCCTTATGCGGAGGGCAGCGAAGATTTACATTAACACTCGCGGCATGAACAGTCTGCAAGTCTGAATGAATACACTAGCGCAGTAATGAGTAGTAATGAGTACAAATATGCACGTTGCCTTATGCGGAGGGCAGCGAAGATTTACATTAACACTCGCGTTCACAGCGGTAATCAGGTTAAAGGCACATACCTTAATGCGTAGGCGGCGAGGGAGCCTGGTACAGTTGAGTTGCGACGAGCTGCAATCGTAGGTGGCAGGTACCTTCGGTGTTACAACGGCGAAAGGGGGTGAATGCACAACCGCCTCAATGGCGACGGGAGACGCGTCAGGACGCGTACAACGGGACGACGAAAAGAAAGGGGCCACTTTCGTTCTGCTGAACCAAATCCTCGTAGGTCGAGATGAAGGGGGCACGACCCCTCACTTACAGTAGCAGGAACTGGGCTCCAAAAACACCCACGTTACGCCGAAGACCACTCGACAAACTCCGACTCACAACCACCACACAAGCGCTCTCTGCAACGGGCTCCGGACGACTGCCAAGAGGGAAGCGCCGGCAAAAGGTCACCTTGGCCGCGTCCCCCACGTGACTAAACCACAGCGAATCGCAAGGCGATAAAATGAAACAAGCCAATGCGGGCCACGCTGGTATCACGCCACCACAGCGTGCTATTCGGAATTCAGAAAAACGCCATCAGAGGAGAGCTCCAACCGACGACAAATACTGCTTTTGGGGCTAAATATGTGCGAAATCGTGATTCTGGAATTAGGCGATGGAGCCAAATAAAGAGCTAAAAGGGCTTAGCATACGGGCACGCTGCTCTAAAGCCTAGGCGGCTATTTAAAATACCAAAATGACCTAACTAACGGCGTGAAATGCAATTAAGCATCTGAAACAGCAAAATGACTTAACACTCCCCTTACTTGAAAGAGAGTTCCCCGAAGTCTCTTATAAAACAACGAGGCATTTTGGCTGCGGCGCCACGAGCACTCAAACGGCCGGAAACGCTGGTACGATAGCTGTACCCCCAAAGGAATTCCGCACACCGGCCACCAGATAGGGTACGACAGGAGGGAAGAGAGAGAAGAGGAAGAAGAAAGACTGGATACGCCAGTGGAAATACGAAAATTGGGTAGGACCTGGCGGTTCGCTGATGGCTAGTACACACTCCCCGGACCACGGAAGACGGGCGACAAGAAAACTGGCTGTCCCAAAAGGAGTGTCGCTCCGCCAGGGGTCCACAAAACGATTCGTGTCTGGCTCCCTCGGGGAACCAAACGGGCAAAGACTAGGCAGGCTGAGGACAGTCTCGCCGATCCGGCTCGACTGCCCCTCCCAAAATAGGAGTGCCACCACAACGGTTCGCAAAACCACGTCGATAATCGACCACCAAAACGACAAAACAACAAACAAAAAAAAATATAACCGACCAGACCCGAAACGGGTGTGGCACGCACTGCGGCGGCGGCCACGAAACGCCGACTGGACCTTAACACCGGGTCCATGACGGTCGCCTAACAGTGCGGTTTTGGAAGGTGGAAAGAGAAAGAGAACAACGGGGTTGGGTAGTTGTCGCCGGGACGCGGTAGATAGTAATGACAAGGGGAAAAGAAAGGTAAAGATAGAGCATAGAGAAGGAGGGTTTGGGGTTCCAAATTGAAACCGTGAAAATATCTAATAAAAAAAAAAAAACGCGCGGTTAGCGCTCGTCAAAATCGGGTCAATAGAACGTCTTACTCCCATGCACACTTCCGACCAACCGTTCCAAAAGAACATGGGGGGCGGGGGGAAAAAAAAAGGATAAGTCCCTCGCAACCTGTCCCGCAAGCCGCCTGAAGAGGGCACGTTGCGCGTCACGGGATCGGCGCATTGTGGGGTTCCCACAACAAGGAAGCTCGGGGAAAGGTAGGTACTACTGAAGATACGGCTCTAGGCCGGCGGTATGGCCGTCAAGGCCTACAAAGAAAAAGGAAGGGGGGTTAGGGAAAACGGGCGTTAGAAGGCTAAACGTCCGTGGGATTGGGTTTTAGGTCTTTCGCGTGCCAAGTGCCTTTCGGGGCACCGGTCTTGTCGGACAGCTCGTACGTGGCAAGCGAAACTTGCCGACTGACATAAAACGGCCTTATAAATTTTGGAGCCAACTTGGCGTTAAAATATTTCGCCGCGTCGGAAAGTACGTAATTTCGTCGCCAGACGGTATCGCCAACGGCAAATTGAGCCGGGCGCCTTCGCAAATCGTATGTCGCCTTGGAGGCTTTGTACGCCACGTCTAGTCGCTTGACTATGTTTTCATATACCGACCTTAACGCGGGAGTCCGTCGTAACAAGTCTTCGCGACTCTCTACTCGTATTTGTTCCGAAACATCCACCTCCTCGGGGTTATTGGCGCGCGTCCCCTCTAACTGTATCTCTCTGCCGAAATTGGCGAAATATGGGGTCATGCCGGTGACTTCGTGTACTGCGGTACGCACTGCGCAAGCGACTTTCGACAAATATTTATCCCACTCCCGGTGGTTGTCTTTCACGTACGACGCTAGCATAGTTTTTAATACTCGATTAACGCGTTCGACGGGGTTGGCCTGCGCATGATAATGCGCGTTAAAGATAATTCGTGATTTATACGTATCGGTAAGCTGTCGGAATTCTCTACTGCGAAACTGTACGCCGTTGTCAACCAAGACGTACTGAGGTGCTCCAAAGAGCAAGAAAACATCGTTCTCAATTTTCTGAGTCACCGCGGTCGCGGTGGCGGTACGCAACGGGAAGAAAAGGGTAAATTTGGTAAAGTAGTCAGCCACGGACAGAATATATACGTAGCCTTTCTTTGAACGGGGCAACGGCCCTACAATGTCGATAGATATCATTTGCCACGGCTTATCCACCACGGGGTGACGACACATCAAGCCGGCCGGGCGTTTTTGTTCGGGTTTTTGCGCTAGGCACGTCGCGCAACGATTAACGTAACGGGTCACATCCGCCTTAAGTTTAGGCCAGTAATACTGCTGAGCGATACGGCCGTAGGTCTTGTAAATGCCCAAATGGTTCGTCATGGTTTTTGCGAAGAATCTCGGCGCGTTGAGGCTTCGGAACCACCTCTTTCCAACTCGTGCTTTCGTCCAATTCGGCGTATTTTACGTTAACATGTTTAAACAATTTCCCTCGCGATAGTTTCCACGCCGAATACTTGAATGGTCTTTCTACGACGCGTGTACACATGCGCCTATACCAACGGTCAGTTCGACTGTCGTTCGGCGCCTGAGCACCGGCTTCGGGTTCTCCAGAATCGACAACTGAGACTACATCTATTTCGGGTATAGCACGGGACAGCGCATCCGGAACGACGTGGTCTTTTCCCTTCCGGTGTTTGATCGTGAAGTCGTATTGTTGGATACGAACAGCCCAACGGGCGAGTCTCCCGGTGGGTTCCTTAAGATTATTTAGCCAGATAAGTGAATGATGGTCAGTAACGACTGTGAAGTGAGTGCCTTCTAAATACGGACGTAACTTCTCTATGGCCCACAGGACGGCCAAACATTCGCGTTCCGTAACCGAAAAGTTACGCTCAGGCTTCGTAAGAGTCCGACTAATGTAACAGATGACCTGTTCTTGGCCATCAACGGTCTGAGTCAGCACGGCGCCGATACCCACATTGGAAGCGTCCGTCTGTACGATAAACGGGAGAGAAAAATCGGGACACGACAAAATGGGTGCCGAAACTAGGCAATTTTTGATGGTTGTAAATGCGACTTCGCATGACTCGGTCCACTCAAACTTCTGAAACTTTTTCAATAACGACGTCAGCGGAGCAATAATGGCTGAGAAACTTGGTATGAAACGCCGATACCACGATGCCATGCCGACAACTCGCCGTATCTCCGAAACGTTTCTAGGTCGCGGCAAGTTAAGAATCGCCGAAACTTTATCGGGGTCGACTAAAAGCCCTTGGGCGTTAACGACATAGCCCAGGTATCGTAGTTCCGGTTGGCAAAAATGGAATTTATCACGACCCAGTGTTAAACCAGCGTCGTTTAGTCGCTGCAACACTTCGTCTAGAATCTCGACGTGCTTTTCGAAAGTCGGGGTACAAATAATCACGTCATCTAAATAGACAAAGACGTAAGGTTCCAATTCGGGACCCAACACATGGTCGACGAAACGTTGCCAAGTCGCTGGCGCGTTATGAAGCCCAAAGGGCATGCGAGTAAATTGAAACAAACCGCGCCCGGGTACTGTGAAGGCCGTTAGTTCCTTAGATTTCTCTTCCATTTCAATTTGCCAGTACGCGGATTTGATATCAAGCGACGTCATGAACCGGGCATCGCGTAAGCGATCCAAAATCGAAGACACGTAAGGTATCGGGTAGGCGTCCTTCTCGGTGACGCTATTCAATTTACGAAAGTCAACGCAGAAACGATAGGTTCCATCTTTCTTTTTAACTAGTAAAATCGGGCTCGACCAGGCTGAACGAGAACGTTCCACAACGCCTGATTTAAGCATACTGTCCAACTCAGCATCGATATGCGCCTGCATTGCGGGAGAAACCGGATAGTACCTTTGTTTAACCGGTGCCGCCCTAGTAGTGATTTTATGTTGAACGTACTTGGCGCAGCCGAGTTCGGGTTTAGCGATAGTAAAATGTCGGTTTACGAGAGTGTCTAATTGGGCTCGTTGATCCGAGCTCAGGTCGAACATAGACTGCAAATTGCCGGTAGGAGTATCAATGGCCGCTACGCCGGGTTTTGAGAATTCCCACTCCCCTCGAAACACGTCTGGGACTATTCCCACTGACTTCCAAAAGTCTATCCCCAGGATCAGGGTGTGCGGAACCTCCGGAACTATTAAAACATCGATAGCTACCACTCTGTTATTTAAACGAATAGGTAAGTGCAGGGTACCTAGACTGGTCACGGTCTGTCCATTAGCCACTGAGCAAACGGGTCTCAGCTTCTTATTTATGCGCAGGCCTACAGTACGCAACACGTCCCAACCCTTAGCTCCTAAGATCGTTCGATTCGCTCCTGAGTCCAACAAAGCTAACAACTCGAAACCCATGATTTCAACAGTCACATGCGGTCGACGGTCATCAGATGACCTTTCTAATACGTAATCGAGAATGACTTTATTTTTTTTAAATTTGGTCTCGCGCTCCTCGATAAGTCCCTTCATAAATTTAGTCGAATTGCTAAACACGCGCGAGGACACTGCTCGACCGTTCAGCGTCTCGCGGGGTCGTTTCCCTGTCCCTTATCTCTTGCTCGACAACGAGGACAAGTGTTTACGGTCACTTCAGGTTTGCCGCAACGGTAACAGAATTTCTTGCCGCGGGGTCGCGGACACCTACTGGCTCTATGGCCTGGTTCGTTACAGTTCCAACACCGTATGCTTGACTTGGGTGCCGGTTCTCGGTTCCTCCTCTCGGGAGTATTAACGTCACGCGTTTCGACAATATCAACTGGGCACGTTTCCGCGATAGGCGCGACCTCGACGTATGCCAAGTCTGTTTCTAAGTCAGACTTCTTTCTAGAAGGTGGCACGTAAGTTTCAATGGCATAGCGCCGTTTCTCAATCTTCCGTCCGTATAGCGCTAGCTCGTCGATCGACCGGACTTCCGTCAATCCCAACTGGGTTTGGTATAAAGGTAAAATATTATGCAACAAAATACGCAACTGTTTCTCTTCGGGAACCGCTTCGGTCAGGCGCGAAAACATTGTGCGCATGATAGCGATATAAATGCCCATACTTTCCGTAGGGCCTTGCGTGCGACGTCTAATTTCGTCCAACAACCGTTCATCATAATTCGCAGGCTGAAACTCTAGACGCAATAAATCGACTAACTGTTGCCACGTGTTAGGGGTCGCTCTATTCGCGCGATACCATAGCAATGCGTTGCCCGAAAACAAATCGATGGCCTGCATAAACAACTCTTCTTCGGTAAGGTTTCTGGCCACTCTGAGTTCGCTAACACGCTCGATGAAAGCGTTGACCGACAGACCTTTCGGGTCACCTGAGAATTGTATGTTCCATTTCGAAACAGGGATTGCCTTAAATGAGATCGTACGTGACATCGGCGCAACAAAACTCGGAGTCGACATAGTTGCCGCCGTCGTAGTCGTAGTCGTCGTCGCGACGGTAATGGTAGGTGCGACACCGGACGTCGATGGCAGCGTTACGGCGCTTTCTTCCTCAGCCGTAGTCGTAGACGACCCTAGCTTTACTTGGTTAAGTTCGTAGGTTGAACGTATGAGTGATAATTCCGCGAACGCTTTTTGTTTGAGCGCTCGCTCTTCCTCCGTTGTAGCTGAACTATTCGTCAGACGGCTCATTCCGTGATAAAATTTCGTTTCGATCGTAGCCGCTACTTCTTTAGTCGGGTTAGCTAAATATACCTGAATCTTTTCTTCTAATTCGCTAATCAATGTTGTCACGGCCGTGAGATCCTCCTCGAACGTATACGGGTACGGCGGTCGCGTATCCATATCTGCGCGTCCCTCCTCTCTCAATACGTCGCGTAACCGGGAGCGCAACAAGGTAACCGCGCCGGAAGCATCACGGCCTCTGATTCTCAACTCGTATTCAGCCTCCGCGCGAAGCAGGCGTTCAATATGTAGCTTTAGCACCATGTTTACAACCGGGAAAGGAACGACTTGTATTATACGTCGTATAAAAAGAAAAACGTTAGCACGTGTTTGGTAAGTCAATTACGTCAGATATCCGAACCAAATCGTAGACGGGCAAGACGGGAGAAATCGGGAAAAAGTGGTTTGTTACCTTTCACTCGACCGATGGCTTAACGGGACTATCTGTCCATATCCTTTGCGAAGAGACCGAACATAAGCGAAAAAGAGCAAATTCCAAAACTAGGCGGTCAACGAATGGCTTAACGAGCCTACTACCAACCAACAATGGTCACAGACAGTACTGCGCCCGAAATCGAGCGAAAGAAAAAGAAAAAAAAAGAAAAAATCCAAAATGGGGTCGCGCGTTGTCACGCAACAAGGTCTCAGACGTTAAAGCGTCAGAATTAAGACACACGGATGGGCTTAACGAGACTACTTCAGTCCAATAACAGCAACAAGCCACAATTGGGCCGCCAAAATTAAGACACACAGCGCAAAAAAAAAGAAAACCCCAAAATGAGGTCGAGCGTTGTCGTGCACCAATAGGCTCCAAACGTTGGAATAGCCAAAATTAAGGCACAACGGGTGGCTTGACGACAAAACCAAACAGACAAAACCCCACGTTAGGGAACCAAAATTAAGACGCACAACGAAGGGGCTTGACGAGAAGACGAATATCAGAAAAGAACAGGCCCACACGTTGGGAAGCCAAAATTAGCCTGTTACGGTATTAAAAGAACTTTACAACACCCACCCAAGGTGAGCATCGCACCACTGTATCAGTCCTGGAAAACTGGCACACTTGCCCTGAAATCGGTTCGAAATAGGCTAATAGGCCACGGCTGGAACGCTCAGGGAGTCGGGCGTGAGTCACACGATACGTTCTGGGCAAGCGTGCGGTGGCATAGTATATACAGGGTATGTCGAAATTATGAGGGCGCCACCAAGCCTGTCTTAACCCGGCTAACCGGGCCTGGACGGTTAGACGGGAGCGAAGCATGCACAAATACTCCGCCGATAGGGTTACTCAAGAGTTTCAAGGTCAAATAACAATTTCGGGATTGCCTTAAGCAAGGATTATAATTAGGTGTCAATCCGACCACGACTGCGCAGCTGTCTCACTCACCTGCACGCTCACAGCTTCCTCGTTCCGTCGTACAATAATCCGTACAATAAAGGGGCGTCTATCTGTAACAGAACATGCACAAGCCGAAACAAACGATAGTTCCCTTAACTAACCAATCATATATTGAACTTCGGGTTACAATGGGCAGCAGAGTGCGTCGCCATGTATCTAAACTTAACCTATAATTAAGGGCACCAGCTGGCACGCGCGCTCTAAACTTAACGACAGATGTTGCACATTAGTGAACAGCAATGAGCAGTAATAGGTAGTAATGAGTACAAATATGCACGTTGCCTTATGCGGAGGGCAGCGAAGATTTACATTAACACTCGCGGCATGAACAGTCTGCAAGTCTGAATGAATACACCAGCGCAGTAATGAGTAGTAATGAGTACAAATATGCACGTTGCCTTATGCGGAGGGCAGCGAAGATTTACATTAACACTCGCGGCATGAACAGTCTGCAAGTCTGAATGAATACACTAGCGCAGTAATGAGTAGTAATGAGTACAAATATGCACGTTGCCTTATGCGGAGGGCAGCGAAGATTTACATTAACACTCGCGTTCACAGCGGTAATCAGGTTAAAGGCACATACCTTAATGCGTAGGCGGCGAGGGAGCCTGGTACAGTTGAGTTGCGACGAGCTGCAATCGTAGGTGGCAGGTACCTTCGGTGTTACAACGGCGAAAGGGGGTGAATGCACAACCGCCTCAATGGCGACGGGAGACGCGTCAGGACGCGTACAACGGGACGACGAAAAGAAAGGGGCCACTTTCGTTCTGCTGAACCAAATCCTCGTAGGTCGAGATGAAGGGGGCACGACCCCTCACTTACAGTAGCAGGAACTGGGCTCCAAAAACACCCACGTTACGCCGAAGACCACTCGACAAACTCCGACTCACAACCACCACACAAGCGCTCTCTGCAACGGGCTCCGGACGACTGCCAAGAGGGAAGCGCCGGCAAAAGGTCACCTTGGCCGTGTCCCCCACGTGACTAAACCACAGCGAATCGCAAGGCGATAAAATGAAACAAGCCAATGCGGTCCACGCTGGTATCACGCCACCACAGCGTGCTATTCGGAATTCAGAAAAACGCCATCAGAGGAGAGCTCCAACCGACGACAAATACTGCTTTTGGGGCTAAATATGTGCGAAATCGTGATTCTGGAATTAGGCGATGGAGCCAAATAAAGAGCTAAAAGGGCTTAGCATACGGGCACGCTGCTCTAAAGCCTAGGCGGCTATTTAAAATACCAAAATGACCTAACTAACGGCGTGAAATGCAATTAAGCATCTGAAACAGCAAAATGACTTAACAACTTGATGGAGGAACCAACACTGTGCTACCGACTCTCTTCAAGCTTCCGAACACACAACCCAAAACAACACACCACATAACGGGACTCACTTTGTAAAACGCCCGCCCCACGACACGAAGCAGCAGAGGCGGCGAGAAGCCACACTCCAAGAACTGCTTGCAGTTACCACCAAGGTTCGTGACCAACTGCCAACTGACGCGACGCCGCAGCCGAGTAAAAGCGGAAAGGGGCTGCTGCAACTGTCCAACAGCCAGACGAAAAACGAGATCAACCATTCAGTCTCTCTCTCGCACTCATAGACTTGCATTTTAAATTCATGCTAGAAAACACGTTTAACACCAAGGTCACGACAACCGCTAGGCGGTTAATAAACACGTGTGCAGCCAGACAGACCGAACCGGTTCATCAGCTGCGTAACGCTATAATGCCAAAGCCTGCATAAAACTCGATACACTTAAATTCAAGCGGAATAATATAAAAGAAAACTATATACAAGCAGGGTCGTAATCTAAAAAATAGACATATGAGTCTTACATTTCTACATTTTAAAACTGTCCTGACAGACTTCTTTAAATTTTTAAAAATAATATTAGAAATCTGGTCTGGTCCTGATGCTTTTTTGATTTGAAGGATTTTAATATTCCCTGTATATCACGTGGAGATGTTGGTTGGGTTTCCGCAAAAGTTACGGTAAATGATTGCGTACGTAGTTTGTGATTTCATTTACCCAGTTTTCAATCTGATGTGTCACATCTGCTTGGGTGCAGTTTTTTTTATTTGTGTGGTTTTTTCTTCGTCAGTGGAGTATAGTTTGTCGTTGTCAGTAAGTGATGGAATTAAAACTTTTTTTTTAGTATTTTGTGTGTGACTTTCCAACAACAAAAGATCTCGGGTTTCAAATTGCTGTATGTATTTTTGATGGCTGTTTATTTTGTAATTGTTGAATTGTAATTTTACTTGATAAATCAATTGATTAAGTCTGGTTCTTAAAGCGGGATCTCTTGATGTCTGCCACGCTCGGCGAGTTTGATTTTTTGTTTTGATTATTTTTAGAATTGCATAAGGTGGTTGCGTACAGTCATAGTTTCGCTTCTTATTTTGCTTGTTGCTTGATCAAGACTAGTTTTTACAGAATTTGTAAAGCTAACTATTGCTTGGCGCCTGCTTCGGTATTATTTAGGATCTTGGGCGCCGTGAGATTCCGTTCTATTATTCCTTGTATTAACTTTGAGATTGGTGGTGTGTACTCAGGTGCATGAAGAAAAGTGAAGAACCTGGTAGGTGTTCCAGTTCTGTAAGAACTGTTTGGTAATTGGTGTCGTGCAAGTTTTGTGTAGACTATACCCAGTACTTATGTCTGCTTGCTGGTCTCTGCCATAAGGATGACATGTATGTTGTTTTGGTGCCGATGTTTGAACCGCTAGTGTTGATATCCAATTATTCAATTTACCCCATCTGAATTGTTGACTCTACAGCCCCATATGGTATTTTTACAGTTTAGATCTCCAATAAGTAACGTGCTTTCGTCGTTTATAAATATGTTTCTAGATATTGTTCTGCTAGTCCTTATTTGGAAGTTTATAAGCGGCAACCATTTTCACACTGCTGTTGTCGTTAAATTGTAATTTTTACTTCCTTTTACAATAAAGAAAGTATTGAATTCACCCGAAAAATTAGAAATTGAGTTTTCAACAGATCTTCACGTTTTAGAGTCCCCTGAACCCAAAAAACAGTTTTTTTCATTGGTCTTTCTGTGTGTCTGCCTGTGAACAGAATATCCCAAAAACGAAAAGTAATATGGCGTTGAAACTTCATATATAAGTTTTGTGTACTATATAGATGCGACAGCAAGCTTTTGAAGAAAATCGCATAACCTGAAGTAGGTGTTTACCCTTGCAATTTTTCAGTTGTTTTCGATTTTTTTAAAAACGGCTCTAACGATTTTTTTCCAACTTCACATTTTTATTACATTTTGAATGTGTATTGATGTGAAATAGGTGATTTTCTAGTTGAATACTTCTAAAATGGGTTTCTTTTGTTTTTATTTTCTATTTTTTGTATTAACTCCTATTTTAAATAGAACACCCGGTACATTATTACATTTTTAAATTCAGCTTAAAATTCTAGAGAAAATGCGTCTCTTCAACTAACGCTCTATTTTGTACCGTTTTTGTAGAATTTGTAATTTTTGACAAATGCTTCAAAATTTAAAATCAAATTTTTGCTTAATTATAAGATCACTGTAAAAGGAAGTTGTGTGCGTGTTGCACACCAGATTTTTTTTATAATTGTGATTCTTCCAGAGGCAACTGCTGCTGGGTGACCATTCCTGTATACTGTCTATCCATGTTTTTCAATCTAGTGTGTTCGGAAACGCACGCGATACTAACGTTGTGTTTAGATATAAAATTTATAAATGAGGATTTCTGGGATTTAATCCCGTTTGCGTTCCCGTTTATAATTGTGAAATTGTGTATGGTAAGTGTTTTTATTTGGATCCATGCTGAAGAAGTATTGTACTTAATGTTGCGAGATTTAGCATGATTTAATCTAAGTGGGGTATTATTCAATTAAATTTGAACCTGTTATTCATTTTAAATTAATATTCAAAATAATAATAAGAAACGCCCATATTCATTACAATATATATTGTCTAGAGAAGTTCCAGTTTTCCAGTACGTTTGAAAGTTTGGACTTTTTTAATACCTTTCGAAACGAGCCCCTAATAGAGTGCATTCTTTTTGCTATTAGGTCACATCAACTTCAAAATTGTATATCTGGCTGACTTCGATGAAAGTGTCCTACCCAGCATCTTTTAAATTACGGTTTACGTAATCCTTTCACTTAACCTTCCTTAATAATGGATGTTGCCTATATGTTTCAATAATAGTAGTTTGTATACCAAGCCACTGATGTTTAGATTTTTATCACGAATGTGGGATAAAAAGGAACTTCAGTGCCTAGGAGTACATTATGTTCGAGAAATCGTGAAATTTCAACATTTTAACCAACTTTTGTAGGTTATGTTGACGTCGATTGACATTTACCTATCGCCCCGCCGGCGCCGCCTACAAAAAGTCGTAAAACAATGGATTACTTCAGTGCCGATTTTTCGTATTTTAATGACGATTTCGACGTTCTTCACTGCCGATTTCAAAAAAAAATCTGTTTTGTACTCTTTATCATTTTTACGCTTCGTAATTTTGCCGAACAGAACTAACTAACCACCTCAATTCGCGAAACGGACCTATTTTTACACAAGGTAATTATTGTGTTTCGCCTAACTATCCAAGAGGATGTTATGGCAATGCCTCAACAGTTTGCAAGGAAAAAGTTGCACAGGTGGTCTTGCAGGACTGTGGAATGGAACAACTAATTAATCACTTCTCTGACAGCCCGAACTTGGCTAGCAGCAACTTTTGTTTATTCAGAAATCTCAAGAAATGCTTCGAGAGCGCCGGTCTACGGATCACGAAAGTCCTAAAGAAGGAGAAAACCATTTTTCGTGGAAAATAATCAATAAATGTAATTACTATTAGTTGTTTTATTTCCTGAATTTCAATACACTTTGAACGCTCCATGTATATATTTTGTTTAAGCTCATAGCATCTTTACAATTATTTTTAGATTTATAATATGTTAATTTGAATCTCTGATAGAATAGGCAACGAGTGTTAGAGACCTTGACCTTTGCTACGATGGAAAGCTACAAAGCTGTAAAATGCGTGATGTTTCTGCGTAGAGGTATGTACTAACACCCAATTACACATGGGAAAATTAAGTAGTGGGGTGGTTATGTTGAAAGAGCAAAGCTGCCCTTCAGATTAGCAAATACTGAACCTAAATACCAGTTCGCTTCTGTCAGGTTACAATAACATATTCGAATTTTTTGTTAAATATTCGTAATAGTGTAGGTACAGCAAAATATTTTAAAGGTCGGTATCCTTCTCTGTTCTTTATTATAATAGATTAATAACTGAACATGATGCTTTTAACCTGTGTTTGCAATTTTGCCATCGTCATAATAAATTTATTTAGTGTGGCTGTAAGCAATGACAGAAGTCATAAAATATTTATATACGAATATGTATTACGTATAAAACGAAATAACTAATTTATTTAAGTGATATGTAAAATATTTGTAATTGTAAAAGTAAGGTTTTACTATTAGACACAACAAAATATATTTAAATGACACAGTAAGATGTATGACAGAGATTACTTTAAATTGCATATATTCTTAGTTAATCGATAACTTTTTTTGTATGATGGCGCTATAAAAGTAAGTTTCAAGTGGTTTATTAAATGTATGTTTATTCATTCACATACAAGTAGCAGCTAGTAATATAAGAAAATTGTTGAGTCTTAAAACGGAAAGCGAAAGAAAACAAAAACTGCTATTGTTGGAATCGGAATTTCGTTACTATCCGAACCAACTTGGTTATCCTAGTGTTGATTAACAGAGGCAAGAAAAACGATTAATTAAAATAGTGTTTTCCCCACAATTACATATAAATAGATACAGTATATTAATAGCGATCCGAGAATGGGTGTGTTGTTTTCAGGTCATGCACAATATTATGTTGGACACGTAAATGTGTCACATATTTATGAATACCTAATTAACGACTAGCGCTATTCAGTAGGTGTAAATCACTTTGGACTAATTAAAACGAATGTATAACATAAACTAGCAATGCATGTTCGATCGTAGATAAAAACAAAACATTAGTTTTGCAAATTGTGTAACTTCACGCAATTGGTAAACATCTGAAGTGAATGTTTTAATCAATTAAGTAAACGCTAAACTATCAAATAATCATAATCTCCCTCATCCACTAGTGGAATGATGTCATCTTTTTGTCAATACAAGATGCTCACCTTAAGGACAGGGTTTACCCTAAAACCAGAGACCTAAAAAGTGGCTCTATATCTTATAATTTAATTTATTTTCTGATTTCCTTTGGTAGTTACGATTAAAATTAAGTTTTTTAACAAATTTGAAAAGAAAATTTTTTTTGCAACTGATAGGAACAAAAATAGATGTTTTGTGATTATTTGCATAAATAATAATTTATTTGATTTGAAATTTTAAAGGTTGATGTTATGAACTTCCATACGCGGTATGAAACAGTATGGTGTTTGTATAATCAATTTAAATGTAGTTATAAG